>JAWQEG010000481.1:910000-1267500 GCA_033782935.1 Petrolisthes cinctipes | reverse complement strand
TATGTATGTATGTATGTATGTATGTATGTATGTATGTATGTATGTATGTATGTATGTATGTATGTATGTATGTATGTATGTATGTATGTATGTATGTATGTATGTATGTATGTATGTATGTATGTATGTATGTATGTATGTATGTATGTATGTATGTATGTATGTATGTATGTATGTATGTATGTATGTATGTATGTATGTATGTATGTATGTATGTATGTATGTATGTATGTATGTATGTATGTATGTATGTATGTATGTATGTATGTATGTATGTATGTATGTATGTATGTATGTATGTATGTATGTATGTATGTATGTATGTATGTATGTATGTATGTATGTATGTATGTATGTATGTTTTTTTTTTTTTTTTCTTCTTCCTCCCCAGCTTTTCCCGTCTTTATACGGGGTCGCTGTTTTTGATAAGTCGCTTCCACTGTCCTCTGTCGCCATATTCGTCTCCAGTCAGATTCTTCTCTTTAAGGTCTTCATCCACACAATCCTTCCATCTTCTTCTTGGCCTTCCTCTTTTCCTTCTGCCTTCTACTTCTATATTCATGACCTTCTTAGCTATGTTATTATCCTCCCTCCTCATCACATGACCATACTCGGCTACGTCTAATGTCTGCTCTGTTACAAGATGATGACGATGATGCAGAGGAGATAACTGAGGAGGAGTTGCGCCGTGCTCTCTCTCGGGGTAGAGCTTCTTCCCCTGGTGATGATGGAATTACTTATGCTGTGCTGCGCCTACTTCAACAAGTTCCTGGGAACCCTCTACTTCGACTGTACAATCTTTGTCTTCGTGACGGTTGTGTACCACGAGCCTGGACCAGCAGCACAATAATACCCATCCCTAAGCCCGGCACTGCGAAGTTCAGGCCTATTTCCCTTACTTCCTGTTTTTGTAAGTTTATGGAGAGAATCTTACTCAATCGTCTCATGTACAGACTCCAGGATCGCCTTTCTCCATTGCTGTTTGGTTTCCTTCCCCAGCGGAGCACACATCAATGCCTAGTCGACCTGTACTCTCGCCTTTCCAGGGACAGTGTGGTGGCCTTCATTGACCTTCGAAGTGCCTTCGATGTTGCTAATAGAGACGTCATTTTGGATCAACTGGTTGACTTTGAGATAAAGGGTAATCTACTACGGTGGATTCGGGGCTACCTGAGTAACAGGACCTCCAGTGTGTTTTTCAGTGGTGCACTCAGTCCTTTGAGCAGTTTTCATCTTGGTACGCCTCAAGGTGGTGTTCTCAGCCCATTGTTATTTAATATTCTGATGCATCGGTTGCTCACTTCTCTCCCTGATATTCCTGGAACTACAATTACATGCTATGCTGATGATATATGTGTTCATTCTACCTCACCAAGGGATCTCCAGCGGTTTCTTGACTCTTTCTCTGTGGTCTCCTCTCACTGTGGCATTATTGTCTCCCCAGATAAGAGCAGAATATTCACCTGCCACCTTCCTCAAGCTCAGCCAGTGTTCACCATTGGAGGGACTGTCATTCCCATGTGTTCCCAGTACTGCTACCTGGGTGCGCCAGTCAATATATGGCCGATTGTCCCTGCCAGACCTCAAGACCATCCCATTGTCCAGGATTTATTGGGTCGTCTCCAGCGCCGACTTACACCACTTCAATGGCTATCTAACAACTCCTCTAGCATCTCCATCCCAGTAGCCAGGACCATCTATATTGCTTTTATCCGTTCAGTTGTTGATTACCTTTCCCCTGCTTTGATTCAACTTCCTAGGGCTACTCTGGAAATATTAAAAAAAAAACAGAATAGAGCAATGAGAATAATTCTCGGCTATCCAATGTCGACCAGGATAGTGAACATGCAGCGTGAGTTGCGTCTTCCCCCATTAATCGAGAGAATGTATTGTAATGTTACTTGCTTCACTGTCAAGTGCCTCCATTTCCCACATCTTTCACCCCATTACTCTCAGTTAGTCAGGACTTCTCTTAGACCAAACTACCCGGTCCCTCCCATACTGCCTGCTGGACGTACTCTTATAAAGTCTGTTTCCTCTGTGCTCCGTGGTCTTAATATAGATATAATGGTTGCAGACGTCCCCCCAGGGCCCCCTCCATGGATACTACCAACACCTGATGTGAGCTTTACACCTACTTCCAAGTCGGAGCTGCCTTCTCTACAGCGGCAGTTGGCTCTGGAACACATAGAAACAGTGACTTCCTCCATCACAGATCCATACTGCCTCTACACTGATGGCTCATTGCAGGTGGATGGTGCAGCAGGTTGTGCTGTTTTCTCGCCTGACCTGGAGTCACCTCCAGGGGGCTGGGTTGGCCGTCGTCTCTGTAACCACTCTAGCTCAACATTGTGTGAACTGTATGCCATTCTGGATGCTGTTAGTGTTGTTTGTCAACGTGGAGTGAATGCTGCCATTTTTTGTGACTCCAAACCTGCCCTTCATTCCCTCTCTAGTGTTCAGCCCACACACTCTACTGTTATTCAGCAGATTTTATCGTTTTTGGCCTTATTGCGTCATCGTAACTTGACTGTCAAATTTTTATGGGTGCCATCCCATGTAGGTTTACGTCACAATGGTACAGTTGACAGACTCGCAAAGGAAGCCTGCCATCTGCCTCCTCGTGGTGCTGGTCGTCCTCTCTCCCTGACATGTTACCTCTCTAAAGTCCGCTCCGCCGCTCTCCTCCCTGTACAGCGACGCAGGGATGCAGAGAGGCCCTTCAGCATCTCCATCACCCATTACGAGTCTGTATGCCGTCACAAATATTCCTACCGTCGTCGAGGCCTCATGGTTCGGAGGCACACTGTAGTCTCTGCTCGTTTGAGGCTTGGCTACCGGCCACCGTGGCAGGTTGCTGGGATGCAGGGTGAGCCTCCCTTCACTGAGTGTCGCTTGTGTCGAGCGCCTCGTGCTAACACTATAGAGCACTATTGCCTAGCCTGCCCCACTGTCCGACACTTGCTGCCCCAGGGTCTGCCACTTGATGTGGTTTGTCGACACCTGCTGAACCATCAGGTTCTGGAGGAACTTCTGGTGCGCCACCCTCGTTTTGGTGGATTTAAGTAGGTCATGATATAAATATTTGTCTGTATATATATATATATATATATATATATATATATATATATATATATATATATATATATATATATATATATATATATATATATATATATATTGCCAGGTGCATGTTGTGATAATTATCTCCTTGTACAATAATACTAGTTGGTCACTGTTGAAGCATTCGCTTTTCCAACCCAACCCTTCCTTCCATCTCATTTGGTAGTGAGTTTATCGCATCTTGATTACACGTGGTTCACCGAGTACTAACAACCTGTGCGTTTCAACATTGGCAATGTTAAGTTGTAAACAAGGAGGTTAAACCAAATGTGCTATTGTTACCTTATATTCTGATCCACTCGTTGGAAGTAAACATTGGATTTCATCTGGTAACACACTATTACCCTCACTTTCTCCCTCCCACTCCCCCACTCCCGCTGATATCTAGGGACAGGAAGCTCCACAGTCTCACAGTTTTCAATGGACTCCTCCAATTTCTATTCACAAAATCCTCATATAACTTAAGCCTTAGAGCAACCCACAGATGAATGATAAACGCTTTTCCCACGAGCTTCAAGGAATGTCACTGCATCATTTGAATCACTCGATGTATTTGTGTGTATAGTGAAAATCCCTCTCCCCTGAACCACCACTGTGGCCGATGTTCAAGAAAGGTCCTAGCCTCACAAACTGCTGCGTGTACGTAGATAATGATTTGACAGACAAACAAAAATGAAGGAAGAGTAACCCACTACTCGTTGCGCTAGAAGTAAAGAGTGAAATAATTTCTTTACACATATAAATTGTATCTACATGCAAGTCTATCTAGGAATAAAGGTAATGGGAGTAAATGCAGAATATGGTTGTTCATTCAACGTTTCTGTTATGAATGGTCATTTGTTGATAAAACACTACTCTATTCAGCTATGGTCGTTAAGGGGTACCATACTGAAAGTCATCACCACTATTGTTGATAAGTTTGAATATAAGAATATGTATATATATTTTAAGGTAGATGAGGAGTAAAGGAATGAGAGAGATCCAAGAGCATGTTATATTTCGTTCGAAATTCCTAAACACATTGCATTTGAAGAAGCATACTTTGCAGTAAGAGGGAAAGATAGATTAAGGGAGAATTGTCTGGAGATGACCAGTTATGTGTATTGAATATTGAGATAACTGATATTCTCTCGTATAAATAAGTTGGACAGGAAAAGGTTTTGCGATTGTTGGATGATCTTCTGAGGGGAGAAAGCATACATTGAAAGAATTAAGAAGAGCAATGTCCTGTGTAATAGCAATATATAAAAGAGTGTGAAGGATGCAACTTTGCTGATAGGGGTTGATAGTGAATCAGTAGGAGGGATAGTGCAGATTTGACCTTTGATTCCACCTTCTCCAGTACTGTTGTGAAGATTGAGACACTCTACTGTATATTTTTTTATTTTATGATAATTTTGAAGATGACAACGAAAGGCTGAAATCTTTTTTAATATCCTCATCTGTGTGATAAAGCAGTGAGAGAAGTCCAAATGCATAAGTCATGTCCAAGACACATTGCTTTTAACCCTCTAAGCTTGCGCCAACTCTAGCCCAGGCCTTTTTCCTGCCTCATACTCAAAACATATACAACACTTTTGAAGGCTAATAGCGTGTAATCCACATACCTCATGTCTTCTAATGTACTTGGGAAGAGTAAATTGACATCTGTAGGATGGGTGTCCAGCTCAGAATGACCACAACTCAAAGCACACTTTTACACTCTCCTGACAATCTAAGTACTTTTTCACGCTCTGATTTAGTCATAAAATGTGTCAGAATCATATTTTTCAACACAATATGAAATACCACGTCACTATTGTTTTTACGTACGTATATGGTAATTAGCGCACAAGCGGAGCTCTGAAAATACATCCTCATGTGAATCGTGGGAGCTCCTTAGACCCCATCTATTGTGAGCCTAATCAAGTTTGTTAGGGGGCGTACTAATTTAAAAACTGCGCTGTTGAATGGTTATCTACACTTGTTGATGGGGTCGACTTATGCCGTCACAACCGGTTAATGGATCAAAAGAGCATAACCTGTACCAAAGGGGAAAGATAGATGAAGTTACAACGTCCAAAACTTGGCCAGTAATGTATATTGAAAATTGACAGGGCCAATTACTTTTTTAATCGGGAGCTGAATATTAGATTCACGACCGAGGAGCTTGGTGATATTGAATGATGGGAGAATCATCTCTTGTAAAAGTTTAAAAGACCGAAGTCCAGTGTAATGTCCAGTGGTTCGATGAGGTTAATTGACTACAAGTTCGAAAATTAAGTAATCTGGCTAAGAGTGCCGACCTTTCCACGATTAGTAATACCGGGAATTTATATCAGCCTAACCCACCTCCCTGGAAAAATGCATTAATCTCTCATTTCTATCGCAATTTTACAAAACATTGAATTTCTGAACTCTCTTAATGTATGCTGCCTCTTCTCAGGTCGGGATGAATCATGCTGTCCCACTCCTTAAAGAGCTAAAATGTACTTTCAATCATTTATATCAATAATTAACTGGTCAACTCCTAATAATTATTGTTCTTCTTCATTCATCTTTCCTCCTTATTACAATTTCTGCTTCTCAAACCCAATATGTCTGGCCATTTCTAATTATAGTGGACATGATATTGGACTTTTTTTTCTTTTAATTCCCTGTAAGGGGCTATTGTCTAAGATGTTTTGGGCAATTCGTTAGGGGTTTTGTTGCCCCTTCGGTTCCCCAGCCACTTCTATATTATCTTTCAGTTTTACCTGCATTTCTTCTGTTTTCTTCTTATTTGCTGTCCAACCCTTCTATCACCTCCTACTCGTCCTACATGGGCTTCTAGACCAAGGGCGGTGTTATTTCATCTTCATTCAGTCTCTCTTTTCATTTTACAAGTGTGGAAATTAACCCTTAAACCGCGGGTGACGAGAATTCTCGTTACCAGCATCAAGTGTGAAGGACTGCGGGTGATGTGAATTTTTAACAACAGAGTTTTAACATTGCACGCCCCATAACATGGTTGTCTTGGGTGGCAACACTGTAGGGAGTAGCCATAGTCCAGTCACCCACCTCCTGTCAGTGTTAAACTTGCAGTGAGGGTGGAAGGACGTATTTCCAGAGCTCCTTTTTCCTGTAATTACGGTATATGTACAGCTCCGGACTGAATTTCTTGGTACAGTCAGCACTGCCAACGCCTGTGTATCTGGGGTTCAGAGTTCGAATAATTATGTTAACTCGCTTGTCTGAAGCACAGACAGACAGAGAGATAGAGAGAGATTAATTAAGCGTTGGGGGTAGGGGTGTGATGGCCATTCAACCAGAACTGTCAGACTCTAGTTTCAGTCCAACATTTTCTCATTGAGTGTTCCCAGTAAAATGCTGCTCGGCGGCAATCATTCTCTTCGTACTTCGTTCATGGTCGTGTCGCCTCCCTGTTGGACCTCCTCAATGAGTCTACCTAGTTCTCTATCACACGTCTCGTGTTTTTTTGTTTTTTTTCTTATCACAAGCACGACTCCCATTCCGATCCGGTCCTCGTTGGATTGTGTTTGATCTGATTCGTCTCTCCAACTACACCTTTTGTTCTTATCTATATTCTCTATGCTTGTTGTCCCTCCTCTCTTTTAACCCTCGTTCTATAAAATATTTTAGGCCTAAGGAACGTTCCATTTAACTGTAATATTATGATCACAGCATAGAGGAAGAAAGACTATATTTTACATGAAGTATGTGATAAAACATGAAATAAAAACATTCTTTATGATGCGAACTTGTTAACTAATATTTTAATACTTATAGTTTTATGTTAATTTACCTCTGACCACAGTAAGACGGACACATTGACATGGATCATAATAAGAGACTGATGTTCTGAGAAAATACACTACTTAATGCATTGGCTCCATCTATTACCAGCCATAAACCCCGGGACATGCTTGCTGGTATAATTTTACTATTACTGTCTACATCTATTAAGTAGTATGACTTGTAGCATCGACCGACATAAAAAATGAGGTTAGGCTGATATTTTGTGAAGAGATTGGTTAGCGGGCGGCACGTGTAATCTCTTATAACGTCCATAAATTCTTATATATACCGGCCATAAGCCATTAGGGCATGCAAGTTGGTAAATTTACTTATGTTTGTATATCAGTCTGAATAAATATCCTGCTGATCAGGCTGATACCATAAAGTTCAGCTCACACACAGTCGGTTGCACAGAACTGGAGAGAAGCTTACTTACTATAAAATACTTACAATAATTATCGACATTACTAGTTATAAGACAGTAAAGCTTATACGAGTATCACTTCATTGACGTACTGCAGTGACGTTTATATTTTGATTATAAGTATTTACTAAAGTATTATATGAGTTTGTATCCTAAATATTTATCCAATTTCATGTTGTATCAAATATTTCATTTAAACTATTTCTTCTCTTCCTCTATCCTGTTCAGTAGTTAAACACATATGAATAAGAATGAACGGCTATCACCGTGAAGAGGGATATCTACCCCCAATACCTTTTCGATTCCCATCCCATCCTCTGTCTCTCTCTCTGTGCCTCAGACAAGTGAGTCGAGATACTCGAACTCTGAGCCTCAGATAAACAGGCGTTGGCAGTGCTGACTGTACCAGGAAATTCAGTCCGGAGTTGTACGTAAAAACAACAGTGTTATAGTGCTGTGTTGCAAAATGTTATTCTGACTTTTTTTATAACGAAAACAAAGTGTGAAAACGTACTTATATATGTAAATAGAGTGCAAAATCATTTTTGAGATGCGGTCATTTTGAGCTGGCTACTCATCTTACAGATGTCCTTTTAATCTTTATAAGTACATTAGAAGACAGCTAAAGATTTGTATTTCAATATCCTGTATCCTTTATTTATGTAGCGTGAGTGGTTTGGAAGCTAATAGCCGTGAAATGTTTTGTTTACATGGTAACAGCGTGTACAGGAGAAAGGTTCGGACTGCAGAGCAGCCACTATAGATAAGGCCCGCAGCTAGACAAGTTCCTGCCTTTAATCCTGATCTTCCTTAATATTGAAAGAATATAATAGTATACTATTTAAAACAAACAACAATGTATTACTTAAGGTATTTTTCTGGGAAGAGTTGAAGAGATGAGAGCTGTAACAATCCTTGATCGGGTTTCCACGAGGCCACATTCACCAGTTGGGCACCATTTCGGCTATAAGGCAGGTAAACGCTCACACTACATCTGCAGGATATATCTTCTTTTATCAACTGGCACACTGATGAGGCAGATACTCCTATTGCTTAGATAAAGAGGCTAGCCTTCAGCAAAAAAATTATACTTAGTTCCATAAATCATTTTGATAAACTCTGTTTATAGTATATATATATATATATATATATATATATATATATATATATATATATATATATATATATATATATATATATATATATATATATATATATATATATATATATATATATATATATATATATATATATATATATATATATATATACAGGGTGTCCCAGAAGTGCGTGCCCAAAATCATGGGGTGTATTCCTAACACATAATTGAATGTAAATTACTAAATGACCAATTTGGCAATTCTCATTTGTTTTCGAGTTATAACACCTTAAAGGTCTGCCAGAAATGTGTTCAAAACAAGGGATTGTACCATAATATTACAGAGACATGTAAAATTACTTAACCACCATGATGTTATATGATAGTCATCAAAGTTGAGAGGTTAATTAGGAATGTGCCAAAAGCTGTAGATTGTACAGTTGCAGAAATAGTCCTGGAACAGAGTCTAACGGAAACCCTGATCAAGGACTATTTGCCACGACTGTACAGCATAATTATGATAGCCGGTAAATAAGTTCACAGTAATATTTGTAAATGAAACATTTACAAACGAAAACTTGATGTATTAACGTAGACAACATTATTATTAGTATGATGACAATAACATTCAAAATAAGTATTCGTTAATGCAACGTTTACAAAGGACAACTTGATGTATTAACAAATAAAACATGTTTTCAGTATTATGATATTAACATTTACAATAAATGTTCGAAGTTACGTCCTCCTTGCTGGATACATGCTGCAGCCCGCCTCAGAAGAGACAGTCACACACGTTCCATAACCACAGGATTGTTTGGTACACGTGCCACGCTGACCTCCACACAGCGCCACAATTCCTCTCGGTTTGGGATGTCTGTAGCATACATCTCGCCTTTAATATGTCCCCACAGGTACAGGGGATTGATGTAGGAGACCGAGGTGGCCATGACACTGGGCCTCCTTACCCAATCCAATGAATAGGAACTGTGGATCGTGGCTGTACAATCCCTAGATTAAAACACATTCCTTGCAGATCTTTAAGGTGATATAACTCGAAAACTATTGAGAATTCCCAAAATGATCATTTAGTAATTTACATTCAATTATGTCCCAGAAATACACCCCTTATTTTCGGCACGCACTTCTGGGACACCCTGTATACATACATACATACATACATACATCCATCCATCCATCCATCCATCAAGTGTTCTGCCCATGGGCAGGTCCTTTCATGGATCATACCTTCTCCATCTCCCTCTATCTTGAGCTAACCTTTTTAGCTCCATATAACTTTTGTTCTCTCTAAGATCATCCAGCATTGCTTTCCTCCTCCTTCCTCTAGCACTTTTCCCTTGGTATCTGCCTTCTATCACCTCTCTCAGTAAACCTTCTCCCCTCAACACATGACCAATCCAGTTCTTTTGTCTTCTCTTTATCTCTTTATCACATTAATGAGGTTCCTTTCCTCTTCCACCTCTCGCAGCACATCTTCATTTCTCCTATGTTCTCTCCAACTTATTTTCAACATTCTTCGCCATATCCACATTTCAAAGCTTTCTTATTTCCTTTTATCTGCTGCATTTATTGTCCATGTTTCTGCACCATAAAGTGCCACACTCCATATCAAGCTCTTCACCAATCTCTTCTTAAGTTTAAGGTTCAAATTTCCTGTCAAAAGGCGTCTCTCTTTTTCAAATGCAGCTTTACCCATTGCAATTCTGGTTCTTATTTCCTTACTGCACCTTCCATCATTTGTTTGTATACTGCCAAGTTATTGGAAACTGTTAACCTCCTTTAAATTTTTATTTTCTATCATTATTTATTAGGGGCTCCCTGTCTTTTGGCAATTCTCATTACTTTGGTCTTTGATTCATTAATTTTCATTCCATATTCTTCAGCTGTTCTATTCAAACTATTAACCATTTCCTGCAATCCCGTCTCACTGTTACATACAATTGCCTTGTCATCTGCAAATCTAATTGACTTAACCATCCTGCCACCCACTCTCACTCCCTCCTCCAGTTCCCACAATGCTTCATTCATCTTTGCCTCTGCATAGATGTTGAATAATACTGGAGATAGAGAACATCCCTGTCTCACACCTCTTCCAACCTCTCCAGGTTCTGATTCACCCTCAGCAACTCTTACCCATACCGTTTGATTCAAATACAAATTTCTTATCAACCTACGATCTCTCCAGTCCACACCAATTTCTTTTAGTATCTCCAACAGTTTTCTCCACTGTACTCTGTCGAAAGCTTTTTCGAAATCAACAAAGCACACAAAAATGTCCTGATCATTCTCTATCGTCTTTTCACTCATTATCCTCATGATACCAATTGCTTCTCTCGTTCCACACCCAGCTCTAAAACCAAATTGATCTTTCCCTATGAACTGTTCAGCTTTATTCGTCACCCTTCTAGTAAGTACTTTCAGTATTATCTTAGAAGCATGACTAACTAGACTTATTGTTCGGTAATATGAACATATTACTGGTCTTGTTTTCTTAGGGAGGGTTATCATAATAACGTGTACAAAATCAGATGGCCATTCACCCTCTTCATATAAGTCTTTAGTAATTTCTATCAATTATTTTCTTGCTTCTCCGTCAAGATTCTTCAAAAATTCAGCAGGAATTTCATCTTGTCCTGGAGACTTACCGTTTTTCAGGTCTTTTATTGTTCTCTCTATTTCACTTTCTATTAACTGAGGTCCTAGAAAATCCTTTTGAACATCAATCTCTTCTTCTATTATTATGTCAGGTTTGTTTTGTTTATCATATAGTTCTTCAACATATTCAATAAACCTACTTCTTATATCTTCTGCTCTAGTCAATTTTTGTCCATTCTTTCCTTCTATTTCCTGCACCCTTTGACTGTTTCTTTTCTCCTCTCGTATATGTTTCCCTTTCTGATAGAGTAAATCATATCTACTTATTCTTTCTAGTTCTTCCATTTCTATGCATTGTTCATCAAGCCACTTTTCCCTGACTTTACCAGTTTATCTGCTCAATTCATTATTCAATTTCCTATACATCCTAGTTCCTTCTACTGTATTCTTGTTTTTTCCATTTTCTCCTTACATCCATTTTCTCTATCATCTCTCTTGTAACCCAAGCCTTCTTTGCTCTTTGTTTCATATATCCCATACACTCTTCACCACTTTTCTTCATTGAACCCTTCAATATATTCCATCTCTGATCAGTTGTTCTTTGAAAATTTCCATAATTTCCATAATTTCTTTGATCTTGTATCTTTTCATTTACTTTTGATGCATAATTGGTACCGGCATGCTGCTCTCTCTTTAACTTTTCTGTATTCCATTTCTTTCTAGCTTTACTCTTCTTTATGGTCTTAAACCTTATCTCATTTTCCATTAGTACAAGGTTATGATCTGTGTCAGCGTCTGCTCCAGGATATGCTTTCGAGTTTTTTACAGCATTTCGGTATCTGTGCCTCACTAAGATATAATCAATCTGGTACCTTCCTATGTCTCCAGGCATTTTCCACGTATATCTCCTCCTTTTGTGATTTTCAAACCATGTATTGGTTATTACAAGTTTCTTCCTGCGACAGAATTCAACCAGCTTTTCCCCCCTCTCATTTCTTCTGCCCAGTCCAAACTGGCCTACTTCTCTCCCATCCGATCCCTCTCCCACAATACTGTTCCAGTCTCCCATGATGATTACATTATCATTTGTTACTTCATTATCTAAAACTTCTTCTATGGTATCATACATTTCATCTATTTCTTCTTCCGGATGCTCACTAGTGGGCATATAGACCTGCATGATAATGGTATCTACTTTTTGTCCCTTTATTTTTAACCACATTAATCTATCCGAGATACACTCATACTTTTCCACAGATCTTCTAACTTTCCCTTTAATAAGAATGGCCACTCCTCTTTCAGCTCTTTCACCTCCTGAATAAATGACTCTAGTATTTCCATCAATGTAGTCTCCACTCTTTTTCCATCTCACTTCTAATAGTCCCAGTATATCCATATTCATTCTGTTCATCTCATGCATAATATTCTCTAGTTTTCCTGGCCTATTTATTGTTCTGACATTCCACGTGCCAATCCTCATCTTATAGCAGGGGTTTTGCTGAATAACGACCTGAGAAGCCCTGCTACCTCTCCTGCCGGGCGCGACATTGCAATTTCTCTGATTGGCAATCCTGGTAACGCCGTTCACTTCATTTCTGTTTAAAGACTTAATCCATGATTAGTTCATGGGCAAGTTAGTGAAGTGGTTGCCCGATGCCTTCTTCACCACAGGCCCAGCTGACTAGGGCATGATCCAGCTGACTAGGATCCAGGAACTTCTACCATTGTCTAATTAGTAGATCCTCTGCTAACAGTCCTATCCACCATTGCTGCTGCCCAATGGCTTCACCGTAACCCTGGAACGGTGGACTTGACAGGTACTACACCTTGTCCATGGGTGACCTGAGACTATGCATGGCAGGTTTGTCCATTTCCTGTGGTTGATAATCTACTCACATACACCAATATATATATATATATATATATATATATATATATATATATATATATATATATATATATATATATATATATATATATATATATATATATATATATATATATATATATATATATATATATATATATATATATATATATATATATGTGCCCCCGCAACGGGAATCGCCTTAACATGGTGGGGGATCTTTCATGTCTCCGAGACCTGGCGAGCTAGACTAAATGGGGCTCCGGCCCCTGCTCTGCCTCGATTTCGGGAAGAGAGGGCTTCCCATGCTAGTAAGGTCGCCATGAGAGACCAGACAAAATGGATCCCATGCATTAGGCTGGCAATACGAGCTAACAGGGCTGCCCTCTCGAGGGACCTCTTTCTAGGGGCCATCCTGTGTTGGATGGTTGGGTGTCTAGGCTGGGAGATGTTGGGGAAGGGAGTCTCAGCTCCGTCGTGGGCAAACTTTCGAGCCATTGTGGCTGCTTTTTAAAACAAGTGGTCCCGTGGTAGAAGAGGTACCCCGCCCACGGCGACCATAGCTCGGTCCCCTCATCTGCCTGGTAGGTAGTAGCTCTTGGCTCCTGGGACCAATATAACAAAATTAATGTCATATGGATAACGAAAAGCCCCTATATATTCCTCGAGCGATGGTTGACAAGAAGGCTGCAAATAAGAGAAGACCCAACAGGTCGGATGTTCTGTCGACGAACCCTGTTAGCGCTTTGGACACGTTAATGTTGACGTATGTACTTGCATCCCTTTCCTATGGCGCTATCCACTCCATTTTTAAGTGTTTTGGAGTGGTTCTTCATATCTGAATCACTTATGACAGTGACTGTAGATCTAATCGGTGCTATATTACTTTCAATACAAATGCTGCTGCCAAAGCAGCTTTTAACGCAAAAGATTCTCTGATTGTTGGGGATACTCACTGCAAAGTTCAGATGATGCGGTCCACCAATGTAGTTGACAGTGACAATGACTACTGCCCTAACATCTTCGATGACTCGGTAGAGCATGTCCCTAAGTAACGTCGGGTTCCTACACCTTTTTGGTTTGCAGCTTACTACAGGGAGGGACGTGGTAACCTTATCCATACTTCTAGGTGTCTGGAGAAAGAAATTGGGTTGGGCCACATAAAAAAGTACAGTAAGGGTGTTTTAATTGTAGCCAAAGATTTTACACAGGCCATGATGCTCCTCAATCTCCCCTGTCCTTCTGATGGCATGTTTGAATCCATCAAACCACATCGAACATTTAATTATAGCAAGAGACGTATATATAATGACGACCTGTATGAATTCTCAAAAGAGGACATTCTCACTATGTGCCCAGATAATGTCCAACGAGTAACAGAGATGAAAGGCATTAAAAATATGATCATCCTCACTTTCTATGGCTCGCATACCCCACCTTTTTTTTAGGTGAAGCCTATTGTTGAGCGTCCCTTACAGTGTTTCTGTTGTTATGAGTTTGGTCATGGGAGCAGGAACTGCAACAACCGTTCCCGGTGTGGTAATTGTTCTGCTCTTGACTCACATTCTACTTTTGAGTGTCAGTCAGAGAGTTACTGCATTTACTGCACGGATGCTCACCCCTTACGTTCTCGCCAATGTAAGATTTACCTCCTTGAGCAGGATATCCTCCACTTGGCTAACACCCAATTCATCAGCATTGGTAGTGCCAGACGGCAACTCAACTTCAGGTGACAGAAGGATGGTGGTGTGAAGACATATGCCTCCTCCCTTCGCCCTAAATCGGTTGCAGCACCCTTTCAACTCTCTCAAGAAGCAGCTGCTTCTTGCTCTATCGAGAGCGTTTCTAAGGTTTCACTACAAAATAGTTTTTCTGTCTTGGAAACTGTATTAGACACTCATTCTGTTGACCCTTCAACTGATGACAATTCTCAGACCTTAGCTAAAGGTGTCCATGTGGTAGAGGTTCACGCTGCCACACGCTCTCCAAAAAGGAAACATAAGTCACCTAAACTGTCACAGAGACACCTTCGTGGTTCCTCTGAGGCACTTGACTCTATAGATGTTCCTCCTTGTAAGGCAACCATCTCTGTGGACTCATCCATAGTTTCCTCTCAATTTCACCAGAAGCGTTCTCGTGGCTCTGATGAATCTCTTGATTCAACAGAAGTTCCTCCTCACAAGCATCCTTTGGGAACATCAGATGGGCGTGAAGTTAATGTGGATGCCTCGGATGTTGTGACTTCAAAGGATTCAGCTTCTCTTCCGCTTGAGCAGCGGAGTAATTCTTCCACCTGTATTATGGATGTTGATGTATCTGCCTGTGTTAGTGATACCACTACTGTACAGGACAATACCAATGTAATTGTTTCTAAGAATATCCCTGCTCATCTACCTTCACTTTCTAACATATCAGATGCTTCAGGGACTCGTCTATGGGTCCCAATTACTGCCCCAAGTACTACTCCTCGGGTGCATTCTTCTTCTTGTGGCCCAGAAGTAGACAGAACTTATCGTTTGAGTAAAGGCTCAGGTCAAGGTGGTAGTGGGAAGTACAGTATCCGCAAAAAAAAATTGAACCCACCCACCTCTCCAGCAGTAGGTATGCAAACATCACAACACAATCCTTCAGTTATTTTTTATTAGTATTTTGTGACTCCACCCTCTGCTTTTATAACCATTTGTAGCCGTTTAGGCATAGCAGCACTTAGTTTCTTAAAGTAATTCTCATCAAAGTGGTCTTCCCAAGTTTTCCTCAGTGCTTCAGAAAGAAGTGAAACAGACAATGTTTCATAGTTCTGTAGCTTTCTCTTTATGAATGACCAACAGTTCTCAATTGGGTTGAGATCTGGAGAGTTGCTAGGCCAGTCAATGCCCTATGAGCTGGAGCAGGGTCGTGCTTAAAAAAAGTGCATCTATGTTCATGGAAGGATGGGAGCATATGGTTGCACAACATATTGATATAAATGTTACTGTTCACTGCAACATTTTTTGGCAACAGATCCAAAACCCAATGCCCACATTCACCACTGTAGTAACCCCATACCATCAGTGATACTGGATGCTTCACTATCTTTTCAATGAAGCGTTCATCATACCGGCTGGCACCCACTCTCCCCTTACGCTCTTTTGTGCATCTGAATGTGGATTCGTCACTCCACAATACTTTCATCCAGTCATCTTCGGTTCACGTTTATATATTCGAGCAAATGCAAGCCTTTTCTTCCTGGGTGGAATAATGCAATGAGGTTCAGCTACGGCGGCAGCCTTCAGACGTTTGATGGTGGAAACATTTCGTCCCATACGTCTTGCAGTTTCCCTTTACCTCGAAGAACCGATGGACAAAAATCGATGTTTTAGCTTATCTTTCCTCCATTAACGATGAATACCGATCGACATAGGGTTTTAAAAAACTGCATGGGCTATATCTAGCCCCTTCATTGGTACCACTGATAAGTTTGTGATCCAGACAGTCAGTGAAAATCATAAACACTGCTTCAACTCCACCCTCTAGGGGGAGGAGCCTAACATTACCCCCCTTAACCCCACACCGTCCATCCTTACTTGACCATCACTCGTGTCCTTGAAGTGACTCCCTGCCATTCTCTCCCTCTCCCTGCCTCCTCTAGTTCTTATCAGCCATTGGTAAACATTGGACACTCCCATACATTGTGCATGCGTTCGCTAGCGTTATCACAGCTACGCACAGTCGTGTGCAAAAATGAATTGTATGTGGCCTTTCCTGTCTATTTCAGTGCATTAATATACTCGTTTTACACACACAAACATACAAGTACACATCCAGGTACACATACTCATGCATCTATGCATTATAAACATGCGTAACACATGCGTACCCCCTCGTATGTTATTTGGGGTGGTAACTGTCGTATTATTTTCCGACTTTGACAAACTGCTGTACCCAAACCATTGGTGATAGGAGACTTCTGTGTGCATGTTTTGGTGTGTAAAATAAAGCTCTACAAACCTATAAGACAAAGACTAACCTTCGAGTAAATTCAAAATTCGGGGAGGAGGGGGGGGAAGTTGCAGCTGGGGGATCAGGCATGGCCCAGGAATTGCGGTTCTTAGGGGTTAAAGACACGTTTTATTTAATCATAATGAGAATTCTAGCCTTCTCTACATCTGACAACATCTTGGCAGGCATGATGGAGAACGTGGAGAAGAAATGGTGGCGAACAAAGGAGGGAGGGTGAGAGTAGTGAAGAAGTGGTGTTTTTTTACGGGTACTGTACCTCCGTGAGGCTTCCCAAAAATCAGTACTAAAGTAACTCTGTTCAAGGTCCTTCAGTGGAATTGCTGTGGCTTGCGTTCGTCTTGGGAGGAACTGGGTGTTTTTCTCTCTAGCTTCTCTCCTGCATGTGTTTCTCTCCAAGAGACAATGCTTGGGGACTACATTCCTGCCAGTCCTCAAGCATACTCTGCATTTTATTCCAATCCATTTGAAGGGCAGGATCACCATGGTGGCTCTGCCATCATAGTTCGGCGAGATGTTCCATGCACGAGCCTGGAGCTTGACACTCCGCTCCAGGCTGTTGCAGTTAAGTTTTTTGTGGACTGTCCCTATACTGTGTGCAGTCAATGCCTTCCTCCCAGTGTTACAATTGAGATGGGTGATCTCAACCGTGTTGTACGGGACCTTCCCTCTCCCTTTATTTCATTGGGTGATTTTAATGGTCGTCATCCTCTGTGGGGTGACAGTTCGGTCAACCCCAGGGGTGTTTTATTGGTTTCTTTTATTGAGAATGATGGATTAGGGGTTTTAAATACAAGAGATGTGACACATTTTTGGGGACTTTTACTGCCATTGACATTTCCCTTTGCTCACCCAGTGCTCTGTTGGATTTTTCTTAGAGTGTGTTGCCCGATTTATATAGCAGTGACCACTTCCCTATACTCTTGGAAAATAACAGGTACGAATCACAGTCTCGTCTTCCTAGGTGTAGATTAGAGAAGGCTGACTGGCATTTTTCTAGAGAGATAACTTCTTCAGTCTATTCTGTACCAGATTTTGGTAGCTCTGATGAGGCTGTAACATATTCCACAGATATGCTCCACTCTGCTGCTCTCAACTCTATCCCTAAAACTTTTGGCTACTTTCCCAAACGTCCTGTCCCTTGGTGGTCACCAGTCTGCACCACTGCTGTGTGGGAGAAGCGCGCTGCTTTCTCTCGCCTTCGTCGCAATCGTAGGGACCCAACTCTTTTAGAGGACTTCCGGCGGGCAAGGGCTCGGGCTAGACGAATCTTAAAAGAGGTACGACGTGCATCATGGAAGGCCTATGTGTCTTCAATTAATACTAAAATTCTATTCACCCAAGTGTTCAGGAGAGTCCATAAATGGCAGGGAAGTTTTCTCCTAGTTTTCCACCTGTTCTTAAGGTCAATGGAATTAAGATCATGGTTGGTTTTAGAATGGCTAATACCATGGCGGAGGCTTTTGCTAAAGTCTCCAGCCGTGACTCTCGACCTCTGGCTGTCAGGCACGAGTTGGGAGCTCAGGAGCGCACTGTCCTGGATTTCTCGGGAAGGAGAATGAAAGTTATAATCATATATTCACCCTGAGTGCCCTGCACTCTGCTCTCTCTCTGTCTGCGGTGATACTTTTCCTGGGCCAGACAACATCCCATATGCAATGTTGCGACACTTGGGTGAGGAGGCGATCTCATTTCTTCTAGCTTTATATAACAGAATCTGGCTGGAGGGTGTCTTCCCTTCTGGGTGAAGAATGCTACCATACTTCCTTTCCCCAAGCCGGGCAAGGATTCTGGTGTTGCCCTCAATTTCCTACCAATTGCCTTGACCTCATGTCTCTGTAAACAATATGCGAAGATGGTGAATGTCAGACTGGTACACTTCCTCGAAAGGTGTTTTTTTTTTGTCTCCGTCTCAGTCTGGCTTTCGTAAACACCGTTCCACTACAGACGCTCTGGTCAGGTTGGAAGCTGCTGCATGTGAGATTTTTGCACGACATCAACACCTTGTCTGTGTATTCTTTGATTTAGAAAAAGCCTGTGACACTACATGGCAATATGGCATCCTGCAGCAACTACATACATATGGCCTGCGGGGTCGCCTTCCACTCTTTCTTAAGGAGTTTCTCAGTGGTTGCAGTTTTTCTGTGAGGGTTGGTACAGCCCTCTCAGCATCCGTTACACAGGCGGAGGGCATCCTCAGTGTCACGGTGTTTGCAGTAGCAATTAATGCCATTGCATCATCCCTATTGAACGGTATAGCCAACTCGATGTACGTTGATGACCTGGCGGTCTGGTTTGCTTCTTCCCATATGTCAGTGGTGGAGCGGCGCATGCAGCTTGCCCTTCACAGGGTGTCGTGTTGGGCTGGTTCTAATGGGTTTCGCTCCTCTCCTTCCAAGACAGTTGCTATGCACTTCTGCTGCATCCGAGGCATCCACCCCGATCCGGACTTATTTATGTATGGTCATAGGATACGTTGAATTGAGGAGACTCGCTTTTTGGGTCTTTTATTTTTTTTTACAGAAGTTTGACATGGGTTTCCTATACACGTTAACTTAAAGTTTCTTGCTTCGAGGCTCTCAACCTGTTGAGGTTCCTGGGCTATACGTCCTGGGAGGGGCAGATTGGACCACCGTTCTCCTCCTATACCATGCTCTTATTAGGTATAAGCTCGACAATGGGTGTGAGTTGTAATCCTCTGCCACGGATGCCCGTCTCAGAGTCTTAGACTCTGTTCATCGTGCTGGTCGTCCCCAATCCCCAGTCTCCTGGTGGACACTGATGAGCCAGCTCTTGATCTCCGTCGCCAGTCTTTGATGGTTCGTTTCTGGTATCGCTTACATCTACTTCCTGACTCCCTTCCCAGCTTGGCGGTGTCATCTGATATCATGTCTGGATATCATATGGAGGAGATGGGCATTGATTACTTTCAGATTTGTCCTGTGTGGGTTCCCAGAGGGGCTCCATGGCTTCTTCCAGAAATTTACCCTTGCACTTGCTTTTCAGAGAGTCCTTCCTTGTGTACACTGATGAATCAAAGTCTGATGCTGGAGTTGGCTTTGGAGTTGTCTTTCCTGACTTTTGTCGTGGCGGCAGGCTCATTTCTGTCATGTCCATTTTTACAGCCGCGCTCTCAGCCATTTTATATGCCCTCCAAGTGATTTTTACTCTCCCACAGCCTTCTTTTACTATTTTTATCGATTCCTGTGGTGCCTTGCAGGCCTTGGACAATTATAATTCTTCCCATTGTTTTTTTTTTTTTTTTTTTTTTTTTGTATTCTGAGTGTTTTCTACCCTATTGAGTGACAATGCCTCGCGTGAGTGCAAAGAGTAAGGCCCTCAGTGCATTAAATCGTCATAAAGTTTTTAAAAATCAGAAAAAAACATAAAGAAGTGAGGCAACATGTTGAAAAGCCGCTTCCTGCTCCCCAGTGTAGTGCCCTACCTGTCTGCGGCAAGCTATCGACACAGTTTATTGCCAGACAAAGGTTGGACAGGAGAAAACTCACACCATGAAAGAAAGTAAATAAACGAAAACACGTAACACCTGGCTCAGACTACCAGTTTCTGGTAGTTTCTGAAGTATAATTATGTTCCTAGCAACAAGGCGGTGGGTAGGCTCTACTGGCACCCTTTGAATATTTTATTTTTATATCAGAAATATATAATATGGTTATCATGTATCATATAGATATGATATATAAATAAAAGGGGACCAGGAGCCTTGCTTTTGAACAGGTATACTTGACCAGGTAGAACTCTCCCACACTGGGTCAACACAGGTGACATAAACATGACATGAACATGTCGTGTAATGACCTGAACCTCCACTACGGACATTCCAGTAATTGCTGAAGGGCTAGGTAAATAAAAAAATTAAATTTATAAGAATTTATGCCATTTATATGGGGTAGTGAACATAACAACATAAAAGTGCATTTATCTCAAAAATAATTTGGCATAAAAGTGAGAATAACTGTAATTATGCAATTTAATTATTTTTGTCTCAAAATGTTCATGTCATTTGTATCTACTAACGTAGGTGAAATCATAGCTTACCTCCATCAAATACATATCTGCCATAATTTTAAAAGTCGATTTTTTGAGGGAACAAATTTTGTGTGTGATAAAAAGTTTATTTATTTTGCTACGTTTACAAAATCACCGACGTAGGTAGTTCAGGATATCTCTTATCAGTGGACCAAAGAAAGTTGATAATCACTTCATAGTTTTGATGCCATTACATAGTTTTGAAAAACTAAAAAATCGACAGGTATTTATTTTTTGTGCAAAATTTACAGGAGATACATTGATGAATTTTTTATAACAGAAGCACCACTTATCCGTGCACACCATGAAAAAAAAAATCTAGATTTAGAACTAAGGTTGAGAGGACCGGAAATGCCGGATCGGGATGTACTCGTCACCGAATTTGACAACTACCCCCTCAATTGAGTGGCTTATCCTCCTGGGACGTAGTGGCCGTAGAATCACATTTTGTTGGGTCCCAGACAATGTGAGTGTCGATGGGAATCAGCCGGCTGACGCCTTGGCTAGGGCTGCAGCCTCCAGTGGTCGACCTCCTGCCAGGCGTCATCCCGTGCCTACTTTAGACCTTCGACCCTACATAGATGCTGCCGTTCAATCCTGCTGGCAGGACAGATGGGTCGCCGTCAGGGCGAACATGCTCCGCGGCATCCGCCAGGATTGTGGAGTTATTGCAGCTTGTCCAGCCGGTGGGATACAGTTCTTACCCGTCTCAGAACTGGCCACTCACGTTTGACTCATTGATTTTTAATGGAGAGGGCACCCCCTCCCTACTTTGATGATTGTCTGGTCCTTTTGACCAGTGTTGAGTGTTCCAGCTTGGGGACCTTCGTCGTAGGCACCTCTCCCAGTACCGGGTGGGGGATGGTTCTTACAGTCTCTCACAGGTGCTAGGGGAGGAGGCTTGTAGTGTGGAAGGGAACACCCTTTCCTATTTGGAGGAGGCTGGCTTCTTCCACAGATTGTGAATTTTATGATATTTATGGCTTCTTAGATAATTCAGTGTTTTTAATTTTGATTCTTTATATATTTTACTTAAAGTTAATCAGGTTAATTTAGTAAAAATGTGCGTTTTAGTCTATATGTCCTTTTAATCATGCTGTCTATCCCTTTCGGGGTAATGAAGCCTTACCTAATGTGTGTATATAATATATTAATAACTAGTGGGGGTACCCTGCGTTGCCCGGGAAAGATACCTATATGAATAAGGACTAAGGAGACATTTTATAGTTTAGCGAGCAACTTTATTAAATTATTATCTTAGTGAGAGGTGTTTTCATTGATATACAGTCAGGACCATTATAACAGTTAGACATTTGCTTTTATTAAAACTTTTTACTTTTTACTGTTAATCAATCAATTATATTTGATGTCGTTTGTTGTAGGACACGGTGCTTTTACACAGACACTTAACAATGGTAAGGTCCCATGCCCATAATGCAGCTGAGTGCATCGTTCCCAGTAACAACTCCACGGGCAAAATATATCAGGATCCATTTGAGTTTCGACTGGCTAGTGGCTGGCGTCGGGTGGCTGCAGTCACAGTGAGGCGGAGTCAAATATCTTTAATTTGGATTCGATTATGGGATTGCTAAGCTTGATTCCACACAATTGATTATGGATTCGCTTCCGGCCCAACGGCGGGCCACTTCTAACACTCCTTACTGCACTGACCTCGACGGGGAAGATACTGCTGGGCGAAAGCTCACTGACACTCCAATACGTATACATTGTGTCTTACTAGTATTTCGAATACACAAAGAGACTAGCCACAATGTTCTGTATTACTACTACTATTACTGCTATTAATTTTACTACTACTGCTACTACTACAGTAGTACTACAACCATCAGACTTGAAGTGTGTGGTGATATGACAAGATCTGTCTTTCACTGATACAGTTCACTGGCTCCACACCCACCAATGGTAGTCGTCAACCCTTACTATTACTACTACCGTGTTATTATTAATTAACATTACTACTACACATATTATTATGAATACTAGTACTACAACAAGTAATAATATTATGATTACAAGCTACTACCATAATACTACTACTACTCTTACTAATATGCTAATCATACTACTACCACTAATATTACTTTTCTTCTAATAATGCTTATAATTGGCGGTCTATTTGTGCAGTGGAAATACTGGCAAGACAACCGATAAACGGGAGTGTCAGAGAGCTTGGGTTTAGCAGTAACCATCTCGTCCAAGTCAATCCAGTGACTAGAGTGCTGGAAAGCATGAGATTACAGTATGTATGGGTGGAACAAAAAGAGGTTGAGGCCACCATGAAAATTAAGGAGTTGCTGTATCAACAATCAAATGTTACATAGCTAAATAATGATATGAATTACCACATAAATATTATATGCTCAGATTAACGTAATTGTTTCCTTACGCGAGGCACGTATAATCTGATACTACTGAAATTTATCACTCGCTTTCTTCCTGCTTAAGCAGTGCACAGTTGATAAACATATTTAAAAAATTTATTATTGGCACTCAATAATACTATAAACTAAAATTATACACTATTAAGGCAATGAACTTGACGCTTAGCTACCTTCACAAGTTAAAGGGAAAGAAAATAATGATAATTGGTGATAGGGTCCTGCGTGATGTGTGGTGCGGTGTGTGCTGTGTAGTGTTGTTGTGAGGAATGAGGTAATTCTCTCGTTGTGTTGACTGACCATTATTGGCAACGTTAACACTTCATGCAAGCATCTCATCAAAGACGAAAAATAAGTTGTTGTTTTTTATGCAAATAAACACTGTTCAAAAAATTAAGTTAAATTTACATAGTCAGAAATATTGAAATAATATTTATTCTAAACAATACAACCTACTGTACATCACACGCAATGCGATGGCATGGTGACTCCTTCGTTAGATTAACTTACACATTTGTAGACAAAATGTATTGTCTTTTGGTTTGGAGTCAATATATAGATGTTCCCCAATTTTAAGAGACATAATATCCTAGAATAGTAAGTTACCCAATGATTATTGATAGAATAGTTTAATTCAGAATGAGAACAGGTAAAATTTAAAATTAACGGTAATAAAGCAAGTTGGCACGAGCTCCCCTCTTGCCTCCCTGTGAATGGTCTACTGATGTCAAATTTGAATATTTTTCTTACGTAAACGAGCACTTAAAACACCAATACATATAGAGCATTTTCTACTGAGAATAATGACATTGGCAAGGCCGCTCTCGAATGTGGCAATCAATATCAGATTCAATTCATTGATGACCATAACCTCGGAGCATCAGGCATGTCTCGAAATGTCGGTAATTTCAAACTTGCAAGTAACCAGATAATGAAAACATAAGTAGGTTTGCCCATGTAGAACAGACCTTCACTATTACAGTTAGGTTTCCTAAGGGTCACAATATACCTACCAAATAATGATGTCATCTCTTACCCAAGGGTCTTCTTCAGGTCCGGAGGTAAGAGTTTTCTATTATGCTATGATAATATACCTTAGAGAGTGAGATGATTGTTCAGCATTGAGCACCATGGCGTTGTTCATGGAAAAAGTCCAGAAAGAGGAGAGTATTAACACGAGGTCTTCCCTGGGCAGGCGAGTGACCACCAGTAGCCTCGTCGACCATACTAGAAGGCGACCCTTGAGGGACCACTCGGCGAAGGAGGTGAGGAACTTTAGGTCGTCACTCACGACCACTACCATCACACACCATGACATTCTCCTCAACTGCGATTTTGTAAACACACAAGTTAAAGAAAAAAAAATCTTTTTGACAGAACATCTATCTGACATAACGTTATCCTTCATTTCTTTACTCCTGCTCACATCACGTAACCACTCGCCAGTCAAAGAGGACCATCTGGAGCACATGGGTACAGTAAATCAGGTAACTATAGATGGCATCTACGTTAAAGAGATTTGAAACAAAGTATGAGTGAGTGTGAGTCGGCTGTGTGGAAGTAATCTCTAAGTTATTTTTATCCTAAATTTATCTTATTTCTCCAGTATTCTGAGTTTCTGACTATTGTCACCCAAAAATTCACCCATATTGTCTTTCTAGATTCAGTATAATATCTTCTTGTCGATACTTTGTTGTCATAGTGGAGGTGGCTGTGTGGTTAGTGTGCTAGACTTGTAACCTATAGATTATAGTCGAATCCTCTCAGGTGAGGAGATGAGAATATTTTCTCTTCCAAATCGAACATCGTAAAATACCCTCGCTGGTACTGTACACCATAACAGCTGAAGTATTTGAGAATTACCCTAACATTCCTCCCTCTGTGGCTGGGAGCCAGTTCGGAAAAGTGTGTGTGTATATGTGAATAGCAGTAGACCTGGGCCACAGTAACGGGCTTGATGAAGCATATGTCCAGTGTCGGAACAATAATAATAAAAAAAAAAAAGACCAAATGATACTGAGAAGGTCAACATACGGAAATATCCCTGCATCATCAGGGGCAGATGTGTTGGAGGTGGTTTGCTCTGTCAATCCGTCTAGGACAGAGTCTCTGTCCTTCTTTCAAAATGTCTATTTATTCTGTGGCTGAATGCAAAAAATTATTTTTTTAAGGAACGTTAAAGTTAAAAAGAAAATTATTAGATAGTTTCAATACAACTAACTAAAGAATATACAGAAAACTTTCACAAATCAGCTTTCAGAGGAATCTAAAATATGAACTTAAATTACCAGTGTCTATAGCAGTGCCAACATAAAGTTTACTATAAAAATAAGTACTACTAGATTCCTTGTTCTTATTTATTCAGATAATACATTAAATGTAGTCACTAGAGTTGAGGCTTGTAGCAGTACGGTGCGAGGTGTAAGTGAAGTGTATCATTGAAGATGTTGAGTCGTGAAATGTGTGTAATGTTATTATGAACATGGTAGTGAATGTACTGAATAATGGGTTTGAGTGTGGTGGAGGAGCACAAGGCACAAAGAGTAAGATGACAGGAATAGGGATTCCCAGTAGAATCAGGGTAATATTGCCAGCGTGAGTATTTCATATGATTACAAGTACTAGCATGTCTTGCTCCCTCCCCCCTTCCCTCCCCCTCTCCAGTCTGTATATAACAGCAGTCATTCCACAAAAAATATTAATTTGAACACGAACGTTTCCTTGGCACGAATGTGTCACAAACGCGACCTGGTTCACAGTCTGCGATATGGGTGGTAGTTGATAATGGTGGTATAACTTTATATAAAGGGCATCCTAGTGTATGTGTATAGTCTCAGGGTATTTTATATATACACTAGCTGTACTCAGCCCGCGTCGCTGGTCCAACCAAACTTAAAGTGATTAGGTACAGTGCCAAAAGGAGGAGTAAGAACAATCAATTTTCATTTTTTTTTTTTTTTTTCGTATTTCAGCATGGTTTACATACAGGTTACTTGGTTCAATCCTTTAACGGCCGCGTTTTATTTCTTTTCTTAGGTTTTGTTTGTGTAAGATGATGTCGTAGTGTGGCGGGTAAAGGATGCACTGAAAAAAAAAAAAACTTATAAAACATAATCAGCATAAACTTTTCTGTGTTGTGGTCAAACTTTCATTGCAAAACTTCAGTGTAGACAAAATGTTTTGTCTTTTGGTTTGGAGTCAATATATAGATGTTCTCTGCATTTCCAACACGTGAAAGTGCAACATAGAGCTGCCTGTGTGTGAAGGCTGGATTTTCAGAGAGATCAAGCCCTATAGATGTCATGGTTTGACCTTGGCTCTTATTAATAGTAATTCCCAATGACAGCTTCAGAGGGTATGGTAATCTTCGAAATGTAAATTTTTTATATATTTAAAACCTTCCCTGGGTCATGCTCTTTCAGAATATAATATATGGTTTGCATGGTCTATTTCTTTTGGTTTGGGAGAAAAATGCACACAAACAAATAGACACACAGACAGACGCCACTCTTTTATAGATATAGATACTACATACACACACACATCCTTTTCTAGGACTGGACATAAAGTCACATAATACACACGTATAATTTACAGTGCGGACACGCACCCACAAACACAGCCGCCCCATACTCGGAGATATATCACTATCCACTACCGTCCCATTTCCTAAGCCGTGGACACCGTCCTGGAGTTCGTTGGGCTCTTTCTTAGAACGAGACTCAGCTGTGTCCCATTTCAACTTTCTAGTCGTGTTAATCAGAAGATCACGACCGTTTGTGAGGCTGTCGTGAGCAGAGCAAAATATGTGTCAGCCTGGACGGTGTCTGTGCCAAATTTGAGTCCTTTATCATTTTGCCGGTGAGTCGGATATGTGCTGTTGCAGGCCACAAATATTAGAGAAACTGATGGAGAGTGAGTCGGGCAATGGTTCTGGTCATTTCCAGGTATCATTACCGGTGAGTCCAGTTCAAGGGGAGTTAGTAGGAAATTCCAGGCTTTATTGTAATTATCCTCCATAAATTTTGAATATAGAATTGATTAGGATTATTAAGTTAATAGGCTTTACTCTCGTAATGAATTGTATTTCTATTAATTAGTGACTGTCCAAGTAAACCCCAAGTAAAGAAACTTTTGTAAAAAACCCAGGACACCATAATAGCAAGTACACCCACGCATCAAAGTTTCTGTACCCCTCTTCGGTGGAGCGAAGTGAAGTCAGGGTTAGAGAGAAGGCACGTGAACGGACAATCGCGAGTTATGGTTTGGTATGGAGCTTTCACTTGGTGAGTGACATCTCTACACCACTACCACCTTAACCTCGCTGACGAATGTATGTGAACAAACCTTCTACCTGTGAATCTAAATCAAGCCATGGTATGCTGTATTAGTATTTATATACTATTATTTATTTTTATATTACGGGGAAATTTTCAATCTAAGTTATATAATGACGCCGGTGCTGTAATAGTAGCTGTAGGCTATAGTAGTACTGGCAAAATTAACGTTTGACAGCAACCTAGCCTGCCGGCATAGCAAGCGGCTAAAAGGTCAACATATATTGTTTCAGAATTTATTTCTATCAGCATTGTGCCCATTAACATGTGTTTTCTAGTCGGATTATCACGCCCAGACTGTCATAACCTCTCCGCCCACATAGGGAGTGGCCTTGTCGTCGTGGGAGGGCTTGCCTTTCTCTGAGCCCCGGCGACCTAGACTAGAGGGGGCTGCGGCCCCTGCTCTGCCCCGATTTCGTGGGGAGAGAGGGCTTTCCATGCTAGAAAGGTCACCAGTGAGAGACCAGATTAAATGGTTCCCATGCATTAGGCTGCCAGTGCTGCCCACCAGAGGGACTGCCCTCTAGGGGCCGTCCTGTGTTGGATGGTTGAGTGTCTGGGCCGGGAGATGTTGAGGAAGGGGGTCTCAGCAGCGTCGCGGGCAAACTTTTGAGCCATTGGGGCCGCTTTTTAAAACGAGTGGCCCCGTCGGGGAAGAGGTACCTCGCCCACAGCGACCAGCGCTCGGTCCCCTCATCTGCCCGGTAGGTAGTAGTTCTTGGCTCCTGGGGCCATTGTATTAATAACAATGCCATATAGATATCAATAAGCCTTCTCCTCTTCCTCCAGTGGAGGTCGACCATGCCCTCGAGACGTCACTTTCTTGTCGTGGTGGTTTTCAGAAGGCTGGGACTCGTTTTCCCAATAAAGCTTATGTGAGCAAGAGAAGACCCAACAAGTCAGGTGTTGCGTCGAAGAACCCTGGATACTTTAATGTTGACTGAGGTATCTGCATCTCTTTCATATGGCGCTATCCATTCCATTTTTAAGCGTTTTGGAGTGGTTCTTTGGATCCGTCTCACCTATAACAGTGACTGCCGATCCAATCGGTGTTATATTACTTTTAATACAAATGTTGCTGCCAAAGCAGCTTTTAAGGCAAATGATTCTCTGTCTGAGGGGGGGATGCTCATTGTACAGTTCAGGTGATGCGGTTCATAAATGTAGTTGACAGTGTCAATGACAACTGCCCCAACATCTTTGATGTCTCAGTAGAGCATGTCCCTAAGGAACACCGGGTTCCTACGCCCTTTTGGTTTGTGGCTTACTACAGAGAGGGGTGTGGTAACCTCATCCATGGTTCTAGGTATCTGGAAAAATAAATTGGAATATTTCATATAGGCCACATAAAAAAATATGGAAAGGATGTTTTAATAAGAGCCAAAGATCTTACACAGGCCATGATGCTTCTCAAAATCCCCTGCCCTTCTGATGGCATGTTTGAATCCATCAATCCTCATCGAACATTTCATTATAGCAAGGGGCGTATATACAATGAGGACCTGTATGAATTCTCAGAAGAGGACATTCTTGCTATGTGCCTAGATAGTGTCCAACGAGTAACAAAGATGATAGACAGTAAAAATATGATCACCCTCACTTTTTATGGCTCGCATATCCCAGTTCATATTAACATCATCGATACCTCTTTAGAAGTGAAGCCTTTTGTTGTGCGCCCTTTACAGTGTTTTTACTCTTATGACTATGGTCATGGGAGGAGGAACTGCAATAACAGTTAATTGTTCTGATCTTGACTTACATCCTATTTCTCTGTGTGTCAGTCAGAGAGTTACTGCTCTTACTGCAGGCATGCTTACCCCCTACGTTCCACCAATGTAAGACGTGCCTCCTACACTTGGCTAACTCCCAATTCATCAACATTTGTAGTGCCAGACAGCAACTCAACTTCAGGCCATTAAAGGATGGTGGTGTGAGGACATACACCTCCTCCTTTTGCCCTCCCTATTCCAAGTCGACAACATCTAGTTCGGTTGCTGCACCCTCTTATCTCTACCAAAAAAACACCTGCTTCTTACTCTGGTGAGAATGTTTCTCCGGTTTCATCATATAATAGCTTCTCTGTATTGGAAACTGTGGTTCCTCTGTGGTTCCTCTGATACACTTGATTCCATGGACGTTTCTCCTTGCAATACAACTGCCTCCATAGACTTATCCATATTTTCCTCTCTATCCCACCAAAGGCTTTCTCGTGACTCCGTTGAGTCTCTTGATTCACCAGATGTTCCCCTTCGCAAGAGAGCATCAGAAGGGCGTGAAATAAATGTGGATACCTCGGTTATTGTGACTTTAAAAGATATGGTTTCACTTCCGCTGGAGAAGCGGAGGGGTTCTTCCATCTGCATAATGAATGTTGATGTCTCTGACTGAGTCAGTGATTCCACTCTTGTATAGGACAATACCAATGTGATTGTTTCAAGGAATATCCCTGCTCATCTCCCTTTTCCTTCTTCTAACGTATCAGGTGCTTAGGGGACTTGTGTACAGGCCCCAAGTACTACTCCTCTGGTTCGTCTTTCTTCTAGTGGCCCAGGATTAGAGAAAGCTTGTCGTTTGAGTAAAACCTCTGGTCATGATTGTAGTGGGAAATCCCTTCGTGAGGCTTGCGTGCCTCTTGAGAGGAACTGTGGGTTCTTCTCTCTCGCTTCTCCCCTGTGTGTGTTTGTCTCCAAAAGACAATGCTTAGGGACTCCATTCCTGCCAGTCCTTCTGTATACACTGCATTTTATTCCAATTCTTTTCAAGGGCATTCACCATGGTGGCTCTGCTATCCTAGTTCGACGCGATGTTCTATGCACGCCAGGAGCTTGACACTCCTCTCCAGGCTGTTGCAGTTAAGATTTTTTTGTGCAATCTATACCTTCCTACCAGTGTTACAGTTGATAGGGGTGATCTCATTAATATTGTACGAGACCTCCCGTCTCCCTTTATTCTATTGGGTGATTTTAATGGTTATTATCCTTTGTGGGGTGACAGTACGGTCAATCCCAGGGATGTTTTATTGGCTTTTCCTATTGAGGATTAGGGATTTTAAATACGGGAGATGTAACACATTTTCATAGCTCTCCTGTGACCTTTACCGCCATTGACACCCAGTGCACTATTTGATTTTACTAGTAATGTGTTGCCTAATATATATGGTAGTGACCATTTCCCTATGCTCCTAGAAAATAACAGGTACGAACCGCAGTCTCGTCTTCGGTGGAGATTAGAGAAGGCTGACTGGCAGTTATTTAAAAGGCTTACTTATCCGGTCTCTTTTGTTGCAGACGAGGCTGTGAACTAATTCACCGATATGCTCTTATGTGACCTATTTCACTCTTCCACTCTCAACTCTGTCTTTAAAAGTTCTGACCACTTATGCAAATGTCCTGTCGCTTGGTGATCACCAGTCTGTTATGCGGGAGAAGCGCGCTGCTTTCCCTCGCCTTCATTTCGTAATATTGAGGGGAAGCTTTCTCCTAGTCCTCCACCTGTCCTTAAGGTCAATGGGTAAAATCATGGTTGGTTTAATAGTGGCCAACACCATGGCAGAGGCTTTTGCAAGAGCCTCCAGCCGTGACTCTCGACCTCTGGCTGTCAGTTTTGAGTTGGGAGCCCAGGAGCGCAGTGCCCTGGATTTCTCGGGGAAGTTGAAAAGTGTGCTGGGTAGTTTACATCAACACATCTTTCCCCAGCCATCAACACATCTTCCCCCAGCCTAAAATGTAGCATCCTATCCTTGCTCTTACAGCCGGGTACCTATTTACTGCCAGGTGAACAGGGACATAGGGGGCTGGGAAAATTGTCCAACATTTCCACTCACCCGGAAATTGAAACCGGGATCTCTAGCGTGCCGGCCTATTATGCTAACCATTACACCATCAGCAGCCATTTTGTCGAAAGTTATTTCCACTAGCTACTGTCCACTTACTTGTAATGTTCTTAGTGCCCTTAATATACAGATATAAAAAAAATGAGCTTCACACTATTCAAAATACGGTAATTCGCTTACAGATAATATGTATAACAAGAGAGTTTTAGTTAAATGAAGAAATAGTTAAATTTCATACATATATAGACTAAATACATGTATATTATTTAATAAATATATTGTTACGAGAGAGGAAGTGGGGAGAAGGAGAATGACTATCTGATTATCAAGAATGAACACTTAGTTAGAGCAAGAAATATTAATAAACCCCTCTTGCAACAATCCAGACTCAATATTACTAGGTGTAAGGCCAAACACGAAGTGAAATAATTAACAATTATTATTAACACTAAGTAGTAGGACAAACACAATATAATCAATGAAAATTAAATCAGGTAATCCTGTACTGTACCTCAAAGAGCAATATACTCACTCAAAACTTGGTATATGTACAGTGAAAATAAGATTCACGTGTAAACTGCGAGCCAGATGGCCACACGAATTCACAATATTAGATTTAGATTAATAGATGGCACTGGGCATCTATAGGGTCATATACCACCCAACATAATATTAAGTTCTAAGGATTTTGAAATATGGTAGGCTTCATTATCCCGAAAGGGATAGGCAGCATGATTAGAAAAAAATAACAAGTAAAAAGCATATTTTTACTAAAATAAACAGATAAACATAAGTAAAATATATAAAAGAATCAAAATTAAAAACATTGAACTATCAAAGAAGCCATAATATCATAAAATTCAAAATTAACCAGCCTCCTCCACATAGGAGAGGGTGTTCCCTCCCATATTACAAAACCTCCTCCCCGAGCACCAGTGAGAGACTTTAAGAACCGTCACCCACCCGGTACTCAATGAGGTGTCTACGATGAAGGTCCCCAAGGCTGGGACACTCAACACGAAGATGCCGCACTGTCAAAGGGACCAGACAATCATAACGGTATGGAGGAGGAGCCCTCTCCATCAAAAATCCATGTGTCAAACGTGAATGGCCAATTCTGAGACGGGCAAGAGCCATCTCCCACTGACGGGACAGGCCACTGTAACTCTACATACCCAGGTGCTAGCGGTTGCCGCAGAGCTTGTTAGCCCTGACGGCATCCCATCTGTCCTGCCAGCAGGAACGAACGGCAGCATCTATGTAGGATCGAATATATAAAGAAGGTAAAGGATGATGCCTGGCAGGAGGTCGAGCACAGGAGGCCGCAGCCCTAGCCAAGGCGTCTACCCGCTCATTCCCATCGACACCCACATGGGCCACAACGTCCAAGGAGGAAAAGCCACTCAAGGATGGCCAACACTAGGGGATGTGAAAAATTCAAATAGCCCAAAGTCTGCAAGACACTACAAGAATAGCTAAAAATAGTAAAAGGAGGCCATATAAAATGGCCGAGAGCTCAGCAGTAAAAATGGACATGACAGAAGGGAGTCAGCCGCCATGACAAAAGTCAGGAGAGACAGCCCCAAAACCAACCCCAGCATCAGAATTTTGACCCATCAGTGTATACAGGGAGTGACTCCCTGTGAGAGGACGCATGTTCTAAAAAGAGGGAGCGAATCACTGGAGAAGGAAGAGATTCCTTCTTGTCTGAAAAGCAACTGCAGGTGTAAACTTTTGGATGAAGCCATAGAGCAACCCTGGGGACCCGCACAGGACAAACCTGAAAGTCATCAATGCCCATCTCCAGTCTGGTGAACTACAACAACAACAGGTCCTTGAGTGGCGGCGTCTTCGTCGTGGGACCACCCTCCAGCTGGACCAACCCTGCCGACCGATGGGAGGAGCCCAAGTTGGAGCTAGTTTTCGCCGGTTTGGCCCAGTGGGGGCCAAATCGTCACAATCAACCCCTGCCCCATTTCGGGGCACGAGAACCTGGGAGTGGCTTCGGTCGCCCGGGCGTTCATACATCCCTCTCACACAACATACCACAGCAACACATTTTTCCCACACTGAGAAATAACTCTCAGGCTGTATTTCTCGCTTACTTCTTCTAGCCGGAGACATTGAGAGCAACCCAGGACCCACATACAAACACGCATGTCCAACCTGCTCAAAACCAATCACCTCGAGTCGACAGACAATGGGTTCATTGCTATGCAACTCGTGCAAGCACTGGTCCCACCTCACATGCACAACACTTGCTTCCATCAAACACTACACAAACACATGGACCTACTCCTCCTGTACCTTTTTTCCCCACTTTTCCCCATCTTACCCAGCACCTCTCCCACATTCAACCTCTAAACCCATCCTCGTCCCAACCACCATCCTCATCCTCACCATCAACACCATCCTTATCCCCATCCTCACCACCACCACTCCACCATCTCCATCTCCACCACCTACAAACGGCCCCATCCCCACCCCATCCCCAACCTCACACAAACAGAAGCCGCTCACATAACATTCTACAGATAAACATAGACAGCATCTCACCAAAACAACACGAACTTAAACATTTCATCACAACAACATACGCATACCACTAATCCAGGAAACCAAACTCCGCAGCACAAAAACAACCCGTTATTAAAAAAAAATTACAGCCATCAGACAGGACAGAGCTGGCGGCATTGGCGGTGGACTCATCACCCTTTTTATTTTTATTTTTATTTTTAAAATTAATTGCGCCGTAGCGTCAATCAACAGGCAGGCAACAATATATACAACCACACATACAGCAGCACAGGAAGTGAGTGCATCTTGTATGTGGATGGGTAGACTGGCTGAGGTAGATTGTTCTGACCAGGCATCGACAAGTTATTGGGCATAGTCGGCGGGAGTGTGATGACTGTGGTGTTCGAATAAAATATGAACGAATAGATGAGATATGAGTTGTATATGTATCTATGTTTCGAATGTGGATAAAAGGCTTCATCGTAGTTTATGTGGTGAAGTCTGTCCTTGAATTAGTCAGTTCCTGTTAAGCTGCACCAAAGTTAACACATTAATAAACTGCACCGTATACAGTGTGTTTCATAAGCCCGTCAGAACAGAACATGGCGCAGTGAGTAGCCACTTGAAGATGGAGAATCAAGTGGAACAACTGACGGCACTGCTGGTGCAGCAGGCTGAGATGGCCAGGCAAGCCCAGGAGGAATCTCGGCGCAGAGAGGGGCGCCTGAATGACGTCTTGGAGCAGTTGATATCTCGTCAGGTGGGAAACTCCGGTCGTGAAGACAGTCAAGCCTGCGCAGTCGAGGCTACACCACAATATGTCAAGTTTTTTTGGGTGACAGGAGTACCAGTACGGTGGTTACCGTCATCAAGGAGGTAACGGGAGCACTATTGAGCTGGTATGATTCTGTTGATTTGGGTATTCTGCCATCCGATTTTCCTGCACAAATCAAGTCTATTAAGGAAAGTAAAGCAATGGAATCATTGCCTGCTTCGCCTCCCATAGTGTTACCACGTTGGCCACACAACCATGACCCCACCGAAGCCGAGCGAGAAGAGCATGTCAAGACAATAATTAAGGCTTTCCCAAGAGTATTCGACACTTCACATACACTGAGAGAGATGGATGGGGGCCCCATGCGCATAGAACTGACAGATGATGCTGTCCCATTTGCAGTTACTGCTTCACATACTATCCCTTACAGCTGGCGCGATGACATAAGAGTCCAGATTGATGAACTTCTAGCTAAGGATATTATCGCCAAGGTTGACTATCCTACAGTTTGTTGTCACCCGATTGTCCCGTTAGCCAAGAAAACATCAGGGGTAAGGCTTTGTGTGGATCTCACTCGCCTCAATCGTTACGTGAAGAGGCCAACATACCCTGTGCAATCTCCTCATGATGCGGTGGCAAGGATAGGGTCAGAAGCGTTCTGGTTCACTACTATGGACGCCAAAATGGGCTATTTTCAAGTTAAAATAGCAGAGGAGGATCAAGACCTTACATGCTTCATAACTCCCTGGGGCCGTTACAAATTTAAGCGTGCTCCCATGGGACTCGTCTCGTCGGGAGACGAGTATAATCGACGTGGTGATCAGGTATTAGGGGATATTCCTCGAACTATGAAGGTGGTTGACGACATACTTGCATACGATACACGCTACAAAGATCACCTTTCTCATGTAATCACCATCATACAACGTTGTGACAAGCATGGCATTACTTTAAATGCAGACAAATTCAGTTTTGCTAAGAAAGATGTGGTATATTGTGGCTACAACATAACTCCTCAAGGTTATACTGCAGACTCCAGAAAGGTCAGTGCGATAGCTGATATTCCCAGACCACAAAACCTGACTGACTTACGGTCATTCATGGGATTGGCTAATCAATTGGGTAACTTTTCCCCAGCAATAGCCGATGCTGCACGGCCTTTAAGAGATCTGCTTAAGCCCAAGAATGTATGGCTATGGATGACACAACATGAGGAAACCTTCAGGAAGGTCAAAGAATGTTTGGTATCACCCCCTGTCCTTGCATTTTACGACCCGACACTGCCAACCATGTTGCAGACGGACTCGTCGAAAAGGAATGGCTTCGGTTTCGTCTTGCTACAGAGACACGGCGAGATATGGAAATTGGTACAATGTGGTTTAGGTTTTCTAGCGGATACGGAGTCAAGATACACCGTCGTAGAACTGGAACTAGCAGCAGTGTGTTGGGCAGTAAAAAAGTGTAATGTTTATCTCACAGGCTTTCCTCATTTTGATGTTATTGTTGATCATCGCCCTTTAGTCCCGATTTTAAACTCTAAACTACTTAGTGAAATAGAAAATCCTCGTCTACAACGATTCAAAGAGAAACTGGCAAGCTATTCATACACAGCATGCTGGCAAAAGGGGTCTTCCTATTTTGCACCTGATGCCCTCTCACGTTCACCAGTGGAGGATTGTGCAGATGGTGAATCAGGCAGTGACAACGAGGTGGACACTCAAGATCCCCTCCACACTGTCGTGTCAACTGCCCTTAACGCTGTCTATGAGGATGGCACCTGTCTGGCACCCCTCAAGGACCAAACGCTGGAAAAGATTCGAGCTGCGTCTGAGAAAGATCTGGAATATCAGGCCTTGAAGGAGAGGATTGTCAGCGGCTTCCCTGAACACCGTCATGATCTGGAACCTGAGCTACGACCATTCTGGGGTGTTCGCAGTTTACTCTCGGTGGACGAAGAATTTATTGTGTACGGTCCAAGATTAATTATTCCCCACAGTCTCCGAAGGGAAACTCTGTCTCGACTACATGAGTCTCACCAAGGTATCGATCGGACTAAACGGCGAGCCCGCCAGACTGTATACTGGCCAGGAATAGACAGGGATATAGAAAATATTGTCTCCAGTTGTCAACAGTGTCGCCCTTTACTCCCCAAGCAACAAAACGAACCATTGTGGCAGGACGATGACTCACCAACAAGAGTTTTCCAGTCAACTTCTGCAGATTATTTTCATGTTGCTGGCTGCACCTACTTGGTATACGTGGACCGTATGTCCGGCTGGCCGTATGTGTCATCCTGCCCACGACATGCTTCAGCAGCTCATCTTATCACTGCATTAAGGTCTATATTTACAGATACAGGTGTGCCTGTGGTTATGAGGACTGATGGTGGACTGCAGTTCACTTCATCCAAGTTACGTCGCTTCCTGACTCGATGGGGGGTGGAACATAGGGTAACTTCCCCATACAATCCTCGGTCTAACGGTCATGCAGAGGCTGCAGTCAAAACCGTCAAGAAGTTAATCGTGACGTCAACTAAAGGAGGACAGTTAGACGAGGATGAGTTTGCCCGTGGATTGCTGGAACTCAGGAACGCCCCTCATGCTGATGGACGGTCACCATCACAAGTACTGTTCGGTCATCCCATGAGGTCAGCTGTGCCCGCACATCATCATTCGTTCGCTCCCGAATGGCAACGAACGGCAGACGACTGTGACATAACTGCTGAGCATATAAAAGTAAAGGCGAAGGAACGATATGACACTACGGCTAGACTGCTTCCCAGGTTACACCTCGGCTCGTATGTAGATGTACAGGACCACGCAAGCAGACGATGGAATCGTGTTGGTGTTATCGTGGGTATTGGTTCCCAACGTGACTACTTAATCAAGATGGGCAGTGGACGCATTATGTGGAGGAATACGAAGTTTCTCCGGCCCCATCATCCTATGTTATCGGAGACCATTCCTCGACATAAAGCCACACCAGAGGAAAGAGAACATGGTAGTCCGGTTGATCCAGCACCGCCTCACCCAACAACAACGGACTTGGGAGAAAAGCGAGCAGCCAACCTTCCCCGCCGAAGTTATCGCCAGCGACGTGCACCTCAACGCCTGGAGATGTAGTGGAGGACCAAGACTTACGATAATATATAAGACATCATGTAACTTTGTAATACTCTAATGTCTTGGGGGAGGTGTGGTGTTCGAATAAAATATGAACGAATAGATGAGATATGAGTTGTATATGTATCTATGTTTCGAATGTGGATAAAAGTCTTCATCGTAGTTTATGTGGTAAAGTCTGTCCTTGAATTAGTCAATTCCTGTTAAGCTGCACCAGAGTTAACACATTAATAAACTGCACCGTATACAGTGTGTTTCATAAGCCCATCAGAACAGAACAATGACGAGCAGTGGCTGGTGTCTTTTTAACAACCCGACGGATGAGGTGCCACATAGAAGCCACACTTGTTTGCTGCTTGATGCTGTCCATGAACTGCTGCCAAGACTCAGTGTGAGCACACTCCTGCAGGGCAACTAAAGCGTCCCTAGACATCTCGTAATGATGGAGCAGGTCAGGGGATGGGTTGGCTTGAAACAATAGGCCATCACGTTCAGCCTCCTTCTATTGCCTCCCCCCCCCCCCAACAGGAACCGCCTTGACGTGGTGGGGGGGCTTGCTTGTCTCTGAGAACTGGCGAGCTAGACTAGAGGGGGCTCCGGCCCCTGCTCTGCCCCGATTTCTGGGAGAGTGGGCTTCCCATGCTAGTAAGGTCGCCAGTGAGAGATCAGACTAAATGGTTCCCATGCATTAGGCTGCCAATACGGGCCAACAGCGCTGCCCTCCGGAGGGACTGCCCTATAGGGGCCATCCTATGTTGGGTGTCTGGGCCGGGAGATGTTGGGGAAGGGGGTCTCAGCAGTGTCGTGGGCAAACTTTCGAGCCATTGGGGCTGCTTTTTAAAACAAGTGGCCCAGTGGGGGAAGAGGTACCCCGCCCGCGGCGACCAGCGCTCAGTCCCCTCATCTGCCCGGTAGGTAGTAGCTCTTGGCTCCTGGGGCCAAAAACAACAAATCAATGATATATGGATACAGAAAAGCCCCAATCTCTTCCTCGAGCGGTGGTCGACCAGGCCCTCGAGACGTCACTCTCTGGTCGTGGTAATATGCAGAAAGCTGCAAATAAGAGTAGACCTAGCAGGTCGGGTGTTGTGTCGAAGAACCCTTATAGCGATCTGGACACGTTAATGTTAACGAATGTACTTGCATCCTTTACCTATGGCGCTATCCACCCCATTTTTAAGTGCTTTGGAATAGTCCTTCGAATCCGAATCACATATGACAGTGATTGCAGGTCTAATCGGTGCTATATTACTTTCAATACAAATGCTGCTGCCAAAGCAGCATTTGAGGCAAAAGATTCTCTGATGGTGGGGGATACTTATTGTAAAGCTCAGATGATACGGTCCATCAATGTAGTTGACAGTGACAATGACTACTGCCCTAATATATTTGATGACACTGTGGAGCATGTCCCAAAGGAACGTCGGGTTCCTACACCCTTTTGGTTTGTGGCTTACTACAGGGAGGGACGTGGTAACCTTATCCATGCTTCCCGGTATCTGGAGAAAGAAGTTGGATTATTACCAATGGGCCACATAAAGAAATATGGTTAGGGCGTTTTAATCAGAGCCAAAGATCTTACACAGGCCATGATGCTCCTCAATCTCCCCTGTCCTTCTGATAGCATGTTTGAATCTATTAAACCACATCGAACATTTAATTATAGCAAGGGGCGTATATATAATGAGGACCTGTATGAATTCTCAGAAGAGGACATTCTCGCTATGTGCCCAGACAGTGTCCAACGAGTAACGAAGATGAAAGGCAGTAAAAATATGATCATCCTCACTTTCTATGGCTCGCATATCCCAGATCGCATTAACATTAACCCCACCTCATTTGAGGTGAAGCCTTTTGTTGAGCGTCCCCTACAGTGTTTCTGTTGTTATGAGTTTGGTCATGGGAAGAGGAACTGAAACAACTGTTCCCGGTGTGGTAATTGTTCTGCTCTTGACTCACATCTTACTTCTGAGTGTCTGTCAGAGAGTTACTGCTTTTACTGCAGAGATGCTCACCCCTTGCGTTCTCGTCAATGTAAGATGTACCTACTTGAGCAGGATATCCTCCACTTGGCTAATACTTAATTCATTAGCATAGGTAGTGCCAAACGGCAACTCAACTTCAGGCGACAGAAGGATGGTGGTGTGAAGACATACGCCTCCTCCCTTCGCCCTAAATTGGTTGCAGCACCCTCTTAAGAGGCAGCTGCTTTTTGCTCTAGTGAGAACGTTTCTAAGGTTACTCTACATAATAGTTTCTCTGTCTTGGAAACATTATCAGACACTCATTCTGGTGACTCTTCTACTGATGACAATTCTCAGACTTTAGCTAAAGGTGTCCATGTGGTAGAGGTTCACGCTGCCACACGCTTTCCCAAAAGGAAACTTAAGTCACCTAAACTGCCACAGAGACGCCTTCGTGGTTCCTCTGAGGCACTTGACTCTATAGATGTTACACCTTGTGAGGCAACCATCTCTGTGGACTCATCCATAGTTTCCTCTCAATTTCACCAGAAGCGTTCTCGTGGCTCTGATGAATCTCTTGATTCAACAGAAGTTCCTCCTCGCAAGCTTCCTTCGGGATCATCAGAGGGGCGTGAAGTTAATGTGGATGCCACGGATGTTGTGACTTCAAAAGATTCAGTTTCTCTTCCGCTTGAGCAGCGCAGTGATTCTACCACCTGTATTATGGATGTTGATGTATCTGCCTGTGTCAGTGATACCACTGCTGTACAGGACAGAACCAATGTAATTGTTTCAATGAATATCCCATCTCATATACCTTCATCTTCTTCTAACATATCAGATGCTTCAGGGACTCGTCTACGGGCCCCAATTACTGCCCCAAGTACTACTCCTCGGGTTCGCTCTTCTTCTAGTGGCCCAGGATTAGACAAATCTTATTGTTTGAGTAAACCCTCAGGTCGAGGTGGTAGTGGGAAGTACCTCCGTGAGGCTTCCCAAAAATCAGTACTAAAGTAACACCGTTCAAGGTCCTTCAGTGGAATTGCCGTGGCTTGCGTACTTCTTGGGAGGAACTGCGCGTTCTTCTCTCTAGCTTCTCTCCTGCATGTGTTTCTCTCCAAGAGACAATGCTTGGGGACTACATTCCTGCCAGTCCTCCAGCATACACAGCATTTTATTCCAATTTATATGAAGGTCAGGGTCATCATGGTGGCTCTGCCATCCTAGTTCGCCGAGATATTCCATGCACGAGCCTGGAGCTTGACACTCCGCTCCAGGCTGTTGCAGTTAAGGTTTTTATGGACCGCCCGTACACTGTGTGCAGTCTATACCTTCCTCCCAGTGTTACAGTTGAGATGGGTGATCTCAACCATCTTGTACGGGACCTTCCATATCCCTTTATTTTATTGGGTGATTTTGATGGTCGTCATCCTCTGTGGGGTGACAGTTCGGTCAACCCCAGGGGTGTTTTATTGGCTTCTTTTATTGAGGATGAGGGATTAGGGGTTTTAAATACGGGAGATGTGACATATTTTAATAGCCCTACTGGGACTTTTACCGCCATTGACATTTCCCTTTGCTCACCCAGTGCTCTGTTGGATTTTACTTGGAGTGTGTTGCCTGACTTATATGGCAGTGACCATTTCCCTATACTTTTAGAAGGTAACAGGTACGAACCACAGTCTCGTCTTCCTAGGTGGAAATTAGAGAAGGCTGACTGGCAGTTTTTTTAGAGAGCTAACTTCTTCGGTCTCTTCTGTAGCCGATTTCGGTAGCTCTGACGAGGCTGTAACATATTTCACTGATATGCTCCACTCTGCGGCTCTCAACTCTATCCCTAGAACTTCTGGCTACTTTCCCAAACGTCCTGTCCCTTTGTGGTCACCAGTCTGCACCACTGCTGTGGCAAGGCTCGGGTCAACATCAATAGGAAAATGGGTAAAGATGTAGCTGGGGAACTTACGAGGCCTCTCTGAAATTCACCAGCCTAGACCCTATCAATGATGTCCTGACGCTTCCTAGAGATGTAGACAAACCGGGAGGTGACAGCAGCCATCTTCACTTCAGCCAGTTCAAGCTGCAGCTGGAAAGCCCTGTTGACATTAGACAACCAACACAACTTTGTGTCCATAGATGGGTTTCCAGAGAAGGAGAACTTGACATAGGTATCTCTCGGGGCAAATGCAGGAAGGTTGGACGAGGGCAAGGAGTTGGTATTCAAAGAAGAAACACCAGAGGGAGGCAAAGAAGGTACGTCGTGCACAGCTGAAGCACCCTTCGTAGTCTTGGCAGCTGGAGGCAAACAGTCCACACCATCCGAATCTTGCAAGGAGTTGGACGAGGCGTCAACGGGTCGCTTGGTAGAGGTTGAGGAGGTGGACGGCTGCAACCTGAGCTGCGGAGTGACCGAGGAGAGAGAGGAGGGTTGTGAGAAGGCAGCTCTCGCTAGTGATAGGAGACTCATCATCCTCGGACATTGACAAGTTGGCCTCCAGGCAGAAAGCCACATCCGAATCTGCGCTTTCCATCAGGCCAGGCAAGGCCTAGATGGGTGCGAACAACTGAACACACACAAAACCACAACAAAACAAACAACCACAAACAACAAAACCACAAACAACAAATCCACAAAAACAAACGTGATAAAACAGACAAACAACAACTAGAACACCACCAATACAAAAACACACAAACAAGAACGCAGAAATAACACAAACAACAATGCAGGCAGAGCGCCAGGAGAACGTCTTCACTCCAGCAAGGTTGGGGCGAGACTGAATATTGTAGAGTGTACCTCAATCACACGCAGCAATCATCACAACAGACATCCTACCTTCAAACAGACAACAGGCAAACACACTCATAAATTAGTACCCTCATGTCAGTCACCTCGCCCCTCACAAAGATGACAGACAAGTCATCAGATACAAAGGACACTTCCCCACTGAACCAGACTACTCACCATTCATAATTAACCAGACCAAACACATCATTCAAAACACCTCAAACACTCACCTGCCAGTGGCCCAGATAACATAATCTACTTCCACCTTCGTCACTTAGGACCACATGGCATACAAGCACTCACCAACATATCAAACTTTTCATATTCACAAAATACACTACCCACTCTCTGTATTAGACGGCATCAACTCAGCTAGCCCTCCACACAGAATGCTCCTTGTAACATTAGACATTAGCAAATCCTTCGATGCCATCCCCCAACACAACCTCACAGACAAGATTTACAACACAAACATGCACAACAACGCCAACAGATGGCTGGCCAGCAATCTGGCAAGCAGAAGTGCCCATGTGTCATTTGCTGGGCAGTCATCAACCACCAGTAACATTACAAAAAGGAGTCGCCCAAGCATCTGTCGCTCACATGTACACACCCAATGGAGTTCAAGCCTTTTGCACCACAAACAGATTCAACATAGCTCCTATCGAATCAACAAGCACTCTTCTCATAAGTGATAACCGCCAACACCAATACATCCCGCCCCTCACAATAAATAACAATCCTATTCCTCATACGCACGCACCCAAAACCTAGACATTACATACAATACCTCTATGTCATTCAAACAATACATCACAAACATAAACAACAAATGCACACCAAGACTCAACGCACTCAAAACACTTGCCACTAAAACATTTGGCCAAGACAAAGAAACTACTACCACAGTATACAAACAATTCATACGCTAAGTGATGGACTATGCAAGCCCCGCCTGGGCATCAAACCTCTCCAAGACATATTACAAAACACTACAGACTATTCAGAACAAAGCACTTACGACTATCACAGGCTGCACCGCTACTACACCCACTGAACATATGCACCACGAAACAAAAGTCCTCAAAGTCGAAGACCACCTAGATATGTGAGGCACACAAACACTTGCTGCAGCCACCACAAACCCACACCACCCATTAAGCTACATGGCAAATCACCCACTCAAACCAAGGAACATCAAAAAAACACCCCACACGAGCTACCTGACTACTATTCTCCCATCACTCCCACCAAGCCCACCACACACCGGCCTCCAAAGCCACATTCACACACACATCACCAACCGGGCTATCCAATCACTCGGTGAAAACACACTATTACATGCGCGGCCACCTGACATCGATCCTACAGAATTAACACTTCCCCGGGAGGACAGAGTCCACCTGGCCAGGCTGCGCTGCAGGCACCACCTGGCACTTCTCAGTTACCAGAAGAGGCTGGATACGTCCATGATGGATGCCTGTCCGGGCTGCCTCACTGCACCCCACGCCGTCAAACACATCATGGAAAACTGCACTGCACTCAACCACGCTCGCCTACAACACAACATACACTCAGTGAGGAATCTGTGGGAGTGCCCGGTTCCGGCTATGGCTTACCTCAGGGGTTCGGGGCTGTTCGGCCAGGCAGCCTAGGGAACAGCAACAACTTTTGACAAATAGCAAGTCAGGTGAGGTGCGATTTGAACGCCAGGCGAGGCACTGTTCAGCATACAATATAACCTGCGAAGTCTAAATGCCATTTTAACAATGTAGCCAAAACATCATTGTAATCACATTGCATAACTACATTTTGTTTATCAAAGCATAATGTTATTAATTGGTTAAGGGTATCCCTGGGTGAAATGAAAGGCTACTGATTCCTTCAAACAATCCCAGGAAACAGATCACTTTATTAAATATACGAGTATGGATATCTGTTTTATAGCAATGTGTGAAGGAATCAGTAGCCCTCCAGTTTGCCTTATGACATATTATATGCAAAAATATTCTCATGTCATAGAAAGATGACGTCCATACACAAATATCAATATTTAGTGATGACACATGAGGATTTAGATATGTGCAATCACATAATAATATCTGTTGGTAGGCGCACTTGTAGTCACACCATGACAATACTAAATAGTAACTTTATGAGTGGAAGTTAGTTACAAAACTATGCATCCATAATCATGAAGAACACCACTAATAATCATACTCACAGGTGGACAGTAACAATATTAGCTGATATTCAACAAAATTGTGAACTTTTAGTGTCAAGCAAGATTTAGATGTGCGCTCATGAAATAACTAGGAAAAAGAAGACGTTATGGTAATGTCATGTTTACATTAATCATTAGACATTTGCAAATTAATTGCATCATGATCTTTACGAACAATTTAACATAATGTTTCGTCTGACTCACTCTACCAGTAATGGTTTTATTTCATACAGGAAATAGGATCAATCTGCACAACAACAAAAGATCATTGTAATCTCACCTTATCTAGTGTATGCCTATAATATGCAGACTGTAGTGTTGCATAAAATTGCGCACCAGAAGATTTTGGGCTTAATGCATAGCTATCGACTCTTATGTAGGTCATTTAGGCAGTCAGTCTTGTTACATCAACACATCTTCCTCCAGCCTACAAGGTCGCAATCCTTGCTTATACAGCCAGGTACCTATTTACTGTTAGGTGAACTGGGACATTAGAGGTTAGGAAATAGTCCAAAATTTCACTGAATCGAACCCGGGATCTCTCACTTGCTAGGCGAGCATGATAACCAAAAAACGATCAACACCTTCTGCACACCAGTTTGTTTGTTTGTTTGTTTTTGTTATTGCCTATCACCTCCTGTAGGGGCATATATTTTTCCTTATCGTTTATATCATCAATATTAGTAGTAATTGTAATAGTAGTTGTAGTAGTAATTTTAGTAGCAGTAGCTCTAGTAGTACTTGTAGTAACGGTGCTAGGTGGGTGGTGGTGGTGTTATTTGTTTGTTGCAGATGTTGTTGTTTTGTGTACAGTAAATGGCGTCGGTCTCACTGGAGGATTGAACTGCGTCCACCTTTCCCAGAACTGGAAGGAGTCGGGGTCTTGAGGTTTCTTAATGTTTTGCCGGAAGAGGTCGAAGCGAGGTGAGGTGGACAGCCACCACCGCACGGAGATAAACTGTGGTGGCTCAGATGTCTGACTGTCCATACTTCCCCTCCTCTTCTTCCTCCATCATTCCCCTTCGTTCTCTAGTTCTGTCTCACTTCCGGTGGTGGTGGAAGCCCTGGTTTCATCGCCGTTTTCCTCCTCCATTGCCTGCAGTTGTAACAGTGGTAGTGGTAACGGTGGTGGTAGTGACGGCGGTGGTGGTGGTGGTGGTGATGGCGGTGGTGATGGCAGCGCCCTCCCGCTGTTCGCCCAGTTGAGTGGGTGAGGCAGCATTAACCAGCGACGAGGGTGGGCCGGAGGCAAGGATAGTGGCGCGTCTGCTCTGCTCCTCCCCCGTCATGCCCTCTTGCTGCCTAGTTTCTTGGTGGTGTTGGTGGTAGTTGTGGTGGGTGGTTGTAGGTCAGGAGAAATGGCGATCGGTGGCAAGACATTTCTCCTGAAGATGTCTTGGAGGATGTTGGATAGACGACCTAATCCTAGGCAACAGCAGTCTTCGTGCATACGGTGACGATGTCTGCCTGCTGCTGCTATCATTGCAGAGGTAGTTGGACATCGGCCGTCCTCCTCCCACGGGCATGGAGTGAGCCCAGGACCTGCCCAACATCAGATCCGGCTATGGTGGTAGCCTCCACACCTTTCCTCCTTTTCTCCACCTTGAAGGACACCTCCTCCCTGTCCCTCAAGGATGGTGGGGATGTGGTGGCGGCAGAGAGAAGTAGTCCTGATTGTTGGCCGTAACAAAGCCATGGCCCCGTAGGTGGTTAAACCACTTCACCCTGCCAACAAGACAGTCGGCAGGGGGAGTAGTGTTGGCAGGTAGAGATGTTGACTGGACCATGGCTTGTGAGTGAGTGCTCTCCAACCCATGCATCAGTCGCTGGCTCATCGCTTATATAGGATACAACTGGCTTGATCCTTCACTTGTATAATGAGGATCCGAAACAGATGAGTCAAGTCCAAACCACATTGTTCATTCACTGCCTTCTCTTTAACCCTGACCTCCATTACCTTCAACTAAGGGGGTACAGAAACTTTGGTGCATGAGTGTACAATATAATTTCAGTAGGTTTTCAGATATATGTATATTAGTATGTAAATTTTGTACCATTACCAACACATGAACCTAGGCACTCCCTGTGTCTGGGTGGTGGTTCCTGGCAACTCCGACGTAGTAAACGGTGATTTTCTATGAATGAAATACTCCACGTTTGAAACGGTGATTATGATTGGTTGATTTATATCATTCTCTGTTCTTCAAGAGAAAATGGATTTATCTTAAGAGTATTTAATTCATAGAAAATTACCGTTTACTACGTCGGAGTTGCCAGGAACCACCACCCAGACACAGGGAGTGCCTAGGTTCATGTGTTGGCAATGGTACATCCATCGCTATTTACTTCCATGTCTATTTCCACATACATACTACTTCATATCTATTTTAACCCCATAACCGCGGTTGACAACATAAGTCGACACCACCAACAAGTATGGGTAACCGAAGGTGACGACATAAGTCAGCAGCGCAGATTTTAATTTTGCGCGCCCCCTAACATACTAGTTTTGCCTCCCAACAGAGGGTGTGTGTGTGCCTAGGGACTCCCCTGAGGCAAGCCAGCCTCTAGCAGTCAGTGTGGGAAGAGCAGTGAGCATGTGAGGATGCTTTTTCAGCACTCCGCTTGGGTACTAATTACCATATAAGTATGTATGTAAAAATGACAGTGACTTTAAATTTCATATTGGTTGTTTGTAAAATGTGATTCTGACATGTTTTATAACAAAATTAGAGCGTGAAAACATACTTAGATATGTAAATAGTGTGTATTAGTTAATTTTGAGTTCCGGTCATTCTGAGTGTGCTATCCATCCTACAGATGTCTATTTAGTCTTCACAAGAACTTGTAAAGTATATATTTAGTCTTCACAAGAACTTGTAAAGTATAGTTAAGGGTTTGTACTTCAATATCATGTATAATTATTCATGTAGCGTAAGTCGCATAAGCTCTATTAGCCATCGAAAAGTGTTGCTTACATCGTGATCGCGAGGAGGGCATAAGGCCTGGGCGAGAGAGCGGCTACACTCGATAAGGCCCGCCCTTAGAGCGTCAATCTATGCATACTAATTTACATATAATACTTAAAACTGGTACATATCTGTTTACCAATTTAATTAAATATACTTTACTATGTATTGTACCTACCGTACCAATTTAAAATTCGATATCCATTACTACGTACTGTACCTACCATACAGTACCTTCCCACCAATCTACATAGATACTGTATTTCATGTGTAATAATATCTTACTTATGTAGACTGATCATTATACATATTTATTTCCCCCCATGCATTTCTACTATTATACATAATTACATTCTTGCTTAGCTACTTACAAATTATGTTAATATATTCTTTAATGTTCCGACACTGGACATTATGAAACCCGTTACTGAGGCCCAGGTCAATTACTACCTAGTCACAGAGAGAGGGATGTGAGGGTAAAATACTGCGGTTGTTATGATATTCTTACTTGCATATGTAATTATCTACTTACCTTATATAATTACCCACCTAATATACTTACTGGCCTTTATGTATGCAATTATATACCTATAATATGCCAACTCAGGAACCATTGCTGCAAAGTGGCCATTTTCATCCAGGTATACATTAATCTAGTAATTTCATCGAGGTATACAGTAATCTATGGTGGATAATATCATTATTAGTCAGCAACATATCAAATATAATCGAATCAACTCTATCTTACCCGGCGAGCCTGGGCGACAACCATGGAGAGCTGTACCTGTGTCACATTAGCGTCCTGCCCAACCATCGACACCTCGAATAATCCAAGACCCCACGCCATTCTTAACTCAGCCGACTTCTGGAATACCACACAAAAAGATTGGCCTATCTGTTTCATCCGGATATTGAACCATAATTGCCTACATGTTTGGATCACTCTAAGACATTGTTCATTTGTGGTATTTCCATACAAAATTCAATAACGCATTATATAATTAGATAACAATTATATGATCTAGAATTTGTCTGACATTATCTAGCCTAACCAAATCTGGACTGTGCCAAACTGCCATGGGCGGAATAGTGCAAGTGCAGAGGCCGGTGAAGTAGTTAGTGCTGTTCAAACTATGTCACCATGTGATAAAAAGATACATCCTTTAGTTTTACCCAAAATAGCTCCACTTGATATAACCCCACAACAATTTGCTAAACTCCAGGAATCTTGCCCTACACTTCCGTCTATCCGACCCAAGGTACAGCTCCGGACAGACCAAGCGACAACACTCCATCCATCAGCGAATTGGTTTGGGCCTCGTCAGATCTGGCAACAGTTACAGGTGGAGGGAATGGGGATGTTAGTGGGAGAGGAGGAGAGAAATGTGGGCCGGGCTATATAGGAGGTAATGTGGGAGGGTAACGAATGATCAGGTAGAGAAGACGTGTGTCAAGAGGAATGAATGAAACATATACTGTGAACGGTGTCGAATCAGCAATATAGTTTAAACTTTTAAAGAAGCGCATACTGCATTAACGTAGGTGGATATAGGAGAGAAAAATGTGGTGATTTGAGGCGAGGGTGAGGGGGAATAGGATAAGACAAATGAAGGTGATTAGTTGAAAAGTAATAACAAACAAAAATTAATTAGAATATCTGTTACATTTTATTCTTTAAATAAAGGCACTGTCTTGCTCACCACCGCAGTGGCATAGACTACTTATTATCATCCTTTGGATATTAGACAACAAATAAAGGTGTTTGCAGACCTTTCCGACCCGAACTTTTCCGCTTTCTATCTTCAGCTATCCCTGTATTCATTTTATCCCCTGTGCTTGCCCGGAAGGGGGTTATTGTCTGTAATGATGTGGGCAATACTTTAAGGGTTTTGGCGCTTCTTCGGCCACAGCCACTAGCTTTCAGTTTTTCAAATGTTCCTCCTTTCTTTCTATTTCCTTCTTGCTTGCTGTCACACCTCTCTGTCACCTTTTTCTGGTGCTACATGACCTCGCTGTTGCAGCACCTAATATCAATTTACAAAACAACTAGAGATTTATAGAGAAGGATATATAAATTATTTAGAATAAAAGTGTTGGCAGATACGCATTCTTGATGGGATTATCCCAGCCACAGCATTTCGCCTTCATAAATCTGAAAGACTATAGGTTTCATGCAATGCCATTTGCCAGTCTGTTGCTAGACAGAATGTTAACTTGTTAAACCCATTTGCAGGATTATATCTTTCTTTTTAAGTTACTTATAGGTACTTTTTTATTAAAATCTGTTTCGATATACATTACCTTACTTTTATCTAGTTCCAGCAATACTGCGCAAAACAACATATGACACAATAAGGACCCCAAGGACAGTAATGGTTATCAACGTGATGCTCATGTATCTCTCTATAGGTTACTGAACACAGTGTTTTATGCTCAACTTCAGAATAATGTTCTCAGCATCACAATGATAGGCAAAGATAATGAAAACAATATAAAGAAATGATCTTTTATTATACGACAAATATTCAACTGCCTCGGTGCTACGTTCTCATTTATATATATATATATATATATATATATATATATATATATATATATATATATATATATATATATATATATATATATATATATATATATATATATATATATATATATATATATATATATATATATATATATATTGAGGGTATATTTGGGCAGGAGGTTTTCTCTTAAACAAGTATGGTTGAAGGCGATGGTAAGTTCGGCATTATATATTTTCCTAAGTAGATTTTCTTTATTTCTGATTGTCTTTTTATCTTCTTCCTTAAGTTGATTTAACACTTCTCCAAAAGAAGAGTGTGTGTTGGCCATATCGCGATTTCGGGTCATAGACCCTTCTTCAGTGGCTTGGTTTTGAGGACTTGTAATATCTGTGGTCGAGGTGAGAATGACTCGGTGTTGTGGCAGCGCTCTATTCAAGGCGTTGCCTCCGCTCCCCTACTAGACGTGCTGGCCTCTGATTGGTTAGGTGGCTGCAGGTGGGATCTCCGGGCGCTGGGTAGAGCTTGAAGGTCTGTTTGCTGCACGTTGAGTTTTGGATCCATTTCTTTTATGTACAGAGCTTCTAGGATTGGAAGGCGTCTAGAGTCTGAACAGCTTTCAATAATTTCGGTGTTTTCTACCAGGATATTGCGTGTTATCTTGATATTATGTTCCTGGCTGAGGTGTGCTTTTGGTGCTCCTGACGCAAGGTGGCAGGTCAGGCGTCTGCTTAATTTTGTTGTAGTCATGCCTATATAAGTATTGTTAAGGGCTTCACAGTTCCCTTGTTTGCAGGTAAACTTATAAACGACATGGGACTTTTCGGTGGCTTCTTTCTTTACAGTTGGGCTGTTCTTGAGGAGCAGGTGGCTGGTTCTCTTGCTTCTGTAGTATATGATGAGGTTGAGTTTCTTGTCTTTAACTGGGGTCACGTTGTTTTTCACTATGTCTTTCATTATTCTCTCTTCTTGTCTATAGGCCGTGGAGTAGAATGCTCTGTAGTAGATGTCAATCTTGTCTTCCTGTTTTGTTTTCTCTTCCTGTCTAAAGTATTTATCTAATATTCTTGATGTTTGTGTGTCTATTGCTTTTCTTGTGAAGCCGTTTGCAAGAAGTACCTTTGTGGATTTTTCTATTTCTTCATGTACTTGCTTCCAGGTACTGCAGTGGGTTAATGCCCTTCTTATGTAGGCACTTATGGTCGAGTTCTTATATCTCTCTGGGCACTCGCTTTTTCCGTTAAGACAATGGCCAGGATTAGTGGGCTTCACATATACACTTGTGTTAAATTCCTTGTCTTGTTGGTGTACTAAAGTGTCCAGGAACGGGATTTTTCCGTTGTTACTTTTCTCGATGGTGAAGTTCAGGCCTGATGTTTCTTGGAGACAGCTTTTGAGTGTGTGTATGTCCTCTTCATTCCTCGTCTTGATGAAAATGTCGTCGATGTAGCGGCAGTATATGTCAGGTTTCGTCGTCTTTTGGAATGTTTCTTCTTCCACACAGCCCATAAAGAAATTTGCAAATAGGACTCCTAAAGGTGAGCCCATTGCAATACCATCTATCTGTAGGTATTTTTTTCCTCTAGGACAGGTAAAAGGAGCTTCTTTAGTGCAGCATCCAAGGAGTTTGCGTAGGGCTCTTTCTGGTATGTCGAGTGGTGTGTTGTCGTCATGATGGTAAACTCATCGTATGATGTAGTCGATGGTACGGTCAACTGGAACGTTGGTAAACAGTGACTTTACGTCGAGAGAAGCGATGGTCCCTGTTGCATTGTTTGACTTTAAGAGGTCAAGGAAGTCGGTGGCAGAATTCAGGCTGTAGGTGCTGGGTACGTAAGGTGTCAGGATGGAGCACAGTCTCTTGGCTATGTTGTAGGTTGGGGTCGGGATCTGCGAGATGATGGGTCTAAGTTTGTTTCCAGGCTTGTGAGTTTTAACGTTCCCATAGCAGTATCCAAGTCCATATTCCCCTACTATTCTGTTGAATAAGTTTGTTTTGCTGGACTTGTTGCAGGAAGTGATGAGCTTGTTGACTTTCCTTTTCAGCTCATCAATGGGATTTCTGGAGATCTTAGTGAATTTGGTTTCATCTCCTAGGATGGTGTCGAGCTTGGTGATGTATTCTGATGTGTCCATAAGCACGTAAGTGGCGGCCTTGTCCGCTTTTCTGATGGTGATGTTTTTGTCTGCTTTAAGTTGTTTAGCAGCTTCTATGTGTCTCTTTTCAATTATCTCGCTGTTGTTGGATCCTCTAGTCTTGTAGGCTTCTGCGGTGATTTCCTGCTTGAAGGTAGGTGATACGGTGACTTCGCCTCTCCTTCCTAAGTTGTCGATGTCGTCTATTAATATTTCACACTCCAGTCTTTTTTGGTGTTTTCTCGGCTTGGATAAGATGTGGCAGTTCAGGCCGAAAGATAGGTTGAAAGACAGAGAGATACAATATGCTATTGTATCTAATATATATATATATATATATATATATATATATATATATATATATATATATATATATATATATATATATATATATTTAATACAATAGCATATTGTATCTCTCTGTATATATATATATATATATATGTATATATATATATATATATATATATATATATATACATATATATATATATATATATATATATATATATATATATATATATATATGTATATATATATATATGTATATATATATATATATATATATATATATATATATATATATATATATATATATATATATATATATATATATATATATACATACATATATATATATATATATATATATATATATATATATATTAGATACAATAGCATATTGTATCTCTCTGTCTTTCAACCTACCTGTATTTATGGCACTTTTTATTAACAACCGTGATCAGCGCTGTTAAAGGCAAATTTAATTTGTTTGGCAAAGCAGAGGACACTACCTGGTATGGCAACCTACCACGCGGAAGACCACCCCATTGCACTACACGCCGCAGAAGGCAATGCACAGACCTTGATGTCAGCGAGAGGACTATCAGAAGAGTGTTGCACGAAGCTGGGGTGCATCACAGGACCCCAGCAAACAAGGAACTTCTAACTGACCAACATCGGGAAGGAAGGTTACGGTTTGCTCAACAATATGTTGACAAGCAAGAGGATTTTTGGAAGAGAGTGATCTGGACGGATGAGAAAACCTTCTCACATTCGTGTAACGGAAGGCGTCACTGCTGGAGGAGGAATAATACTCGGTGACTATAAATTTACTCTGAATGATCTTAATAACTGTTTTATTGCTGTTGCTGACATTGTAACGATATTGGTTATCCCCCTGCAGTAATTATTAATATATTCTTATGGTCACGTATAACTAAATAGTTTATAGAAACAACAACCTCAGAATTTATAGTCACCGAGTATTATTCCTCGATCCTCCAGCAGTGACGCCTTCCGTGACACGAATGTTGTATAATAAAAGATCATTTCTTTATATTGTTTTCATTATTTTTGCCTATCATTGTGATGCTGAGAACATAATTCTGAAGTTGAGCATAAAACACTGTGTTCAGTAACCTATAGAGAGATACATGAGCATCACGTTGATCACCATTACTGTCCTTGTGGTCCTTATTGTGTCATCTGGTGTTCTGCGCAGTAATGCTGGAACTCGATAAAAGTAAGGTAATGTATATCGAAACAGATTTTAATAAAAAAACACCTATAAGTAACTTAAAAAGAAAGATATAATATATTTCTCTTTCCTGCAAATGGGTTTAACAAGTTAACATTCTGACTAGCAACAGACTGACAAATGGCAATGCATGAAACCTATAGTCCTTCAGTTTTATGAAGGCGAAATGCTGTGGCTGGGATATTCCTGTCAATAATGATTATCTGCCAACACTTTCATTCTAAAATTAATAATTCATATATCTTTCCCCATAAATCTCTACTTATTTTGTAAATTCCCTACATATTGACCCCGTAGGAGGGTGTTGCCTGCGTTAGTGATGTGGGCAATACTTTAAGGGTTTTGGGTCCCCTTCGGCCCCAGCCACTAGCTTTTAGTTTTTCAGCTGTCCCTCTTTTCTTTCTATTTCCTTCCTGCTTGCTGTCTCACCTCTCTATCACCATTTTCTGGTGCTGTATGTCCTTGCCGTGGTGAACAAAAGACGGTGCCTTTATTTAAAGGATAAAATGTAACAGATAATCTAATTAATATTTGTTTGTTATTACTTTTTAACTAATCACCTTCATTTGTCTTACCCTCTTCCCCCTCACCCTCGCCTCAAATCATCACATTTTTCTCTCCTATATCTACCTACGTTAAGGAGTGTAACCTATTATGGTAAATCGGAGGGCTACTGATTCCTCCAAACTATACCATGAAACAGAACCCCACAATATGTAATTATAGAGGGGATGTGTTTTATAGCTGAGTTTGGAGGCCTAAATTGACTCCAAATTGACCACAAAAGGTTGATTCCCTTAAATGCAGTATGCACTTCTTTAAACCCGGGTTCTTCAAACTACGGGTCTCGACCCATTACTGGGTCGCCAATTCCTCCAAACTGGGTCGCAGGCTCACAAAAATAAATACATAGATTATATAAAATAATAATGTTCGTGACAATAAAATAAATATGAAGTTCATACATGAATCCACCTAACATATCTTTATAATCGAATATTCATATATTTAATTATCAATAAAACAAAAATTATTGTACAAATATTAGCCTTCTTGAAAGAGAAAGAGAGAGGGAGGGTTAGGTGAGGCAGTGGTGGTGGGGGTGGCAATGCCTGGTTATAATGCCTTTTTATCATAATTATTGCGTTTAGATTTTGGCCTTGTATTTTCTTACGTGATAATTCTGGTCATTTGTAAAAGATCTTTCTGTATGGGTCGCGAGAATGATGTCATAGTAAAAACTGGGTCATGACTGAAAAAGTTTGAAGAACCCTGCTTTAAACTATTGGTGATTCAATACCGTTCACAGTGTGTGTTTCATTCATTCCTCCTGACACACGTCTTCTCTACCTGATGATTCGTTCCCCTACCACATTACTTCCCATATAGCCCCTCCCACATTTCTCTCCTCCTCTCCCACTAACATCCTCCCTCCCTCTACCTGCAACTGTTGCCAGATCCAACGAGGCCCAAACCAAGTCGCTGATGGATGTGGTGTTATCGCTTGATCTGTCCAGAGCTGTACTATCAAGTGAAACGGAAGTAACACGGAATAGAACTACTTTCATAGATTAATATATCATGTATGTATTTTTTCTAAGTTCAAACAGAAAGTTTATAAGAAAGCTTTAGTCATACCTAGTGATTGTAGAAAGTTTATTCTTTCAGTAGTTCATTAAAGGTTAAGGAGATATTTTTCTGGCCAGGGATGACTGTTGATACCAGAGATTTTTGCAGGTCATGTGACAAGTGTCAACTGTTATCGTCAAGGGGTAGAGTGAAGCTGGTACTTCACCAGACATTACCAATAATCACTGAACCATATTCCCGGGTGGCCATTGATCTGGTTGGTCCCTTATCCCCTCCATCTTAAGAAGGTCACATATACATTTTGACATTAATTGACTTTTGCCTTTTCCAAGGCATACCTCGCGAAATACTGTCGGATCAGGGGACCCAGTTCACTCCTCAGCTAATGCAAGAGATATATAAACTCTTAGGGGTTAAGCCTATGTTTACCATCTCCTACCTAGAAGTAATGGTCGGATTGAGAGACTTCATTCTACCCATAAAGCTGGTTTGACAAAACTCTGTTCAGATAAATCTACTAAATGGCATAGATACCTGATACCCACTATGTTTGCCTTGCGTGAAATCCCTAGTGACAGAACAGGTTTCTCAGCCTTCGAGATGTTGTATGGTAGAAGGGTGAGGGGGCCCTTAGAAGTCTTGAGAGATCTATGGGAGGATATTTTCCAGTATGTTATTGAGTTAAGGGGTAAGCTAAAAGAATGTGCCAGAATTGCTGCTCAGAATGCAGACATCTCTAAATGACATGCTAAATACAAGTCTTATTTTTATTTAAAACCTCAAGACCGTAAATTTAAACCAGGTGATGAAGTTCTAGCTATGCTGCCAGATACTACTAAAAAGTTACTGATGTCTTGGAAAGGACCTTTTCCTGTTCTTGAGTGTAAGAATAAGGTTACTACTCACTTGATTGACGAGAATGAGAAAAGGAAATTTTATCATATAAACCTTTTAAAGAAGTACCATCGGAGAGCTCATGTAGGTTTGGAGGATGAGGTGGATGAGGCTAACCCTGCTAATCATGATTTCAGACCTTTGCTGACTGTACAAGCTTGTGCGATGACCGAGGAGGATGAAGATGGTGATGAGGATTCAAAGATCCCTACTGTTCCAGCTAACCATATAGAGTATGATCCCTCCTTTAACGTAAGTGATCAACCACCCCATATGTCCTGATCTGCCCCAGAATGAAGCAGAGGAGATATTACGCCTCAAATCCCAGTACAGTGATGTTTTCTCAGATGTCCCAGGACTTACAAAGGAAATTGATCATGACATTGTCCTCTCATCTTCAGAGCGCCTAAAGTCTAACTCTTATCCCATCCCCATCCACCTTCAGCCTCATTTTAAGAAAGAAGTTGACAATCTTCTTGAGCTGGGAATAATTCGATCTTCCTCTTCCCCTCAATCCTCACCTGTAGTTTTTGTCAAAAAGCCTGATGGCAGCTATCACATGACAATAGATTATAGAACACTTAACAGCGTCACTCTATTTCATGCTGAACCTATGTGTACTATTGAAGAAGATTTGCACAAGTTCACAGGTGCCAAGTATTTCTCAGAACTTGATCTAACTAAAACATATTATCAGATCCCGCTGTCGGAAAAAAGCAAGCCCTTAATTAAGAACATTTCAAACCCATAAGGGTCTGATGGAATTTAATAGACTTCCATTTGGGTTAGTAACTGCTTGTGCAACTTATATACGGCTAATGAGGATTGTTCTTGTGGGTCTGAAGAATGTTTCATTCTATTTTGACAATGTATTCAAATATTCAGCTACTTGCGAAGAACACATTTAAGCTCTTACTGCCGTGCTAGACAGATTAAGAAATTTAATTTTGACAGCCAAACCTTGTAAGTGTAGATTTTGATTTCCCTCCGACCAGTACTTAAGCTATATTGTAGATGGACAGCATATACAACCTCAGATGGATAAAGTAAAGGCTATATTAGAAATTACCCCTCTATCAAGCAAGAAAACTTTAAGATCATTCTTAGGGATGATTTCCTTTTATAAGAGATTCATTCACAATGCAGCAACTCTGTCCGCCCCACTGTTTGATTTAATAAGCACAAATGTTCGGAATCCATTACCCTGGACCGATGAAGTAAAAGATCATTTTGAGAAATAAAAAAGCTTCTTTATACACATACCCTGTTCTCCGATTACCCAGTCTTAATCTCCCTTTCGTTCTTCGGACAGATTCTTCAGCCTCGGAGCAGTACTACTCCAATTGCTTATGCCAGCAGAAAACTTCTGAATAGAGAGACTAGGTATTCCACCATAGAAAGGGAATGTTTGGCAATTATTTTTGGTATTCAGAAGTTCATATATTATCTGATGGGTTCTAAATTTATATTAGAGGTTGATCACAAACCTCTAATCTTTTGGCGAAGTTCAAAGACTCTAATAATATACTACTTCGATAAGCACTCAGCTTGCAGCCCTACAGGTTTAAGTTAGTAAATATTGCTGGATCTGATTATATTGGAGCAGATTTCCTTAGCAGGTCTAGTATAAAAATTTGTTCTATCTGTCCACCGGTTAGATACTTGTTAGGGGAGCTATGTGAGAAAATGGGCAATAAGTAAGTAATTACTTGTATGGGTTCGAATTAGAGGATGGAACAAATAAGGTCCTCTCGAGTTCCATTTCGAGCTTCATCGGAATTGTCTTGGGGTTTCCAATTGTCTCTGGGCCAAGTTACCCGGAGGGTACTGGCGTGAGGTCCCTCAGAGCAAGACTCCACGACCTCGTAGAGTGTGTCGGTATAGAATTATCAACAATCGATTCCCTGGTTTTAGTAAACATAGCACCCTGGGTAACACCTCCCTTCACTATTGTGGATTCCTGGTTACCAGGGGTTAAATCCCGGGTGCCGGAGGTGGAGGTACACCAGAAGTTTCGAGAAATAATTGTTAAACATCTATCATATTTCCATCTGTATACCGACGGTTCCAAGACGGATGGGTGCAGGTGTGTGGTCGACTGAATGTCAGTTGAGATTCAGACTGCCGAATCATACATCGATTTTTCTTGCTGAACTATTTGCTATTAATAAAGCTTTGGATTTTGCCCTATCGACGACCCACGATAGGATAGTCATCTTTACTGATTCTCTTAGTTTACTTAAGGCTATTAAATCCTTGAATACAACTAACAATGAAATACAGGGTAATATCATTAGTAAGCTGTTTTGTGCCAATAAATCAATCAATCTAATATGGGTACCTTAACATTATGGTATCTATGGCAATGAACAGTCTGATATACTAGCCGGGTCAACTGTTGCTCTGGACCTTAGCATAGTCTGTACGGATCTCTGGTGTTTTGTGTCCCTCATTAAATCTCGAATCAATCTCCAGTGGCAAAGGCAGTGGACCAGACTAAACATCAGAAATAAAGGTAAAAAAGTAATAGAACCCTGGGCTACGTCATCATGGCGTAGCCGTAGGGATGAGGTGGTGTTGGCTCGTCTTCGGGTCAATGCGACCAGACTAACCCACCTCGAACCATATATCAATAGAGCTTTTCCCCCTAAGTGCCCCTCATGTAATATTATAATGTCAATACCACATATACTAATATTTTGTAAACATTATGAGGATCATCGAAACATTATTAAACAATATTTCAAGCATAAAAATATGGCTCTCACATTAGACAATATTCTTTCAGACGACAAGAATATTATAAATAAACTGATGAGTTTTCTGAGGGAGACAACACTTTATGACCTAATATAAATTGATATAATAAATTGGAACCATTGGCTTAATGACCTTTGGCTATATGCCACTGTTTGATAGCCAATAAATCCAACAAGTAGTAGTAGTAGACTCTCAGCAGTCTCGGTCTAGCCTTTGCAGTGGTCAGACCTCGTCCTCTCTTAGCACAGCGTCAACAGTTACCACGTACTGTCCGTGGAGTTACGATGGTTTGCCAGGGCCTCTCACCAACAGTACTCTGTTGTCTCTTTGCTGTAGTATAATATAAAGAAAAGTAAATTTGTTGGGGTTTGCTGCACTGCTCTGGTACCCCTTCAGTGTTTTGGATTTTGCTGAAGGACAACCAGTAGTGTAGTAAAGTAGTTAGTTGCTCCCCACACCAGATCCGCAGCACTCACTGCCTCAGGGAAAACACTGTGGTAGGGAGGCCCAGTAGTCTGGTGCGTCATTTGGGCGCCTCTTTTTCTCAATCTACTTTTTCTTCCACATTTTCCGTGCGACCTCCTGGGCCTACGGTTGTCTCTGTTTGAGCACTAATATTCGCCTGGGAGGTGGGTTCCTACTACACCAACCCTCGCATTAGGCAGGTTCGGTGGTGGGGAAGTTCCTTCCGCACAAACTCCGATCCCTTAGCTGGTACTGGAGAACGCCGCCAGGTTTCCACTAGGGGGGGGGGGGGCTAGTAAAGGAAGCTTTAATCTTCCCTAAATTATTGTCCATTTTGGGGGGTTGAAACAATAGTTAAGGGAGTTAGGTTGGTGTGCCAGGGAGAGGGGTCGGACGTAGTCCGATGCCCAGGATGGATGTTTCCCCGACTAGCCTCCCTCCTCTTCAAAGAAGGAGGTTAACGACCAAGGACCAAACTAGGACAATGGCGGACGGAAATGGAACCCCAACGGCAGACAGACAACGACAATTTGATATTGAAATTCCTCCCATGAATGCTCGTTATGTTAATGTTCGATGTGTGAACATGGGTCATTCTCTCAAGACTGTTAACCCCTTTATCATCAAAAAGGTCCTTGATGGTCAGGTGGGTGGCAGTCTTGATTATGTTAAGAAGTAGCTAGATGGTAGTCTCCTGGTTAAAGTGCTGAAAGTATCCCAGGTTAAGGATCTCCATAGACTGACACAAATTCATGACCTCAGAGTGAAAACCACAATTCCAGTGGGCCCAAATACCTGCAAGGGCATCATTTTCCATAGGGATTTGGCAGCCATGGACGAGGCAGACATTTTAGAGGGAATGAATGACCAAGGCGTTGTCATGTCGAAGCATGACCAAAATGGGAGAGAACATGAGAGAGAAATCTGGCTTATGATTTTTTACTTTTGCTTCAGCTCAGATTCCGGACACGGTTAAGATTGGATACGAAATAGTTCATGTCAGACCATATGTACAGAAACCTATGCGTGGTTTCCGTTGCCAGAAATTCGTACACACAGCTTTGAGGTGCTTTCGTAAGGATTCATATTCATTCAATTGTGAAAAATTTGCTGGTAGTCACGAGACATCTTTGTGTTCTGCGACAGTTCTCAGGTGTGCTAATTGTGGCGGCCCCCACCAGGCAAGTGCATGTAACTGCAAGAGACTTAAAGTGGAGACTGAGGCAATGGCATATAATTATGAGGGCTCATGATGTCATTTATGGTGAGGCAAAGATGAAGATGGAGGGGGTTAACCAGACTCCTACAGTTTCCTGTTGATGCAACTGATGTTAGCGTGGTTATCAAGGCTAAAGATAAGGAAATAAAAGAATTAAAGGATCAAGTTAACAAATTAATGGTTCAAGTAGAAAAATTGACAAAGAAACTGGAGGAAATTGTTGTATCAACCCAGCAAAACAAGGCTGATGACACCGAATCAATTTCTAAGAGTCATGTTCTCGCTCAGGTGACTCCCATGAAGCATACATGTGGGAGTCGTTCGGTTCCTCGCGAGACGAGCCGTTCGAGGACTTGTTCTGTATCTCGTGGAGAGGAACAGGCGATGGAGTCGACGATCGCGAAACCATCTCAAGGGAGGTCCCCGGGAAGTGCAGAGGAGGAGGAGGGTCTTCCCTCCCTGCACAAAAAGGTTCGGGCAGAAGAAAAAGGCTCCCAAAACCCCGTAAACAGCGATAATCTTCGCTCTAACCATACTCCAATGGAACTGTCAAACTTTTGGCCTCTTCTTACGCTGCCGATATTATTGCCCTTCAGGAAACTCATCTGAACGACCAAGACGAGGTTGTTCAGCTTCGGTACTACAGGTTAATTTGGAGGGACCGTGGGGGGAGGGGGGGAGGTGAAGTGGCAATCTACATCAGCCATAACCTCCCTTTTACTGATGTGCCCTGTAATTTTCCTCTGGAAAGTGTAGCTTGCAGAGTAAAATTCGCTGGCACCTACCTGACTATCAGTTCTGTCTACTGTCCTCCTGATACAGTAGCTTATGATGATGTTTTTGATCTACAGGACAGTCTGACCTGTAGAAAATTAATTTTAGGAGATTTTAATGCTCATCATACGTTATGGGGTTCCCTGCGGGATGATAGGGGGGGTGGGACATGTGGCTAGGTTAATCATTTATTCCAATTTGGTTCTTCTGAATGACGGTAGTCCGGCGAGAGTTGATGTAAATACCGGTAATTTTAGCGTCCTTGACCTTTTCAACAATCACCTTAGTGATGAGAACTTTTGCCAGTATAAACTTGCGAGAGCTAGGGCCCGTCGAACCATCAGACAAGCCAAACGAGACTCCTGGCGATGCTTTTTTTTTTTTTTTTTTTTTTTTTATTCATTGCGCCTTAGCATCAGTCAATAGGCAGACAACAGTACACAAGGGTAGGCGGGACTCACGAGAATCCAATGACCACACACACACACAAGCACACACACATGCACACACACACACACATCACGAAAACATAACAGAATGAAGCACAAGCATACAGACAAATATTTACATCATGACCTACTTAAATCCACCAAAACGAAGGTGGCATACCAGAAATTCCTCCAGAACCTGATGGTTCAGCAGGTGTCGACAAACCACATCAAGTGGCAGGCCCTGGGGCAGCAAGTGTCGGACAGTGGGGCAGGCTAGGCAATAGTGCTCTATAGTGTTAGCATGGGGTGCTAGACACAAGCGACACTCAGTGAAGGGAGGCTCACCTTGCATCCCAGCAACCTGCCACGGTGGCCGGTAGCCAAGCCTCAAACGAGCAGAGACTACATTGTGCCTCCGAACCATGAGGCCTCGACGACGGTAGGAATATTTGTGATGGCAGACAGACTCGTAATGGGTGATGGAGATGCTGAAGGGCCTTTCTGCATCCCTGCGTCGCCGTACAGGGAGGAGAGAGGCGGAGCGGACTTTAGAGAGGTAACATGTCAGGGAGAGAGGACGTTCAGCACAACGAGGAGGCAGATGGCAGATTTCCTTTGCGAGTCTGTCAACTGTACCATTGTGACGTAAACCTACATGGGATGGCACCCATAAAAATTTAACAGTCAAGTTACGATGACGCAATAAGGCCAAAAACGATAAAATCTGCTGAATAACAGTAGAGTGTGTGGGCTGAACACTAGAGAGGGAATGAAGGGCAGGTTTGGAGTCACAAAAAATGGCAGCATTCACTCCACGTTGACAAACAACACTAACAGCATCCAGAATGGCATACAGTTCACACAATGTTGAGCTAGAGTGGTTACAGAGACGATGGCCAACCCAGCCCCCTGGAGGTGACTCCAGGTCAGGCGAGAAAACAGCACAACCTGCTGCACCATCCACCTGCAATGAGCCATCAGTGTAGAGGCAGTATGGATCTGTGATGGAGGACGTCACTGTTTCTATGTGTTCCAGAGCCAACTGCCGCTATAGAGATGGCAGCTCCGACTTGGAAGTAGGTGTAAAGCTCACATCAGGTGTTGGTAGCATCCATGGAGGGGGCCCTGGAGGGTCGTCTGCAACCATTTTATCTATATTAAGACCACGGAGCACAGAGGAAACAGACCTTATAAGAGTACGTCCAGCAGGCAGTATGGGAGGGACCGGATAGTTTGGTCTAAGAGAAGTCCTGACTAACTGAGAGTAATGGGGTGAAAGACGTGGGAAATGGAGGCACTTGACAGTGAAGCAAGTAACATTACAATAAATTCTCTCGATTAATGGGGGAAGACGCAACTCACGCTGCATGTTCACTATCCTGGTCGACATTGGACAGCCGAGAATTATTCTCATTGCTCTATTCTGTTTTTTTTTTTTATATTTTAAAGTTGAATCAAAGCAGGGCAAAGGTAATCAACAACTGAACGGATAAAATCAATATAGATGGTCCTGGCTACTGGGATGGAGATGCCCAAGGTGTTGTTAGATAGCCATTGAAGTGGTGTAAGTCGGCGCTGGAGACGACCCAATAAGTCCTGGGCAATGGGATGGTCTTGAGGTCTGGTAGGGACAATCAGCCAAATATTGACTGGTGCACCCAGGTAGCAGTACTGGGAACACATGGGAATGACAGTCCCTCCAATGGTGAACACTGGCCGAGCTTGAGGAAGGCGGCAGGTGAATATTCTGCTCTTATCTGGGGAGACAATAATGCCACAGTGAGAGGAACCGCTGGAGATCCCTTGGTGAGGTAGAATGAACACAGATATCATCAGCATAGCACATAATTGTAGTTCCAGGAATATCAGGGAGAATATTAAATAACAATGGGCTGAAAACACCACCTTGAGGCATACCAAGATGAAAACTGCGCAAAGGACTGAGTGCACCACTGAAAAACACACGGGAGGTCCTGTTACTCAGGTAGCCCCGAATCCACCGTAGTAGATTACCCTTTATCCCAAAGTCAACCAGTTGATCCAAAATGACATCTCTATTAGCAACATCGAAGGCACTTCGAAGGACAATGAAGGCCACCACACTGTCCCTGGAAAGACGAGAGTACAGGTCGACTAGGCAGTGATGTGTGCTCCGCTAGGGAAGGAAACCAAACAGCCATGGAGAAAGGCGATCCTGCAGTCTGTACATGAGACGATTGCGTAAGATTCTCTCCATAACTTTACAGAAACAGGAAGTAAGGGAAATAGGCCTGAACTTCGCAGTGCCGGGCTTAAGGATGGGTATTATTGTGCTGCTGGTCCAGGCTCGTGGTACACAACCGTCACGAAGACAAAGATTGTACAGTCGAAGTAGAGGGTTCCCAGGAACTTGTTGAAGTAGGCGCAGCACAGCATAAGTAATACCATCATCACCAGGGGAAGAAGCTCTAACCCGAGCACGGCGCAACTCCTCCTCAGTTATCTCCTTTGCATCATCGTCATCATCTTGTAACAGAGCAGACATTAGACGTAGCTGATGGACAGCAGCACGGGAAGCGAGTGCATCTTGTATGTGGATGGGTAGACTGGCTGGGGTAGATTGTTCTGACCAGGCATCGACAAGTTGTTTGGCATAGTCGGCAGGAGTGTGATGACGAGCAGTGGCCGGTGTCTTTTTAACAACTCGACGGATGAGGTGCCACATAGAAGCCACACTTGTTTGCTGGTTGGTGCTGTCCGTGAACCGCTGCCAAGACTCAGTGTGAGCACAATCCTGCAGGGCAACTAAAGTGTCCCTAGACATCTGGTAACGATGGAGTAGGTCAGGGGTTGGGTTGGCTTGAAACAATAGGCCATCACGTTCAGCTTCCTCCTTTGCCTCCTGTATACGTGCATCCAGCGTCCAGGAGTGGGCAGTATGGCGATGCTGGAGGTGTGACCGGGAGACGTATAGCCTATAAAAGTCATGAGTAGCAGATACAAGATCAGAGTACAACTGTTCAGCTGATGATATGTCAAATGTAGGGAATACATGGGCCATAAATAAGATGTAAGTCGGGCAATATTTAGGGGGCACAGCAATACGCAAACGAGTTGCTGAAGCACTTGACCCAGCAGTTAGAGAATAATGAAACCGAAGAGCAATGTGATCAGAGAATAAGTCTGGCACGGAGAAGCACTGGACCTGAGATGCTATCAGGCCAGACGAGAGGATGTAATCCAGAGTACCTCCCCGGCAATGAGTGGCACCGCCAGTGTCCCAGTGTGTCAGATGATGCTTGCGGATGTATGAAAGGAGACGAACACCATTACGATTAATAGAACCAGAACCATCACCCAAATCAGAATACCGAGCATCAAAATCTCCCATATACACCATACCACGCACTGTTGGAGAAGGAAGAGCCTCAAGAGTGAGTCTAGCTGGGGCAGAATAGACATTACATAGTTGGAGTACTCCATTCCCAGGTAGAACCTCAAATAGCTGAAAGGTCATGTCAGGATCAGTGGAGGTACGGAGAAGGCGATGTGGCAAGGAGCTATGTATGTAAGTCAGGAGACCATTCCTTACCAGATGAACATATGGCACATAACCTGAGAGGGGAGGAGCTTGCCCAGCAGTGAGTGGCCATCCTGGAAATGCTTCCTGGAGAAAAATAACACTGGGATGATGACGAAAAACATAGGCCTTGAGTTGAGTGAGCTTAGTATAACTGGTGATACCACATACATTCCAGGAGATGACATCCAGCCGGCAATCACTAGCGAACTCTGTATTTGGAGGTAGAAGTCCGGTGAGTAGGGGCAGATGAGCGACCTGGAGAAGAAGATGGACCAGGAGAAGAGACTGACTCGAAAAGCTCTACAAGGCGAGATGCAACAGTATCCATCTTTTCGGTAAGGGTAGTGACAGTTGAGATGATGGCCTGCTGAGCCTCGACCAAGGTGGAGAGTTTGGAGTTATTGGCAGCCTGAGGGGCAACCAGCCCATCAATCCTGGCTTCAAGGGCAGAAAAGCGGTTTTCGAGAGCCGTACATCGTGCCATGAGGGTAGCAACAGACTTGCGGAGGGCCAGGTCTGGAGGTGAGGCAGGGCTGGTAGGAGGAGCAGACTGGGGAGGTGGTGGTGGTGGTGGTGGTGGTGGAGGCGGAGCAATAGTAGAGACACGAGCCTGGACCTGACGTCGAGTACATCCATGCCACACGTTAACCCTTGGCTGAAGGCATCGTGGACACTTCCATCGAGACGTATCTTCAGGAGGTGAAGGCTCAGAGGTGGAGGCAGCAGGATGTGATGATTCACCCCTGACAGGACACGTCTTGGAATCATAGTCGGCGGCACACCATGCACACTTCGGCCTGGCAGAACAGTACCGGGAGATATGCCCAACTCCCCAGCACCTGTAGTACCAAGGCTGGTCATTATGAAGTTTCCTCACATCACACGGTGGAAGACAAGGGAGGAAATCAAAGGAAATCTCATTTGGAGGTGGATCGGGTTGACTCCAGACAACAACAATACGGCTAATGGGGGAACCATCTTGGAAAAAACGACGGGCAAAGTACACACCAGGGTATCCTTTGGCAAGTTTTGGGTCAACATCAATAGGAAAACGGGTGAGGATGTAGCTGGGGAACTTACGAGGCCTCTCGGGTGAGTCTTCAAGAATGAGAGGCAGAGATAAAAATTCACCAGCCTTCACTCTATCAATGATGTCCTGACGCTTCCTAGAGATGTAGACAAACCGGGAGGTGACAGCAGCCATCTTCACTTCAGCTAGTTCACGCTGCAACTGGAAGGCCCTGTTGACATCAGAACACCAACGCAGCATTGTGTCCGTAGATGGGATTCCAGAGAAGGAGAGTTTGACATAGGCATCTCTCGGGGCAAAAGCAGGAAGGTTGGACGAGGGCAAAGAGTTGGTATACAATGAAGAAACACCAGGGTGAGGCAGAGAAGGTGCGTCGTGCACAGCTTTAGCACCCTTGGTAGTCTTGGCAGCTGGAGGCAAACAGTCCACACCATCGGAATCCTGCGAGGAGTCGGACGAGGCATCAACAGGTCGCTTGGTAGAAGTTGAGGAGATGGACGGCTACAACCTGAGCTGCGGAGTGACCGAGGAGAGGGGGGGAGGGTTGCGAGAAGGCAGCTCAGGCCAGTGATCCTCAATTGGAGACTCGTCTTCCTCCGACATTGCCAAGTCGGCCTCCAAGCAGGAATCCACACTCTCCATCAGGCCAGGCAAGGCCTAGATGGAAAGCAAACAACAACACAAACAACTAAACACTCAATCAGCCAGGGACACACACACACACACACACCCACACACACACAGACAATCACAACAAAACTATACACAGAACCACAACAGACAAACAACACCAGCAACACCACAGAAACAACAACACACAAACAAGAACTCACAAACAACACAAAAAACACAAACAAGAGCTCCAAAACAACACAAAAAACAACACAAACGAGAATGGAGGCAGAGCGCCATGAGTACGTCCACCTGTTCTGGAGCGAGACTGAGTATAAACAGTGAAACATCAATATCCCAAGTCTGGTCCACTGTAAGAAAATTTTATACCGGCAAGAAAAAAAAAAATCCCATAGAATTACCAACATTTCATTTTTTAATAACATCAACTATAACGACCCTAGAGACATTGCTAACGCTCTCGCCAACCAGTTCTCGTTCGCTAGCAGCTCTGAAAATTACCATCCAGCTTTCCTACCCATCAAGGAAGCATCAGAGCTGCAGCATATTGACTTTGCTACAGGGGATGAATTTGATTATAACAGAGATCTAACAATGCAAGAGCTTGTCCAAGCCCAAGGAGCCTGTAGTGGGACATCCCCAGGACCCGATGAGATTCGGTATGAGATGATAAAGCATCTTGATCATTGGTCCATGATCAAGTTGTTGCAGATGTACAGTCACTCATAAAAATTAAGACCCCCCCAGGCCAGTCACCTTCTTATACGTATATATCGGTTCTGGCAACAGTGTACGTGATGTCATTGATGGCGCTTGAGAGATGAAGTTGATCTGCTCCACTCACTTGGAACTAACGGTAGATGAGACGAAGCATGAGTTGGGATAATGTTTCGAGCAAACCAGCCTTCCTCCACACACCACACACACCACCACCTCTGACGTCAGATACAATGTTACCAGAACCGATATCACACGAGTTAAAAGGTGTCTTGCCTGGGGGGGTCTTTACTTTTATGAGTGACTGTACAGTCGGCGGCATAAGTCCTGTCGCCACACCTGCTTCACCGAGACAGGCAGTGTTCATGGACTCGAGAAATACGCACGTTTTCTACACCTAAGAAACTCGAGTCTATGAACATCACGTTCCTCGGTGAAGCAAGCGAGGCGACAGGACTTTTGCCACTGACTGTACAGCTCCGGACAGATCTATTCCACTACGATGGTGAACAAAAGACAGTGCCTTTATTTAAAGGATATAATGTAACAGATATTCTAATTATATTTTATGTTATTACTTTTCAACTAATCACCTTCATTTGTCTTACCCTCTTCCCCTTCACCCTCGCCTCAAATCATCACATTTCTTCTCTCCTATATCCACCTACGTTAATGCAGTATGCACTTCTTTAAACCCGGATTCTTCAAACTACAGGTCCCGAATTCCTCCAAACTGAGTCGCAGGCTCACAATAATAAATACATGAATAAAATAGAATAATAATGTTCGTGATAATAAAATAAATATGAAGTTCATACATGAATCCACCTAACATATTTTTATAATCGAATATTCATATATTTAATTATCAATAAAACAAAATCATTGCACAAATATTAACCTTCTTGAGAGAGAATGAGAGAGAGAGAGGGAGGGGTAGGTGAGGCAGTGTTTATAATTCTGGTTAGAATGCCTTTTAATAATAAATATTACGTTTCAGTTTCTGGCCTTGTATTTTCTTTGGTTGATAATTCTCATCATTTGTAAAAGATCTTTCTGTATGGGTCGCGAGAATGATGTCATAGTGAAAACTGGGTCACGACTGAAAAAGTTTGAAGAACCCTGCTTTAAACTATTGGTGATTCGGTACCGTTCACAGTGTATGCTTCATTCATTCATTCTGACACACATCTTCTCTACCTGATCATTCGTTACCTTCCTATATAGCTCCGCCCACATTTCTCTCCTCCTCTCCCACTAACATCCCCCTCCCTCCACCTGCAACTGTTACCAGATCCGACGAGGCCTAAACCAAGTCGCTGATGGATGGGGTGTGGACCCTTGATCTGTCAAGAGCTGTACAACGAGATTTGGAGGGTTCACACCTTTCCAAACTCGTGGCACTTTGCACATGTCATTCTCATACCGAATGGATGGGGGGACCCCAGATCGACTACGTCGTATCGCCCTATTGTGCTCACAAGTTGCTTATGCAAGGTCTTGGAGCGAATTGTTAATCGTAGGCTATTGCACTTTTTAAATTCCAGGAATTTGCTGGTTGACGAGCAATGTGGCTTCCGAAAAGGTCGTCAGACGCTCGATCAGTTAGTAAACCCGGAAATTCAAATTCAAGAGGTATTTGCCAAAAAAACATCTTTTCATTGGAGTATTTTTAGATACTGAGAAAGCCTACGACATGACGTGGCGACATGGCCTTCTCAGGAAACTATATGCGATGGGATTAAGCGGTAACCTGCCCTTTTTTGTTAAAAATTTCATTTCTGATAGAACTTCCTCTGTCAAGCTTTTTTCAGAAACAGTCACTTTCTCGGACATATTTGTCCAGGCAAACGGAGTTTCCCAGGGGAGTGTCCTGTCTCCGACCTTTTTTTTATGTATGATCAATGACATTCTACCAGTTCCTCCTCGAAATCTTAAATACTCACTGTATGCCAATGACTGTGCAATATGGCACTCCAGCTGTATTGCAGAGTTTTCGGCAACTCGGATCCAATTGGCACTGGATTTGATTCACAATTAGGGCCTCCAGTGGGGTTTTAAGTTTTCAATAAGAAAGAGTGTAGAGGTGATTTTCACTCATAGGAGGAAGCCCGACATCGGGCTGACTATGGGTGACAACCCCCTACCTATTCAAAATTCTACTAAATTCCTTGTACTGCATTTTGACAGTCGACTGACATGGCGAGTCCATGTCAGTCAGTTAAAAACTAAATGTCTACAAGCACTAAATTTGCTGAAGCACATTTCTGGTACCAAATGGGGAGCAGATAGGAAGTCATTGCTAATGCTACATAAAAAAAAAGCCCTAATTAGATCTAGAGTAGATTATGGGTCAATAGTGTATGGTTCGGCATCTGAGTCTTCAATATTTCCATCCGTATACCGACGGCTCCAAGACGGATGAATGTGTGGGTGCAGGTGTGTGGTCGACCGAATGCCAGTGAAGATTCAGAATGCCGAATCACAGATCGATTTTCCTTACTGAACTTTTTACTAGCTTTTGATTTTGCCTTATCGACGACCCACGATAGGATAGTTATCTTTACTGATTCTCTAAGTTTACTTAAATTAAGGCTATTAAATCCTTGAATACAACTAACAATGAAATACAGGGTAATATCATTAGTAAGCTGTTTAGTGCCAATAAGTCAATCAAGCTAATATGGGTACCTTCACATTACGGTATCTATGGCAATGAACAGGCTGATATACTAGCCGGGTCAACTGTTGATCTGGACCTTAGCATAGTCCGTACGGATCTCAGGAGTTTTGTGTCCCTCATTAAATCTCGAATTAATCTCCTGTGGCAAAGGCAGTGGACCAGACTAAATATCAGTAATAAAGTTAAAAAAAATAATAGAACCCTGGGCTACGTCATCATGGCGTAGCCGTAGGGACGAGGAGGTGTTGGCTCGTCTTCGGGTCAATGCCACCAGACTAACCCACCTCAATCCATATAATAACAGAATTTTCCCCTGAAGTGTACCTCATGCAAAACAATTTTATCAATACCACGCATATTACTACTTCGTGAGAAATATGAGGGGCAACGACACCAACTTAAACAATATTTCAAACATAAAAATATGGTCTAACCATAAACAATATTCCATCAAATGATAAGAATATTATAAATAAACTGATGAGTTTTCTGAGGGAGACAAAACTTTATGATCTAATATAAATTGATATAATAAAAAGGAACCATTGGCTTCATGACCTTTGGCTACACGCCACTGGTTGATAGCCAATAAATCCAATAAGTAGTAGTAGTAGACTCTCAAACTCCAGACATGGAAGTAAGACTACCCGGTGTTCTCCTTAGATTGTTATTGTGACAGGGAAATGTATTGATTTTGTTCCTCATAATAACGAGGTTCTTCAGTACTTTATGTTAATGTTTGCGTGTCATCTTTGATGTGTTAAATGTTAAAATTGGGGCTGTGCTAATTACTGTGGTTTTCAACCTAGGAGGCGGGATCCTACCCTCGTCAAGGGCCGGGCGAGAGAGGCATCCTGTATCCATGGAGGCAGGATTGAGGTTATCCACTACTCCTTTGTGTCGACTCCGCATGGGAGTATTGCTTGCATTGGTGGTGTGGGCAGTACTTTAAGGGTTTTGGCGTCCCTTCGGCCCCAGCAACTAGCTTTTTGTTCTTCAACTGTCCCTCTTTTCTTTCTATTTCCTTCCTGCTTGCTGTCTCACCTCTTTATCACTTTTTTCTGGCGCTATATGACCTCGCTGTTGCGGCGCCTAATATCAATCAATCAATCCTTGGTGTCGGATGGTGACCCATAGCCTCGAGGAGTAGTATTCCCTGCCGGTGGTATTTGTGTTGGAGATTGTCGGCTGCCCATTGCTGGTGATAGTGGATGTGAGCCGATGTGGCCAGTAGAGTCCTTTGAACCAGTCACCGGGACTATGGGGAGGGTGTGAGGTGCCTTAAACCTGCCTCTCCTACTCCTAGTGCGATACCACTGACAGGGAAGTACCTAGCGGGGATTTAGTGATTCATTGTATGCTTAATGTTGTGGAGCACCTATGACACATGTTTTGGATTTATGATATTGTAAATAAATGTATATGTTTTTTCTCCTCGTTTTCCGCGTCCTCAGAATGGTCAAGCCTCAATAAAATACAAGATCCTGGGTATTCCATTACAACAATATATTCTGTATTAAGGAAGGCAAAAAGTAAAGGGAAACCCAACAAGATTTTGTACATCTTTATTCATTGATCACTACAGCATAACTATTATCGCTACAATCAAAGGAATATGTTCAATGTGCTGTTTGTTCATCTACAACACACTTTATTCCTGTACTACAAGCATCTGAAACCTATCCTTAGTAATCTAGGTGAGTTTTCATTCACTTTTTGCCTTCCTTAATACAGTATCATAATGTATTGTAACAGGTTTCTAAGAGAGTTTTTCAGTGGTCGCAGTTTATGGGTGAGGGTTGGTACAGCCCTCTCAGCACCCATTGCACAGGAGGAGGGCGTCCCCCAGGGAAGTGTCTTCAGCGTCACATTGTTTGCAGTAGCAATTAATGCCATTGCCTCAACCCTTCCGGATGGTATAGCCAACTCGATTTACGTTGACGACCTAGCAGTCTGGTTTGCTGCTTCCGTATGCCAGTGGTGGGGTGGCGCATGCAGCTTGCCCTCAACAGGGTGTTGCATTGGGCTGGTTCTCATGGGTTTCGATTTTCTCCCGCCAAGACAGTTGCTATGCACTTCTGCTGAAAGGTGTCTACCCTGATCCGTACTTATTCATGTATGGTCATTGGATATGTTGTGTCGAGGAGACTCGTTTTTGGGTCTCCTCTTTGACAAACATTTGACTTGGGTCCCTCACTTACATACACTTAAGGTCTCTTGCCTCAAGGCTCTTAACGTGTTGAGGGTCCTGTGCCATAGGTCCTGGGGGGCTGATCAGGCCACCCTCCTCCACCTATACCATGCTCTTATTAGGTTAAAACTCGACTATAGGTGTGAGGTGTACTCCTCTGCCACGGATGCCCGTCTCAAAGTCTTTGACCCTGTTCATCATGCTGGGGTACGTCAGGCGACCGGAGCCTTCATGTCATCCCGAATCACCAGTCTCTTGGTGGACGCTGATGAGCCACCTCTTGATCTCCATCGGCAGTCCTTGATAGTTCATTGTTGGCATCGATTACATCGACTTCCTGACTCCCTTCCATGCTTGGTGATGTCATCTGATATCATTTCTCAGTACTACCTATTACATCCTCGTACACATTGGCCCTTTGGCTTATGGGTCAGGAAGGCTATGGAGGAGATGGGCATTGATGACTTCCAGATTTGTCCGGTGTGGGTCCCCAGGTTGGCTCCATGCTTTTCAGACAAGAAGGCATATCTTCCTCCTCCAGTGGCTCGTTCCCTCTTTTTAGAACATGCCTTCCCTCACAGGGGGTCCCTCCCTGTGTACACCGATGGGTCAAAGTCTGATGCTGGAGTTAGTTTTTGGGCTGTCATTCCTGACTTTTGTCGTGGCGGCAGGCCACCTTCTGTCATGTCCATCTTTACTGCCGAGTTCTCGGCAATTTTATATGCCCTCCAAGTGATTTTTACTCTCCCAAAGCCTTCGTTTACTATTTTTAGCGATTCCTGTAGTGTTTTGCAGGCCATGTGCAATTTTAACTCTTTTCATCCCCTAGTGTTGGCCATTCTCGAGTAGCTTGTCCTCCTGGGTCGTCGTGGCTGCAGAGTTACATTTTGTTGGGTTCCGGCTCATGTGGGTGAAGATGGGAATGAGCGGGCTGACGCCTTGGCTAAGGCTGCGGCTTCCAATTCTCAGCCTCCTGCCAGACGTCACCTCTTACCTGCAGTGGACCTTCGACCCTACATAGATGCTGTCATTCGTTACTGCTGACAGGACAGATGGGATGCTGTCGAGGCTAACCATCTGCGCGGCATCTGCCAGCGCCTAAGTTTGTAGAGCAACAGCGGCCTGTCCCACCGGAGGGTGACGGCTCTTGCCCGTCTCCGCATTGGTCACACGCGGGTTTTTAATGGAGAAGGCACACCCTCCCTACTGTGATGATTGTCTGGTCCCTCTGACAGTGCAGCATCTTCATGTCGAGTGTCCTAGCCTTGGGGACCTTCGTTGTAGGCACCTCTCCGAGTACCGGGTGGGTGACCGTTCTTACAGTCTCTCCCAGGTGCTCGGGGAGGAGGCTTGTAGTGTGGGAGGGAACACCCTCTCCTATGTGGAGGAGGCTGGCCTCCTCCACAAATTGCAAATTTTAAAATTTATATGGCTTTTTTTAGGTAGGTGAAGTTTAATGTTTCTTTCGTTCATATTTTAATTCTTTTATATATTTAATTTAAATAGGTTATTTGAGTAATATGTGATTTCTAGATGATATGGCTTTTTATTCATGCTGCTTGTCCCTTTCAGGGTAGTGAAAATTATTTAATGTTTGTACCGTTTTTATTAATGATGTAGATGACCATCTTATGTTGGGCGGTATATGACCCTAGCTGTTGCACCGCCAGTTGCCTAGTGGCATCTATAAATCAATCAATCGGTCATCCCCAGGGGTGTTTTATTGGCTTCTTTTATTGAGGATGAGGGATTGGAAAATAACAGGTACGAACTGCAGTCTCGTTTTCTTTACCAAATTGGGCCTGATTTGGTAATGAAAAATACCAAATGGCAACCCTGGAATGTGGCTGGTGCCGCCCCATTAGACATTGAGTACTGACTACCGAGTACTAGTAGACAGTAGCGGTCTGGCTGTCATATTGTTAGCATGTTAGTACTGGTCTCTTTGCTGACTGAGTCTGACTCCCTCCCACTCTATGCCAGACTAAATGTCCACCATGAAAACACTAAATGACAACTTATTTCACAATAACATATGAATAAATTACATAACTATAAATTATCATTATGGGAGCTATTACAAAGTTCTCTCTTTTCTGTTTTTCCTTACAAAACACATTCAGTATGTTCGTCCATGAATGTAAATTTTAATATTCTCTAATTAGGAATATAATTATAAGGGATCAAGAACAATTACTATTTCCAATTCATTATTATAAAATACTGAAAGTGTGTGAGTACTTCAGAACAAGAGAAACCTCTGAAAACTCAAAGAAAACTCAGAGAAAAGTAGTGGTTAGGGAAACGCACGTCATTCTCCTCCAACTATCAACACCAGGGTCCTTAGAATACAGGGTCAGCTCACGCGCAGATTAGTCTAACCCCCCACTACTCCCACCAACTTCCCCTTACGTCACTGAGGTGTGTGTGTGTGTGAGAGAAAGAGAAAACGTGAAAAATGGGAAACTAACACTACATGGTAAACAATACACATTTTTATCAGGAAAAAGAAAGTATAACATATCAAGCTGTAATAAATGTTATAGTGTTTCCCGGCATAGTCAGGAGGAATCGGAAGCCTCCAATTTTCATACACGATCACAGGGTCCTTAATAACATAGCATCAGGTGGGATTTATAAGCACACACACATCAATCAGACCTTTTCCAGAATTATGAGCAAGCTGGTCTTCTAATGTTGCTTGCCTCCTCTCCCTCTCTTATGCGCTGACTTTCTCTCTCTCTCTCTCTCTTTGTTTTTTTTTGTTTTTTTTTAACTGTCTGGTACAGCGATACATGGCTAAGGTAAACAATTAAAACAGCCCACTGTACACAAATGTGTACTGAGTAGCAAGACGTTCCAGTAAGTACACGATTATAAAGAAAATATTTTGTTTCATCCTCCTACACTTTTTTTAATAATAATAATAATTATAAAAATAATATTATTATTATAATTATTGTTATTATATTCATTATTATTATTATTATTGTAACTACAATAGTAGTATAATACTGTTATTGTTTTTACTGTTACTACAATACCAGTATAATACTCCTAATAAAATTAGTGTAACAATAATAGTAGTGGTAGTAGTAGCTGCTGGTAGTTAAGACAGCTGTCAAGTGAGGTAAAACTAAGGCCCTCTATCTCTCTCTTAATAATATATATATATATGAAAGTTCAAGAGAGATAGAGAGAAGAAGAGAGATAGAGAGAGAGAGAGAAGGAGACAGAGGTGAAGATAATGAAACAAATAATAATAAAACAAAACTAGAGAGAGAGGTGAGAGCGGATATTATAATTAAGCGGCCTGACCACGCCTATTATCGTCTTAGAGTGTAGGTGTGAAAAGAGATTTGTGGTAGGGAGATACACAGGAAAAATAGTTATAAAGAGAGGAAGAGAGATAGAGAGAGGAAGAGAGATAGAGAATAAGATAAGAGAGAGAGGAGACAGGTGAAGATTATGAAAAACAAAAACAGGAGAGATAGAGAGGTGAAGATAATCAAACCATAAAACAGTAGAGAGAGAGAGGGAAATCGGTGATAATTAATGTCACTTCCTTTATGTCTGTTAGTTCTACACCCATGCACAGCACAATGCGAAGGCATAATAGAAATCAAGTATCTCTCCACCAAAATGGGCACCAGGACAGCAGAAAACGGGTATCTTGGGAGCTCTGAATACCTTGGCTGTCAGTTGTAGACTGGTGGCCATACCTGGGATGAACCCATCGCTCTCACTTCTCACTACGTCATGCGCGGAAATGACAAATTTCAGTCAGGCTGTGAGCCGACCCTGTATTCTATGGACCCTGATCAACACCATACAGAGGTGCGACCGTGTGACGGTGAGTGGCACATGTGTAGTCAGGAATACCAACACTACATATCACGGTCCATAAGGGTGGTGTTGAAACTTTTCTTGCCGACTGTACCTATTTTTTACTCTCAGTGTGTGGGCTGTGAGACACTCTTCATATGTGCATTCCCAAGGGCCTTAACCCTCATCGAAGAAGGATTATCATTGTACCTGAGTACTGATTGCCTCTCTCTCTCTCTCTCTCTCTCTCTCTCTCTCTCTCTCTCTCTCTCTCTCTCTCTCTCTCTCTCTCAGAATATTAACATATTTATAAAATCCATTGCAGATAACTCAACACTGACAACCGAAGATAGAGGTGTCAAGAGTCCTTGGAATTAAAGTAGAAACAGTAAAACAATAAATATATCTCGATCACTCTAATACACAATAATAACACTAAAAAAGATGCAGTAACAAAGACACAGAAACAGTGTGTAACACAGTAATATAACGAAATAAAAAGTAAAAACAGTATAGCCTATACTTGCCTTTCATTCCCTTCACATCAATAATATATAACATATTGTCTTATATTCAAAATTCGATCATTCGATTTGATGTGCACATCAAACACTTTTCCTAATGACCCTCCCCCCTCCCCCCACACACACATTTAACTCGAAGAGGACACAGCAGTGAGAGTTCCCCCATAAAATTATCCATTTTCTCTCTTTGCGTTTGTTGGTGGGCGATGACATTTGGCCTTGACGTCACGACTTGTGGGACAGACGCTCCACCCCTGAAATTGATATGCTGTCTGGGGGGGTTAATTGTTTGACCAGGTATTCCTTGGTCATGACCAATACCTTGAAAATCGTGTGAGTTGAAGTGAAGCCGTCTGTGAGTAGAAGTGGAAAACATTTACGATCGGGAAGATTGTCCAATATTTTACCAACTGCCATACCAAAATTCCATAGGAGCTCGTTCTCTGCTGAAAGGATAATGAATAGATATTTATGGGTGATTTCAAAACAAAACAGTCCACAATGCATGATAACGAAATATACAACTGACATAGGAATTTTAAGTGACCGTGAAAATGACATCGCTTATAGAATGTCCGGTCTACATAGGAAGCAATGCTGAAAAATCAATGTATTTTGATCACAAGGCCTCAACATAAGTGTCTAACAGTATCAAGTCCGGTCTATATGGTAAGCAATGTTGAAAAATTAATATACAGTATTAAGATCACAGGGCCTCATGTGTGTCTCACAGTAACAAGTCTATGGCATGGATGTTATGTGCGTAAAAGCTGGATTACTTTTCTAAAACATTTCATGGTAAAAGCATGATGTAAAAAATATACGGTCATTTGATTGACAGTTCCCAAAAAGCAGGCAAAGCAAATTTGTTTGAGAAGTTTTGACACATACTGTGCATTTATGTTACCATCCATAACATAGACTGTAAGAAGATGGCAAGCATCTCGATTGTTAACTCTTGATTGTTATAAGAATGCCTTTTTATTCTTTGCCTGACATTTCCTCAACATCGTCACGTGGAACATAAAGGTACAGTTGTGAACCAAAGTTTCGCCACCCCCTGGCTGGCAGGAGGGTGAGGACAGATAGGCTGAACGATCAGAAAAACTGGTGTATTGAGTTGGTAATGAGACAGTGTGAGGTTCACATTCCACCAACCACGAACCCGAAGTCATGGAAAGTAAATATCACATTGTCTCGTTACCAACTCGATACACCAGTTTGTCTGATCGTTCAGCCCATGGCCAAGGAATACATGGTCAAACCGTTTCGCTCCACGATCTCCCACGAGGGGGGGGGGGGGGTGAGTTATTCTGTGACGTAGGGTATCGGGATGACCCGCGGTCCGTGATGGATTCTTGTCACATTTCAACCAGGACTACAGGCTCGCATTCATCTCCGACAACACACCCGTTTTCTTTTGACATAGTATACTTGTGTATTCCTCGTCAAGTACAGTGCTTGTGATGCGAGTGTCTTGACCATAAAAATGCCTAGTGTATGTTGTGTAGATAACTGCATTTATAAGTCCAGTTTAATTCCGAAGAAAAGGAGTGTACTATTTCACAGATTTCCCAAAAGTGAAGAGCTAAAAAGAAAGAGGATAAAACTGTGTAAAAGAAAACCACCAAAAGAAGTCCAACGAAACTGCATGGTATGCAGCACTCATTTTGCACCAGATGCATATGAAAGAAGTTTGTACTATGAACTCCTCAACCTACCGCAACCTCCAAGCAAGAAGAAACTAAAGCCTGGGGCGATACCAACACCCTATTTATCGAGGGTTGAAGGTAAGAACACGACTATTTTACTTAGTTAAAATTGCAATATAATAGACACTAATATACAGTAATTCTTCCCTCTCTCTCTCTCTCTCTCTCTCTCTCTCTCTCTCTCTCTCTCTCTCTCTCTCTCTCTCAAAGAATGTGATAATCAGATGTCAAAATTTTGTTGATGTAGTGAAATGATAATATTCCAAAATATGAACTTAGTTAGATATATGAAGACAAGTTTCACTATTATCATCAATAACAGAAGTGAGTACGGGAATATAATACAAAATAGATGAACAATTAATGTCCCATTATATTTTGTGTAGTAGCGTATAATTATAATAGAGTAATGTTGTTATTTTATATACGGTATATTTTTAAATATGCATTGAGCCTGTGGGCTGTGAGACACTAGTCATATGTACATTCGCAAGGACCTTGACCCTCTTTGCAAGAAGGATTTTCATAAGAGTACTGACTGCCTTGCTCTGTGTGTATTTTTATGGTATGTGTGTATCTTTGTGCATTGCCTTGATCTGCGCTGACTATTTGTGTGTTTTTTAGTTAAATTTTATGATTTTCCTAACATGGAGTCCAGCCTTAAAATTTGTTGGATATGCGAAGGTTAAATTCATTATTATAAGAAACAACAGGAGTTATATCAAGGTAAATTTCTCCTTTCTCTTTTAGCATATTAACACATTCATTATATATATATATATATATATATATATATATATATATATATATATATATATATATATATATATATATATATATATATATATATATAAAGTTGTAAAAGTCATTGTGTAATAAAGTCTCTCTACTTCCCTCATAACTTATCAACATATTGATAATCTTCATTGCAGATGACACAACACTGGCGATCGAAGAAAGAGGGGTCAAGAGACTAAAAAGAGATATGGAGGTCCAGGCATGTCATCAACCCTTTTCTGTAGCTGAGGAGATATATCTGCATCAGGGTATAAGCACTAACCTTTATCTACAAGTTTTGCATTTGAAAAAGCAATTTGCTGATTTACTTAATGAAAATGGTCGATTGAAAAAGGAACTAGAAATATGTCATCAACAGAAACATGAATCTTTGCATAAAGCAACTGCATCTTTGAAGGACTCCTTAGGTGAAAAAAGGGTTAATAAACAGGAAACCTATTGTGCGGTGGAAGGAGGAAGATATTAGCAACGCCATCACAATTCGCAGCTTGAGCACAAAAGCGTATCATTACCTGCGGACAAAAATGCTGATTTCTCTTCCTTCCGTCACCACTCTCAATCGCTGGGCATCAAAAATATCAGTGGAGCCAGGAGTCTTACACTCAGCTATGAGAATGTTGAAACACCAGTCTGAAACTGAACGTCTGTGCACTCTGTCCCTGGATGAAACTTCTGTTAGTGGAGAGTGGGCATATGACAAAGCCACAGACAGAGTTTATGATCCAAAGCGTAGTGTAATGTGCATTATGATAAGAGGACTGATAGCATCATGGAAGCAACTGCTATATTATGACTTTGATGCAAGCATAACCAAAAATGGTATATTGCAAGTCATAGGGAAGGTGGAAGAAAGTGGATTTGTTGTTGTTGTCATGGTCAATGACCTTGCCCCCACTAATGTTAAACTTTGGAATGCTCTTGGGAAAAATCAGGATAATCCATCATGTTCAAATCCAGCCGCTCCTCACCGAAAGATATTTGCATTTGCTGATGCACCACATCTCCTAAAACTCCTGAGGAATAATTGATTGGATAGTGGTTTCGGGTTTGATGGAGGCAAAAATGTCAGTAGTGATTGTATAAGAGGGTTAATTGGAAGAAGTGGAGCAAAAGACCTTAAAACCATTCATCGTTTATCTGCTAAGCACATAGATGTGCAAGGAGCCAAGCGGATGAACGTGAGACTTGCTGTACAGCTCCTTTCTGAGGCAACTTAAAAATCACCTAAATACTTTGGAGAAAAAAATCTATTAACCAGTGAAATTTGGCAAAAGATGAGTGAGTTCTTTTCTCTGGCGGATCTGTGGTTTGACCTGTTCAATTCAAGAAAGCCAACTGATATATAGACATTCAGAAATGCCTTGAAATAAATTTAGAACAATAACAGATGTACTAAAGAAAATGAAGGAAACAGCAAAATCTATGAAAGTTGGAGCCCAGAATAGCCTCCTACCATTTCAGAAAGGCTTAATTATTTCATGTACAGTCGGCGGCAAAAGTCGTGTCGCCTCACCTGTTTCACAGAGACACGCAGTATTCATGGACTCGAGATATACGCACATTTTCTACACTTAATAATCTTGCCTCGGTGAAGCAAGTGAGGCGACAGGACTTTTGCCGCCGACTGTACAGTCTGTTACAGTTCCGACTGGGCCACCCAGTATCGAGAGATCGTAGATGTGGCAGCAGTGTGTGTGTGTGTGTGTGCTCGAAAATTATACGGATCGTCAACACTCTCCCTCTGTAGTGAACATGACTCTGCCTCAAAGTTCATTCCATAGATGGCGCTGTATAGTTGTGGAAGGAATGTGGACTGCAGGGTTGAAGTTTCGGGAAACATCTATACTTGTGCCAACAAGTCATGCGCTCTCAGGCAGTGGTTGAGGAATGCTATTATGGAAATTTAACAACTATATTACACAATGAGTAGGTGAAGCTGAGGTAAATTTGTTCGTAGCCTGAACAGTGAATATTTCTTCTTAATGGTTATCATGTTTGGCATGCAACATTGCTCAGCCGTTCTGACAGAGCTCACGTCTCGTTGCCACGATTGTTATCTTGTTTTTCTACCAACTAGGATCGGGCAGATAGGTTGTTTTCTTTGTCCATCATATTTTGGTAAGCATTATTTGATGTTCACCTCTAATTTTGTATTTTATTTGTAAGTCACGTTACAGTGTATTACATGCATAGTATAATTCCTTCATTACTAAATACTCTCTCTCTCTCTCTCTCTCTCTCTCTCTCTCTCTCGTAATATAAACGTTAAAGTCTACTGTAATCTCTCTCTCTCTCTCTCTCTCTCTCTCTCTCTCTCTCAAATGAACACTATCTTATGTTATCCAGTCTATTTAGATATGAAATCGTATGGAGATTTAGGACCAATTCCACAGTTGTTCGTTGTAGTTTGTTAGCGCCCAAACGAAAGAATCTAAACTGTGTAAATGACTTTTGACTGATTTATTGGATTAATCTGATGAGTAAAGCTTACAGATATTGTAATAATACTAGTGCTTGACAGTTTTGGTGAATAGGTATACTCAGCTTTTGGGAAATAACGAAGGCTTACGAGTGTGTTTGGGGAGGAATCTGACAAACAAAATAACTATGTGGGACCGGCCCTGACTCCTTGACATTCTACGTTAAACAAATAAGTGTCGAAATAAGTGATATTTTTGCCAATGATAGATTCTTCTTTACCTCCTTCTAACTTCTTCATTTTTCTTATCCTGTTCTTTCTTCACCTTTCCCTCATCTCCACCTCTTCTCCCTTTCTCCTTTACACCCCGTAGGGGGGTATTGCTTGTAGTGATATGGGCAATACTTTAAGGGTATTGGCGCCCCTTCGGCCCCAGCCAATCTCTTTCAGTTATTCAACTGTCTCTCTTTTCTTTCCATTTCCTTCCTGCTTGCTGTCCCACCTCTTCTATCACCTTCTTCTGGCGCTATATGATCTCGATGTTGCAGCGCCAAAAATAATCAATCAATTTGCCAATGATAATCAACTGGCATTGATTGTTAAATTAACTGGGTTATGTTTGTTTAGAAGCCACACCTGAATGGGGAAGAGGGATCACTCCTAGCGACCAAACGTGTATTTAACCTCCTAATAGATTACCCCGATTTTTGCTAATAAACCCTTTGTTGTGAAAAATAGTGTGTGCATAACAGTAGGTGTTTTACCAAATTTGCACATCGTTCACATAATGATGGATTTATTCCAGAGATAACGGTGTGTGGCTGTGGAGAAGAGAAGGGCGAAGTTTCGGAAAGTAGGTGGGGAAGGTGAAGTTCACTGGAAGGCACCGGTTGAGCAGACGGATACGTAGGGTCATTACTTTAGCTAGGAATGTAGTTTGCCAGTCAGTATTTGATGAGCGTTTCAGAGTAACGACTCCTTATAATGATAAAATCCTAAAGATTTTTATTACTTTGTTTATTGTATCACCCTGTAGTGATACAATACTGCCCTTTCACAACAACAATTCCTGTCATTAACATATCCTCTTGGGCAAACACTCCTTAAACCTGGTCAGGTAATTATAGGATTTACCACTGCATGTCACTACCAGATTAAGACTACCAATGGGACAGCCTACCTCCTTCGCCACCAAATTAAAGTATTAAATATATATCTCTCTAAGACACACACACACACACACACACACACACACACACACACACACACACACACACACGCACGCACTAATAAATACGGCGGAGAACATACAGATAGTTAGTTCGCTACCAGTCACGTTGGACCGCACACCCATTCTTATACTAGTGCCCATACCACCACCACAAGCAAACGTGAATACTAGTTAAACAACTTGTACTAATTTATAATCTGTGGAATATTCCATACTGTCCGCACTACAACAAATAAATACTGTGAACTCTGTGCTGTGTATATACAACCTTCCATAGTGTGAGAAGAAAAGAACATAATTACCCTACAACCCGTTACCATAAATCCTACGAATTATGAAATTACTCCGAAACTATCCCTCTCGCAAATTCTGTGTATCATTCTCTCGAGTCATCAAGTAATGAATGGATAACGTTAGCTACACAAATTAAAGAAGAATGTTGTCTAAATTGACATTACCGATATCATGTTGTATGTGTAATAATCCTAAAGAAAATTAGCTCCTAGTAAAAGTCAGACAGAACACGTGATTAAACCAAGATTTACTTGCATTATAAAGAAATATGAAATATTCGCGTCCGTGCCCGAGATCACATCTTAAAACACGCTGCACACTCAGAGGGACCCCTATTCGGAGGCATATATTTCAAGTCTGACCTGGTCAATGCAATCCGTTCAGTTAGGTTAGATTAATTATGGTTGGGTTGAAATGCAGTCAAGTAGGTAAAATGAGCTGGGAAAGACCATGAGACTATTTAAAATATTTCCTATGGTTACTTTTATTCCTAAATGTTAGGCACAATTTTCCTTCATTTTGTCCCAGCACTTCTTGCTCTCCAGCCAAATTCGAGAAATATGCTAACCAGCCGTAAAATCGGCGGTTGAACCCTCGTTGGCCGGAGGAGAGATAAAACTCTGGTTATTCTCTACTTTCGTCATCTTTACAGGTTCATAATTTCAATAGACAGGAACACTCTATAAATGTAAATAGGCAAAGTAGGAGTTATACAATCCTTGACAACCCAACAAAATTTTTTTTAACAAATAATTTTTTATTTACATTGACAATTAATATCCAGTCCAGCCACCTTCCTTCTCTATGACGGCACGCAGTTTATCGGGCACAGAGGCCACAATGCGTCGAATTTCGTTAGGGTTGTTGTGGAACATCTCCCACTGAGCCTGGGTATGAGCCATTAGTGCCTCCGGTCTCCGCTCCATCTCTGGCTCCCAGCAGTTGACCATATTAGCCCACACGTACTCTAAGGGGTTTAGATCTGCACCCTTAGACGGCCAGTCTAAAACCTCCACATCCTCTCTGCCTCTAAACCACTCCTGCACTGCGTGGGCCGTGTGGATGGGGCAGCGGTCCTGAACATAAATGATGGAGCCAGGAGGGAAGGGATGGTTACGCTGCTACAGTGAGGGAATGAAAAAGTTCTCCAGTATCTCCAGATACTTTGCGGCAGTGAATCTTCCCTCTATGCGAACAATGTCACCCATGCCGTGAATGGAGATCCACCCCTAAACGTTCACCGTGACACGTCCGCTCCTGGCCTCCTCGAATATGTTTCGACGGTCGTACTGCGGAATAACAATATTTGCACATTTTGTTCAGTAATTTACACTGTCGGTGCTGGGGTCCAGTGCATATCGTTTGGAAATTTCATTGACCTATAAGTATATGACTATTAAGTAAGCAGCATTTAGCACTTAATTCGGCAATGAGAACACTGGTTATGGTCTAATGATTCCCTATTAAATTCCTGTCAAAGATGTAATGACGTGCACTAGGTCTACAAGATCTTGTAACAAGATGACGAAAAAAAAAACAAATAATTAATACAGTACACCACCACAGCATAGACAGTGCACAAAGAGGATAAGCAAAGAAAAGGGATTCATATCCACAATGATTATCATAAATGATTAAAGCCATTATAGGATAAGAGAAGGTTTCATTTTGATCATATTGCGAGGGAAGACGATCAATGGTGGAAATATAGCAAGGACACATTAAGTATTAAATTATCTAACTTAAACAGTCAAGAATTAAACGAAAACTACGAAACTATGATTTAAATATCTTAAACTGTTTCTTACCGTGTGTTATAGGGTCTCCAGTTGTGGACGATTCCATGGTTTGTGCTGTTGAATGTTTTTTCGTCCGTAAACACGACCCTCGACCAGAAATCTAGCCCCTTGTCCACATACTGACGGGCGTAGGCTAGTCTTGCAGCCCGATGCTCTTCTGAGAGCCGCTCCTTTCTTGCAGGAATCCTGTGTCGTAAGCCCGCCTCCCTCAAACACCGCCGTACAGTTTGGGCATTTACATTCAGTTGTAATCGTTCCCTAATGGAGACAGCATTTGTGAAGGGGTCATCACGCACCGCTTGTTGTATGGCCTCATCTTGTGCGCGGGACGTTAGTCGAGGCCGAGGTCTTCTTTCTGAAAGTGTGAACATAGTATTACTGTCGACTAACTAGAACCAGAATTAATAAGGTCATTAAATACTGATTCAGTTGTATATATTCCTTTTAAATAACACTAAATAGAAAGAATAACAAAGAATACTAGATTAATACCGAATAATATATATTAAAATAAACTCCTATAACATAGTAAATAGAAAATAAGGTAAATAATATTATGTAGCAAATACTAAATATTAATCATTAGTAAATAAACAAATAAATCAATATCAAATGAATGTTAGTAAATATTTTTACTAACATTAATGTTAACTTATTTAATAAGTAATTTAATGCATTTAATCATGATTATGGTTTAGGATTCATAATAATACTATTTAAGATGAGATAATAAAATATTGAGATAATAAGATACTGATAAATGATGAACTATAATTGTGCTTACCAGCGTCAAGCAGATTTCCTGTTTCCTCATGTCGGTGTATCCACTTTTGAACAGTTGTGCGGGACACAGCAAGTCTCTGTGCTATAACTCTTGATGATAAACCCTCATCGTGAAGAGCGATGATCTGTGCACGTTTCGCAATGGCTGTCTGCTGCCTGTTCATCTTGAGACTGGTGGTGGCTGACTGGCTCCAAAAATATTTTAGGATAAAACATCACCATGCTCGACTCATGATTGGCTGAATCCCTACTAACAAGCTATTTACCGTTTTAAAAACGGGACATGTGAAGATGACGAAAGTAGAGAATAACCAGAGTTTTATTTCTCCTCCGGCCAACGAGGGTTCAACCGCCGATTTTACGGCTGGTTAGCATATTTCTCGAATTTGGCTGGAGAGCAAGAAGTGCTGGGACAAAATGAAGGAAAATTGTGCCTAACATTTAGGAATAAAAGTAACCATAGGAAATATTTTAAATAGTCTCATGGTCTTTCCCAGCTCATTTTACCTACTTGACTGCATTTCAACCCAACCATACTTAATCTAACCTAACTGAACGGATTGCATTGACCAGGTCAGACTTGAAATATATGCCTCCGGGTAGGGGTCCCTCTGAGTGTGCAGCGTGTTTTAAGATGTGATCTCGGGCACGGACGCGAATATTTCATATTTCTTTATAATGCAAGTAAATCTTGGTTTAATCACGTGTTCTGTCTGACTTTTACTAGGAGCTAATTTTCTTTAGGATTATTACACATACAGCATGATATCGGTAATGTCAATTTAGACACATTCTTCTTTAATTTGTGTAGCTAACGTTATCCATTCATTACTTGATGACTCGAGAAAAAGATACACAGAATATGCGAGAGGGATAGTTTCGGAGTAATTTCATAATTCGTAGGATTTATGGTAACGGGTGATACAATAAACAAAGTAATAAAAATCTTTAGGATTTTATCATTATAAGGAGTCGTTACTCTGAAACGCTCAACAAATACTGACAGGCAAACTACATTCCTAGCTAAAGTAATGACCCTACGTATCCATCTGCTCAACCGGAGCGTTCCAACGAAGTTCCCCTTGCCCACCTAGGCTACTTTCTGAGACTTCGCCCTTCTCTTCTCCACAGCCACACACCGTTATCTCTGGAATAAATCCATCATTATGTGAACGGTGTGCAAATTTGGTAGATCACCTACTACTATGCACACATTAATGTATCTATTAGCAAAACTTGGGGTAATCTATTAGTAGGTTAAACACACGTTTGGTCGTTAGGAGTGATCCCTCTTCCCCGTTCACCTGTGGGTTCAAAACAAACATAACCCAGTTAACAATCAATGCGAGTTGATTATCACTGGCAAAACGATCATTTATTTCGACACTACTAATTTGTTTATTAACGTAGAATGTCAGGGAGCCTGGACTGATTCCACAGTCATTTTGTCAGAGTCCTCCCCAAACACACTTGTAAGGCTTCGTTATTTCCCAAAAGCTGATTATTCTTATTCACCAAAACTATCAATTGAGCATTTGTATTATTACAATAGCTGCATACTTTACTCATCAAATGCTTCCAATAAATCAGACATAAGTCATTTACACAGTTTAGTTTCTTTCGTTTGGGCGCTAACAAATCACAACGAACAACTGTGGAATTGGTTCTCACTCTCTGTTCGATTTCATTAGTATAGAGATAGGATAAGATAAGATGGTGTTTATTTCAGAGAGAGAGAGAGAGAGAATTACAGTTGACTTAATTTTTTTTATTACGAGAGAGAGAAAGTATTTAGCAATGAAGGAATTTTACTATGCATGTAATACATTGTAACTTGACTTACAAATAAAATACGAAATCAAAGGTGATCTCAAATTATGCTTACCAAAATATGATGGGCAAAGAAAACTACCTATCTGCCCGATCCTAGTTGGTAGAAAAACAAGATAACAATCGTGGCAACGAGACGTGAGCTCTGTCAGAACGGCTGAGCAATGTTGCATGCCAAACATGATAACCATTAAGAAGAAATATTCACTGTTCAGGCTACGAACAACTTTACCTCAGCTTCACCTACTCATTGTGTAATATAGTTGTTAAATTTCCATAATAGCATTCCTCAAACACTGCCTGAGAGCGCATGACTTGTTGGCACAAGTATAGATGTTTCCCGAAACTTCAACCCTGCAGTCCACATTCCTTCCACAACTATACAGCGCCATCTATGGAATGAACTTTGAGGCAGAGTCATGTTCACTACAGATGGAGAGTGTTGACGATCTATATAATTTTCGAGCACACACACACACACACTGCTGCCACATCTACGATCTCTCGATACTGGGTGGCCCAGTCGGAACTGTAACAGACTGTACATACATCTTTGCCTGAGCTCTACAAATATCTGAATGAACAATATAACATCAATTTCAAAATGACTCATAGGTTGAACCAAGATGTTCTAGAACATTTCTTTGGATGATTAAGGCAGACAGCGGGTTCAACTTACCAGCATCCAACACCAGTATAGGTCAAGCAGAGAATAAGATCGTATCTGCTTGGTGAAGACACAGATTTCTTTGGCTGTAACAGTAATATTTTAAAGGATACTAACAAACCATCTCTTTCGGAGACCAGTTTTAATGCAAGAAGCAAAAGTCAAATTAGGGATGACGACCTAAATAATGAACTCATTTTGTCTGCCATGATTTTCTCCACATGCGATGTGTCTGATGTTGCAAATGAAAATGATGACCTAGAACTTGAGACAATCAACACACTGGAAACTGAAATGGAAAAGGAAGGCTTGCTCTACTTTGGGAGGTATATTGAAAAATAATTCCACAACACCCGTTTCTTGGCGAAAATGTTGGAGCACATGACACTTCGTAGGTAGGGGAAATATGCAGAAAAGAAGGGGCACTTATGAAACCAAGAGATGACTTCCTTTGTAAGTTGCAGAAAATGGAAGCATGCTTTAATGCCTATCATGGCCCAACAGTGTTGAAGGCAGAATACAATTCTGTCCAAAACCTATCATCATATATATGTTCTCTCATTGATTTGCTTGCTGCTGTTGTGGAAATATTTTGTAAGGTGTAGATTATTTTTTAGAATAAGAGAATTGAATAAAAGATTGAAAATACTAAGTCAGTAAAGTGAGAGTCATTCCTTACCAGTAACTATGTATCTTGCATTCCCTATGCAGATCAATAACGCCGAATGAAAATATAATGTAAAACAATGACTATCCCTATACAGAAAAATAACATTTAGAAATGTAGTAAAACAATAGATGTCTCTTTCATTCCCTGTTTACCAAACTTGCTGTAAAATAAAGAACTATTTATTTAATTTAATTGTCTATAAATAACCATAACGATGAAATAAAAAATATTAAAGAAATAACTATGTGTCTCATTCACTGTACATAACAATAATGCTAAAATTTAAAAAAATAGGTAGTAAAACTCTGTGTCTTTCATTCCCTATACAGAATAATAACATTAAATTAAAGTAGAAATAGTAAGACAATAAATATGTCTCGATCACTCTAGCACACAATAATAACACTAAAAATTATGCAGTAACAAAGACACAGTAAAATTGTATCTCTTAATCCCTCTGGGTAGCAAAAACACTAAAAAAAAAAAAAATGCAGTGCAAATAGTATGGTATTTCATTCCCTCAATATCGGTAATATTTAACATATAGTCGTATAATCAAAATTCGCACATTAATTAAAGTATATGAAAACTTGTGTGCTCATCAAACACCTTTCCTCATGACACACAACACACACATTAACTCGAAGAGGACACAGCAGGGAGAGTTTCCCCATAAAACTATCCATTTTCTCTCTCTGTTTGTTGGTAGGCGGTGACATTTGGCCTTGACGTAAACCACTCGTGGAACACGCTCCACCCTTGAAATTGATACCCTATATGGAGGAGTTCATGGTTTGACCAAGAAGGATTGGAGGAAAGATCGCAAGCCATGAGTCCAGCAACACCTCCACCCGACAACACCACTTACTCTGCCACCTGTCTCGCTGGCAGGGTGAAGTGGTTCAACTTCGTGAAGATCTATGAGTTTGGGACCAATGACAGCAACGACTAATTCGTCCACAGGAGAAGGGCCGGTGCCGGGGCATCCTTCTCCCTGCTGCCACGACCTCACCACCATCATTGAGGAACGGAGAGGAGGTGTCCATCACTGTGGAGGAAGGGCGTGGATGCTACCAATATAACCGGTATTGATGGTGGTAAGTAGTCAGCTCACTCCACGCTGGTTGGAGATGGACGGCCAACGCCCAAACATCACAGGGGAGGCAGCAGCAGGCTGACATCATCACCGTCTGCACCAAGACTGCTGTTGCCTTAACTGCAGAAGGGCAAGGTCGTCCTTCCGACCTCCTCCAAGACATCTTCATGAGAAATGGCTTACCACCAATCGCCATTTCTCCTGATCTACACCCCCCCAACCCCTACTACCAGCACCACCAAGAAACGAGGAAGCCAGCCGGCACGGTGGGGGCAGAGCGGGCGTGTCTACAACCCCGACTCCAGCCCACCCCCATCGCTGGCTAATGCTACCTCGTCCACTCAACCGGGGAAAATATGAGAAGGCACCACCACCACCTCCACGTGAGCCTTCCCAACAAGACCCATGAGAAGGAGGATACAGACACCAGTTCTTGCTCCACCTCCACCACCACCAAAGATGACTCCACCGACGACAACATGGTCCTGGAAGATGAAAGGGGATAGCAGACGGCGGGGAAGAGGAAGAGGAGGAGATGCACAGACAGTCCAACAACACCACCATCACCTACTGTCACCGTGGAGTGATGGATGTCTGCCTCTCCACGTATCGACCTTTTCTCCCAGCGCACCTCACGTTACCGGGACCTTGACGTCTTCCAGGGTCGGGAGGTGTGGACAAGCAAAGTAGCACCAAATGCTTGTCCACTCTCCAAATGGTCATCCAAACAGACCTCTTGCCTGCCGACCTCCACCGCACAGAGGAGAAAAAGACATCAGTGACACCTACTATTCTCCACACATACACACACACGTACAGTCACAGTAAAAAATAATCATCCGTATAGGGGTAACTCACGTACGGGTTTGACAGATTCCCTCTGTTCCTTAGATGATAAACTTTCCAATAAATAGGTTAACTACCATCTTTTAATTTAATACAAGCAGCTACACACTACTTAAAACAATAACATCATATGTGAACATGAAAACATTAGACAGTAAATTGTTTGAGATACCCATATGTGGATGATTGTTATTGACCACGACTGTACAATTCTCCAACATAATCTTCTCCACACACACACACCCTGCCAATGTGCACATGTACACTTCTCACATACACACTCTCTATCACCATTACGTAGTCGATAGGCATTAAACCCCAAAACACCCACACACACCCGCATCAAAGCCTCACATACCCTGGCCACACTCCCCAGTCTAAACACATTCATTCAGATGAGGACAATAAGCGGGCTCATAGCCTTTAGTCCTCATCTTTTTGGATACAGAAAAAAAAAAATCCTACCATGATGTGTGACAGAGCACTTATCTTCTTACCAGACATGCCGGGTAGCTACTCAGTGTATGGGTGCTACAATAACGTCAAGAAAAAAGGAAATACTGTTTGCTACTTTAGATTCCCTAAAAAGAAATAATTGATAAAAGAATGGGTGACTAGCTGAAAGATATTATTGTGAGTGTGAAAATGTTGGCTATCCTATAGTAGCACTTGTACACTATTTAGGACCAACAAACTTTCGTGTGTGGAATCACTATATAATTGACCCAGTACAGTATTACCCAAAACAACATAATTAAAAAATCCATGTGCTGGCAGAGAGATAATTGTTTTAGCATATGTTCCCCATATGATCAATTTAATTCGAAATAATTTTATTGATTCTGATTTTTTGGCGGGGCTCGAAGCGTGGTCGGCGGCGCCAGGCTCGGTGTCCACCGGCTCCGTGGACCAAGAGGATGCTGGCCTCCTCCACAAGTTGTGAATTTTATGTCCTTTTAATTTACATGTTGTGATATATATGGCTTCCTCTTTTAGATAGCCCCTCCAATGGGAACTGCCTTAACGTGGTGTGGGGGCTTGCGTGTCTCTGAGACCTGGCATTCTAGACTAGAGGGGGCTCCGGCCCCTGCTCTTCCCCGATTTCGGGGAGAGAGGGCTTCCCATGCTAGTAAGGTCGCCAGTGAGAGACCAGACTAAATGGTTCCCATGCATTAGGCTGCCAGTACAGGCCAACAGTGCTGCCCTCCAGAGGGACTGCCCTATAGGGGCCGTCCTATGTTGGATGGTTGGGTGTCTGTGCCGGAAGATGTTGGTTTGTGACCTAGTATAGGGAGGGACGTGGTGACCTTATCCATGCTTCCCGGTATCTGGAAAAAGAAATTGGATGACTACCAATGGGCCACATAAAAAAGTACGGTAAGGGCGTTTTAATCAGAGCCAAAGATCTTACACAGGCCATGATGCTCCTCAATCTCCCCTGTCCTTCTGATAGCATGTTTGAATATATCAAACCACATCGCACATTTAATCATAGCAAGGGCCGTATATATAATGAGGACCTGTATGAATTCTCAGAAGAGGATATCCTCGCTATGTGCCCAGATCGTGACTAACGAGTATCAAAGATTAAGGGCAGTAAAAATATGATCATCTTCACTTTATATGGCTCGCATATCCCAGATCGCATTAACATTAACCCCACCTTTTTGAGGTGAAGCCTTTTGTTGAGCGTGTTTCTGTTATGAGTTTGGTCATGGGAGGAGAAACTGCAACAACCGTTCCCGGTGTGGTAATAGTTCTACTCTTTACTCGCATCTTTCTTCTGAATGCGTCAGTCAGAGAGTTACTGCTTTTGTTGCAGGGATGATCACCCCTTACGTTCTCGCCAATGTAAGATGTACCTCCTTGAGCAAGATATCCTCCAATTGGCTAACACCCAATTCATCAGTACTGGTAGTGCCAGACGGCAACTCAACTTCAGGCGACAGAAGGATGGTGGTGTTAAGATATACGCCTCCTCCCTTCGCCCTAAATCGGTTGCAGCACCCTCTCAACTCTCTCAAGAAGCGGCTGCTTCTTTCTCTAGCGAGAGCGTTTCTAAGGTTTCACTACATAATAGTTTCTCTGTCTTGGAAACTATATCAGACACTCATTCTGGTGACCCTTCAACTGATGACAATTCTCAGAGTTTAGCTAAAGGTGTCCATGTGGTAGAGGTTCACGCTGCCACACGCTCTCCAAAAAGGAAACTAAAGTCAGTAAAACTGCCACAGAGACGTCTCCGAGTTCCTTTGAGGCACTTTACTCCATAGATGTTCTTCGTTGCAAGGCAACCGTTTCTGTGGACTCATCCATAGTTTCCTATCAATTTCACAAGAAGCGTTCTCATGGCTCTGATGAATCTCTTGATTCAACAGATGTTCCCCCTCGCAAGCTTACTTCGGGATCATCAGAGGGATGAGAAGTGAATGTGGATGCCTCGGATGTTGTGACTTCTAGAGATTCAATTTCTCTTCAGCTTGAGCAGCGGATTGATTCTTCCACCTGTATTATGGATGTTGATGTATCTGCCTGTGTCAGTGATACCACTGCTGTACAGGACAATACCAATGTAATTGTTTCAAAAAAATATCCCTGCTTATCTACCTTCATCTTCTAACATATCAGATGCTTCAGGGACTCGTCTACGGGTCCCAATTACTGCCTCAAGTAATACTCCTTGGGTTCGCTCTTCTTCTAGTGGCCGAGAATTAGACAAAACTTATCGTTTGAATAAACCCTCAGGTCAAGGTGGTAGTGGGAAGTACGTCTGTTAGGCTTCCCAAAAATCAGTACTAAAGTAACACTGTTCAAGGTCCTTCAGTGGAATTGCCGTGGCTTGCGTGCTTCTTGAGAGGAACTGGGTGTTCTTCTCTCTAGCTTCTCTCCAGCATGTGTTTCTCTCTAAGAGACAATGCTTGGGGACTACATTCCTGCCAGTCCTCCAGCATACTCAGCATTTTATTCTAATTCATTTGAAGGGCAGGGTCACCATGGTGGCTCTACCATCCTATTTCGGCGAGATATTCCATGCACGAGCCAGGAGCTTGACACTCTGCTCCAGGCTGTCGCAGTTAAGGTTTTTATGGGCTGCCCATACACTGTGTGCAGTTTATACCTTCCTTCTAGTGTGACAGTTGAGAGGGGTGATCTCAACCGTCTTGTACCGGACCTTCCCTCTCCCTGTATATTATTGGGTGATTTTAATGGTCGTCATCCTCTGAGGGGTGACAGTTTGGTCAACTCCAGGGGTGTTTTATTGGCTTCTTTTATAGAGGATGAGGGATTAGGGTTTTTAAATATGGGAGATGTGACACATTATAATAGCCCTTCTGGGATTATTACTGCCATTGACATTTCCCTTTGCTCACCCAGTGCTCTGTTAGATTTTACTTGGAGTGTGTTGCCCGATTTATATGCCAGTGACCACTTCCCTATACTTTTAGAAGGTAACAGGTACGAACTAAAGTGTCGTCTTCCTAGGTAGAATTAGAGAAGGCTGACTGGTACCTTCTTTAGAGAGCTAACTTCTTCGGTCTCTTCTGTAGCAGATTTTGGTATCTCTGACGAGGCTGTAACATATTTCACTGATATGCTCCACTCTGCTGTTCTCAACTCTATCCCTAAAACTTTGTCCCTAAAATTTCTGGCCACTTTCCCAAGCGTCCTGTCCTTTGGTGGTCACCAGTCTGCACTACTGCTGTGCGGGAGAAGCATGCTACATTCTCTCACCTTCGTTGCAATAGTGGGGACCCAACTCTTTTAGAGGAATTCCGACGGGCAAGGTCTCGGACTAGACGAGTTTTAAAAGAGGCACAACGTGCATCTTGGAAGGCCTATGTGTCTTCAATTAATACTAAAACTTCACTCACCCAAGTGTTCAGGAGAGTCCGTAAGATGGAGGGGAAGTTTTCTCCTAGTTCTCCACCTGTACTTAAGGTCAATGGAATTAAGATCATGGATGGTTTGACAGTGGCCAATGCCATGGCAGAGGCTTTTGCTAAAGTCTCCAGCTCTCGACCTCTGGCTGTTGAGAGCCCAGGACTCTAGTGTTGCCCTCAATTACAGGCCAATTGCCTTGACCTCCTGTCTCTATAAACTATTTGAGAAGATGGTGAATGTCAGACTGGTACACTTCCTCGAACGGGGTCTTTTTCTGTCTCCGTCCCAGTCTGGCTTTCGTAAACACCATTCCACTACAGACGCTCTGGTCAGTTTGGAAGCTGCTGCATGTGAAACCTTTGCACGACATCAACACCTTGTCTGTGTATTCTTTGATTAAGAGAAAGCCTATGACACTACATGGCAATATAGCATCCTGCAGCAACTACATGCATATGGCCTGCGGGGTCGCCTTCCACGCTTTCTTAAGGAGTTTCTCAGTAGTCGCAGTTTTTCTGTGAGGGTTGGTACAGCCCTCTCAGCATCCATTGCAAAGGAGGAGGGCGTCCCCCAGGGAAGCGTCCTCAGTGTCAAGTTGTTTGCAGTAGCAATTAATGCCATTGCCTCATCCCTTCTGGACGGTATAGCCAACTCGATGTACGTTGACAACCTGGCGGTCTGGTTTGCTGCTTCCCGAATGTCAGTGGAAGAGCGGCGCATGCAGCTTGCCCTCGACAAGGTGTCGTGTTGGGCTGGTTCTCATTGGTATCGATTTTCTCCTGCCAAGACAGTTGCTATGCACTTCTGCCGCATCCGAGGTGTCCACCCCGATCCGGACTTATTCATGTATGGTCATCGGATACGTTGTATGAAGGAGACTCGTTTTTTGGGTCTCCTTTTTGACAAACGTTTGACTTGGGTTCTCCACTTACTTTCACTTAAGCTTTCTTGCCTCGTGGCTCTTAACCTGTTGAGGATCCTAGGCCATACGTCCTGGGGGGCTGATCGGGCCACCCTCCTCTGCCTATACCATGTTCTTATTAGGTCAAAACTCGACTATGGGTATGAGGTAGGGCTGGGCAGAATTAGGTTCTGAAACCGGTTTCAATGGTTCCAGCAAGGCAGTCCTAGAATCGGTACCATTTTCGGGAACCGGTTCGACCACTAATGATAACCTACAAATATAATCAAGTGTGTGAGTTGTGAAAACTTAGAGTTAGACTGAGAAAAGTAAAATAGTAAATAATATGACACGAGAATTCACTTCATATGAGCTGCAGTACGACACTTTTTGCTCAGCTTTTGTTTGGGTTCAGCGCTCATTGGCTGACTGAGTGTGACGTAGGGTGACGTCACATTATGTCTGTAATTTGATTGGTTAAGTTATTCGTGACGTAGTAGCATGGGCTATAAATATTGCTCGTACACACATTTACCGTCAGTGCAGCTCGTAACGTCTCAGAGGTGGACCTGAATTAATTCTTGCTATAGGTGTATGACTCATGTTAATTAATTATTAAAGATATTTAGGTCTGTCAGACATTTAGTAGTATTCTTACCTTATCTCTTTCAAGTGTCAGTTTCATCATAATCGTATTAGTTTTTTCAATATATAAAGGAAAAGTAGGTGTGGTCGCTCTGAGACGGGATGTTGCAGCACTCACATTACAAAAGTTACTATTTCATTAAGAATTTGTACTGATAAATCATTTACTTTGCAATGTATTGGTTCCTTATGACTGGCTGTATGATTTAAACATACATATTTTAATTTTGCGTTGACTATTATTTCACCATGTCACCAAAACAGCAAAACGGCACCAGTATGGGCATACATGGATAAAGTTAACCCTGATTACATTCTTTGTTTGATTTGCAAAGACTCTTTAAAGTATGGTGGTGGAACATCCAACATGATAAAACACATATTAGAATTAAGGGAAGTATATTGTGATAGTGATCGACAGTGTACACTGTGATAATATGGATGTGATAGTATTGTAGAATTAATAAAACATTCGTCTTGTGTTTCAACTGTTTATCATACATTCAATTAAAAAAAATATCGAGATGTGACTGTATGACTATGAAGGCTGATATCACTACTGTGAAGGTAGGAGTCCTATTCATTATCCACTGACTTGGTAATCATTATAGCCTTGTCCGCGCGAAAATTATTCCCTGGACTCGGTAATCATTATAAGCGAAGGCACCGAGCGGGATTCAAGTGAGTACGGGTACTCGGTAATCACTCGTGGTGTGTGAGACGAGTCCAGCTGTAATATGTTTACCGAGTCAGGGGCGCGCAGGCCAGGGAAGGTAATAGGTTCCAGAACCGGTTCTGGCTGTTCCGCCAGTCAGAGTACTCGGAACCTTGAGTACCGAAGAAAACGGTTCCTGCCCAGCCCTAGTGTGAGGTGTACTCCTCTGCCACGGATGAATGTCTCAGAGTCTTAGACCCTGTTCATCATGCTGGCGTACGTCTGGCGACCGGAGCCTTCAGGTCATCCCCAATCACAAGTTTCCTGGTGAACGCTGATGAGCCACATCTTGATCTCCATCGCCAGTCCTTGATAGTTCGTTGTTGGCATCGATTACATCGACTTCCTGACCCCATTCCCTGCTTGGCAGTGTCATCTGATATCATGTCTCAGTACTACCTTTCACATTCTTGCACACCATGGCCCTTTGGCTTCCGGGTCAGGAAGGATATGGAGGAGATGGGCATTGATGACTTTCAGATTGGTCCTGTGCGGGTCCCCAGGGTGGCTCCATGGCTTCTTCTAGATGTTTACACCTGCACCTGCTTTTCAGACAAGAAGGAATATCTTCCTCTCCCAGTGGCTCGTTCCCTCTTTTCAGAACATGCCTTCACTCACAGGGAGTCCCTCCCTGTCAAAGTCTGATGATGGAGTTGGTTTTGGAGTTGTCTTTCCTGACTTTTGTAATAGCGGCAGGCTCCCTTCTGTCATGTCAATTTTTACTGCTGAGCTCTCGGCCATTTTATATGCCCTCAAAGTTATTTTTACTCTCCCTCAGCCTTCATTTACTATTTTTAGCAATTCCTGTAGTGCCTTGCAGGCCTTGTGCAATTTTAACTCTTCCCATCCCCTGGTTTTGGCCATTCTCGAGTGGCTTGTCTTCCTGGGTCGTCGTGACCGCAGAGTTACATTTTGTTGTGTCCCGGCCCATGTAGGTGTCGATGGGAATGAGAGGGCTGATGCCCTGGCTAAGGCTGCAGTCTCCAGTTCTCGGCCTCCTGCCAGGCGTCATTCCGGTCCTGCAGTGGACCTTCGACCCGTACATAGATGCTGCCGTCCGTTCCCACTGGCAGGACAGATGGGATGCCATAGGGGCTAACAAGCTCCGCGACATCCGCCAGTGCCTTGGTTTGTGGAGCTACAGTGGCCTGTCCCGCCGGTGGGAAACGGCTCTTGTCCGTCTCCACATTGGCCACACATTATTGACTCATGGCTTTTTAATGGAGAGGGCTCCCCCTCCCTACTGTGATGATTGTCTGGTCCCTCTGATGATACGGTATCTTATTGTCGATTGTCCCAACTTTGGGGACCTTCGTCGTAGGCACCTTTCCGAGTACCAGTTGGGTGACGGCTTTTACAGTCTCTCCCAGGTCCTCTGGGAGGAGGCTTGTTGTGTGGGAGGGAACACCCTCTCCTATGTGGAGGAAGCTGGCCACCTCCACACATTGTGAATTTTATTATATTTATGGCTTTTTAGATAATTCAATGTTTTTTTAATTTTGATCTTTTATATATTTTACTTGAGTTTATCAGGTTCTTTTAGTATAAATGTGTCCCTTTCGGGGTGGTGAAGCCTGTTTGATGTGTGTAAATATTTTATTAATGATGTAGATAACCATTTTTCGTTGGGCGGTATATGACCCTAGCTGTTGTGCCGCCAAATGCCTAGCAATGGCATTAATAAAATAAATAAATAAAAATATTTAAAAAATATTTCAAATAGTTCAATTATTTTCGTATTTATTTTTATTTATATTCGGCTGATGCCCTGATATATGCAATCAATCAGACAGACAATCTGGTTTTGATATGAAAAATAAAGATATTATTTCTGATACATCCATTCGTGAAATGTTGATGAAAGCAAAAACTGTGTATGGCAGGTCTGTAAGTTAAGTGAAACACATCTGAATGTTTCAGAGAGTCAAAGACAACGTGTAAAGTTTGAAGTACAGTTGTTATCAAAGTCATGTGCAGTTGGTATGAAATATTTAGAGAAAGAAATTTGTTTGAATCTAAAAACTGGAGGGAGACTGCGGACTTCAATTATCTTGTAAATTTGTAAGAATCCTGTCAATAAGTGGTTTGACATTACGAATTCTTGTGGAATGCATGGAGATGTAAAATCATGCCATGCCTTTGGGACTAGCAATGACAATCAGAAAAGTTTTTTGCACAGGATGATTAATGTGTTATCCATGAGTGTCAAACGCCAAAATTCTAAACTCTATAGCTTCCGGAAAGGGGTACTGGCCTCCTGTTTGTCTTTGATAGAGCTCTATGACACGCTGAAACACAAGTACAACATTTCATACATTAAAATACAAAAAGTCAACAAAAATTTATTTGAAATATTCTTTGGGTGCATCAGGCAAATGAGTGGACCACATGATCATCCTGATGCATTGAACTTGAAATATGGGATATAAAAGTACTTGCTTGGGAAAGATATTGTCCTGGTCAGTGAGAAAACAAATTGCAGTAGTAGAGATGAGCACCTTGACGCTATATCAAGTGAAAAAGTAGAAAATAAGGCAGAGAATTAATCAAGCATGGACATAAACTGTACCTGTAAATTTGCTCACCCAGCATTTGCATCAAGAACATGGATGTTACTTTTGATACAGGAAGTGATTGGTTAGTAGGCGAAATAGGTGGAGACTCATAGAGTCTGGTAAATCAAAATTCAAAATCAATTAAGAACTCAGAGACTGTAATAGAGGAATTATCTTTGGAATTATCTCCGAATTACGTATGAGCGAGATATCTAATTTTTACCGTGATATACGTCCTTATGGTCATTGAGTGTTTGAAATAAATTATATGTTATGAGTACGATAATCTTACTACATAATCTGGATTGCTTCTGTTGTAGAAACACAAAATTCTGCAGCAGTTAAAACCATATCTGGAAACTGCACGTCTCGCACTATTGCCAGAACAGATTCCTTCCACCACACCAAGCAGCGTGCCTGAGCGTGGTACGAACCTCTGCTGACGACTGTACCTCCTAATGCTCATTGCAAAAATATCACTATATTTCAGGATTGGATATCTAAATGAATTAATAGAAATTAATGATAGGAAAAACAAATCATGCAGAAATATGTCACGAAAAAACATGAGATTCTAACAATAAACTTTGTCTGTCACTATCACAAATCACATTCTATTTATAGTATATTGAGTGTGTACAGTCGGCAGCAGAAATTCGTCCCACTCAGGTTGAGTGATAGGAGCCTGGAGATATGGTAATACTGTATGAGAGAGAGAGAGAGAGAGAGAGTTGTCAGTTATGATTTAAATGGCAATTACTAAAGATCGTTTGAACAGGGATACCATAAGAATTCATTTCTAATATATACTGCACTTTATGTAATAAAAGTGTGAATAGATAGTAATATTGCTATTGAAAATCATAATAATAATGTATTAATTTGGTGTATCCTATGATTATTATTGGTTACGGACTTTGAGGCACAGAATGGTTTATGATATTGCCAAAATGTATTATATGATATATATTTATTATAGAAGGTTTTTAGAAGGTATTATGGAAGCCCTAAAGGCGAGGTTTAAATTATAAAGTTTCCATGGGCCGGATACTCAAAAAGTTCCTAAATTATCCTTCCTATCTCACTTAGGAATGCCTAGTGTAGGAACAGGTTAGGAACTCCTATCTCGTTTCCTAAGTGCCCATACTCAAAACATTCTGGGGAGTTCCTAAACCCTTCCTAACACTTAGGAGTTCCTAAATCTTCTCGGAGTTTCTAAGTCCTTTAGCCAATCAGGAAGGAGCTTTCAAATAGTTTCCGCTTTTTTCCAGCCAATGGGGAAGAAGAATCATATCAGCTGTGTATTGTAAACACGTAATAAGAGCACCTCTTATATGTTCCTCTTATATTAAAGTGCAGTATAGTATTATATATATTAAGTTCATATCAATTACAAATGAAATATATCGGTAAATATTGAAAGAATTACCGTTATTGCGTACGTTTTTTCTACCTTCATTACCCACTTATTTAGACCATTCTAAGACTATTTTCCTCAATGGCATTTCCTCCACAAATGCTCCATTTCCAAGATAGGGCATATTCAAATGGGGCATTTTGAAATTAGCCTGACCTTACCTGACCTGACGTAACCTAACCTAGACCGCATCAGACTACCGGGACCTAACCTGGGCAAACTACGGTAAATTTACAGAAGAACTGGGTTCACTATATTGTATATTTTAGTATCATTACCCACTATTTTGGACCATTCTAAGACACTTTTCATCTATGGTGTTTCTCTCGGAGATGCCCGGTTTTACAAACATAATTTGGAAATTAGTCTGACCTTACCTGACCTGACCTAACCTAACCTGACCTAACCTAACCTAGACCACAGCAGACTACCGGGACCTAACCTGGGCAAACTACCGGGACCTAACCTGGGTAAACTACCGGGATATAACCAGTGTAAACTATCATAAAGTGACTGGGGCAAATTTCCGGGACCTAGCCAGATATGGTAACACTGCGCGATCCTAGCCAAAACCCAGTTATTCTGTAATAATACCCAAACTACTGGGACCTAACCTGGGCAAACTACCGGGAAATAACCGTGGTAAAGTACAATAAATGACGGGGGTAAAATACTGGCACCCAGCCAGATCTGGCAACACTGCTGCAAAACGGTAATTCTTTCAATAAATACCAATATATCTCAGGAAGTATGGTTGTGTGCCAATAATATGCTTAATTTATGATTTGTTCTTGTGTGTCATGTTCCTCCTGTGTTACAGTATTTTATTTTATTTTTTAAAGTCAGCATTACACATGAAATCAATGTCATTGTGTACTATATAATTATATATCTTTGTTTTAAGCTTAGTGCAGTTTTGTATATTTTTCTGATTTAAAATCACTACATGATTAGGTTAGGTTTTTCCATCCTCCAACTTACAATCTCTTCTCCATCCATCTTTTCAAGCTCAGTCTCTCCTCCATCCCTCCTCTCCAACCTACAATCTTTACTCCAAACTTTCCCTTACACTAATCATATGGTGTGGGACCAATGCACGGTAGGCTGTACTGTATATTTAGTGCTGTCTTCTTTACTTGCCTGCACATCTCCACTAGCACAGTGGAAGTGTTATACATATTTTGCCTTTGCAGAAACTGTGATACTGTGTCAACTCAGGTTTATTTATTATTTCCTTTAAACAAAATGTGATACTTTATGTAACTCAGGGTTATTTTTGTGTGTGCTACTTTTAGGCTTAATTATGTAGGCTAAGGAAATATAGATATATACAGGATATATTTTTAAAAAAATTTATTACTGGATAAATATATTGATACCAAAATTTGCCTTCTCATGATCCAACTCAGAGTTAAATAAAAACAAAAAAGACATCTTAGTTAAGTTTTAGCCTACACAGTGAGACAAGACAACTGCAAAAAGAATCCTTTTCATGAAAAAACATTGCTTTTTCTGATAATATATGCACCACTGAGTTCACCACTCTGCTCACACTTGCTTGTGTCACTCCTGCTGTATCCCCAATTACACTTTGGAAGGTCCCACTCGCCAACAATTGCAGAGTCACTAACACTTGAGTACGTGTTGGTATCGCATGAGATCTTCTAGTGGGTCAAGCAACGTGTGGTTCCAGTTCCTGGCACAAATGTATTATTTCATGCCGAGGAAATCTATAGTAGCGCAGCAAGTGTTCATCACTATGATGTAGAGGGTCTAGCATATCCCTGTAGACTCTCTCACGCCTTAGCTGACGCCTATTTTCGTAGGCAAACCAAAGTTCCATCACTGCACTAGTCTCTTCACTCTCTTGCCTCTCCAACAACAAAATAACACATTTGTGTTGGTGACTTCAAGTGTCGCGCTATCAATTTTCACAACTTTTCTATGGTGATGGAGTTCCTAACTCACTTAGAAGGCCTTGGGGGTCTTCCTAAATCCAACCGATTTAGGAACAATAAAAATGGCGTCCCACAGTGTCGATATTGCTTTGAGTATGAGTTCCTAGCTCGACTGGGGAAGTTAGGAATTCTTAACTGAGATAGGAATTCCTAAATTGTTTTGAGTATCCGGCCCCATATCACTTACACAGTAAACACACAGTGATAGCCAGTGCGTGTTTCACGATTTTTTGGTTTTGTCATCCAAGAAGTAGTTAAATCGTTTTCCTTCCTGAACAGTTACTCTCTCTCCCACTCGTTCTCCTCTTCTCAGTTGCGGGCTCTGCCATTTTGCATGTAGTTTGTATTAGTATTGCTGATAATAGTATGCTATTTGACAGATTGTGGCAAGGAATCAATATTAAAGTCATATTTGAGTGTATTTTTCCCCCGGTATCTATGATATTTTATATTTCATGACACATAACTCATGACTTAATGGTTATTAACATGAAATAAACAGTCACTGTGAAGGTGAAGTCTTTATATAACACTTATATAAACATCATAGTCAACATATACTGATACAGAGTGTATCCTGCTGCATTAACAGTCACTGTGAAGGTGAAGTCTTTATATAACACTTATATAAACATCGTAGTCAACATATACTGATATAGAGTGTATCCTGCTGCATTCTATCGCCACATTCTCTTCACGTTTCTCCATCACTCATACACACTCCCGCTCGCATATTCATGATCTTTATACGGGTATATGCCAGAGCTTGATTTGGTTAGGTTAGGTTAGGTCCAGTTTAGGTTAGGTTATTTTAAGTTAGGTCAGGTTAGATTATACGAATATTTAATCAAATGAGCTAGGAAAGAGAATGAGACTATTTCATGGATTATCCCATGTTTGGTTTTATCGTTATAATCCAAGTATTGTTCTCCTTTCAACCATTTTGGCCCTGCCATGGCCAAGGAATCCAGCAGTAAGCGGTGAGGGCATGTAGCCAGCCAGACTCGGCAAAAATGCCTCCCGCTCCTCCCCTTACACGGCTTACAGTATACTTCGTTTATGATGGGATTTTTTTTTTTTTTTATGTTAACAAATTACAATTCTATTTCATACAAATAATCACAATACTGACATGTTATACACTTATCAGTAACTACATAATAACCCGTCTATACACCGTTGTTAACGATCACTTCTTGAAGCCTGTGAGGAACAGATGAAACAGTGTTGTAAACAATGTGCGGATGCCTCCGAAACAGTTCCCACTCGTCCATAGTGTGCTGGAGAATCTGCTGAAAAGTCCTTTCTTGTCCAAGCACCCAAGACTGAACTATGTTACCCCAACAGTTTCTATAGGGTTAAGATCACAACCCTTACTGGGCCACTCAAGCAAATCTATGTCTGTTCTGTAAACCAGCGGCGGATAATCCTGGAAATATGGACAGGACAGTTGTCCTGAAATAAATAAATGAATAAATAAATAAAAATCATATATCTTACACAAAACTCAAGTGATATTATGAAATTTAAGGAAGGCAGTCGACAGTCATGTCTAGGGAGAAATAGTTCTTGATACTGATACAGGAACTATATCATAGTATATTCGCATAATTAGTGTAATGGTTACTTTAATACTATATTATTATTACTTTACACAATAAATCGATCGTGACTATTAATCATTATGATTATCTGATTAGTTTAGCAACAAAAATGAAACTTAACACATCTGCATATACAGAATCCTTTCGGGGAAGGGCAGTGCCATAGCTCGCACAGTAGGGACCATCACCTACTCTAACAGTTCCAGATAGGTGTCCGAATTAAACCTACCACTTATCTCTGCTAATTCACCAACTCCGTGTAAATGGATCCATTCACTTACACTAAAATAATACATAATTATATGATTTCCAGTAGCAATATTTTTATCAATTCACACTTTTATTACATAAAGTGCAGTATATATTAGAAATGAATTCTTAATGTATCCCTGTTCAAACGATCTTTAGTAATTGCCATTTAAACCATAACTGACAACTCTCTCTCTCTCTCTCTCTCTCTCTCTCTCTCTCTCTCTCTCTCTCTCTCTCTCTCTCATACAGTATTACCAGATCTCCAGGCTCCTATCACTCAAACTGAGTGGGACGAATTTCTGCTGCCGACTGTACAGTTTCACGTTAACCACTTAGCGTTGCCAATGTTGAGCCACACAGAAATTTGAGTCCCAAACCACGTGTGATTATGATACGAACCAATCACTACCGAGTGACATAGAAAGTGGGGTTGGGTTGGAGAGGAAAAACTTCAACAATGGTCGAGTAGTATTTTTGAAGAGGGTGAGAATTTGCAGTAAGCACCGGAGGTTATAAAGCAACAAAGCCTACTGTCACCTTTAATTAATTATTTTCCGGTATCGAAATCCAGCTGTAATATTACATTCCAAAGGATTTTCTTTAATATTGTAAACTAATACAAACTTTATGTAGCAATACAATTCACGCATCAGCAATTACTAATAATTTGATTATATCTATATTAATGAGTCATGTATTAATTCTTACCCAGCAGTTTACAAGGAAAGATAAGAGGCATATTTATTACAAAAACATTCATTATCTTTAATTAAATTAAAGGCCGTGTCCGTGCACCTTTCATGATTAGAATTTTGTGTCGCTATGATTGGGAATATTGTTGTCGCTATGATTGGGAATATTGTTGTCGCTATGATTGGGAATATTGTTTACGCTATGATTATAATTTTATCGTCGCTCGAATTTGTTGTGGTAGATAATAATTGTAGTATTGCAAGCGAGAGTAATCTGAATACGATAAACTTTCTTTTATTAGCTTTTGTATTGAATTTAGGTTTATATATAGTCAATATTGTAGTATGAACATTCACACACGGCTATACCAGCTGAACACATTCATCCGTCTTCCTTCCCTTCCATAGTGAGGTAGGTATTAGGAGTCTCCTAATTAGGGATGATAAAGGAATTATTGTCACTTTTAAGTATGATATGCATGTACTCAATTTAATGGATGAGTTTGAACAACTATTAGTATATGAAGAGGGAGTCTTAACTACCAATGATATCTTTGTAACTTTTCCCTCACCATATCTCCCCCTCCTCCCTCCCAGCACTCATTTAATATACTCTTTCAATTTCCCTCAGCACTCTCCTTCTCACCATCATGCTTATCATGATCAATCAAATAATATGAAAGCAAGACGTGAAAATATATAATGTGATATTTTGTGTACAATTTCAGTTCATGTAATATGGCAGGACTACTTATTACTCTGATAAAGTCATCCAAGATAAATGTCTAAGTCAGACATTCACCCGCAAGGGTCAGTGAACCAACCACCAGTGTTGAAGTGACCAGTATTCGAGAATTCGAAATAATTTCATGCTCCAACATTGTATCAGAGTCACTCTCCCTTTCCCAACTGCTCTTTCCATCTCACTTGGTAGTGGTTGGTTAGCATCATGATAACACGTGGCTCGGGTTCAAATTTCTGGATGGCTCAACATTGGCAACGCTAAGTGGTATACACGAAAGTGGAGCCAACTGTATGTCTTGGATAGAGTATAATGTGTATGTACTGTACACCTACCATTATGTATACATGACTGTATATATATATATATATATATATATATATATATATATATATATATATATATATATATATATATATATATATATATATATATATATATATAAAGAAGAAATAAAAAAGAAAGCAGGGAAAACATATGAACTTAATTTCATTACATTCAGAAGATTTAATCTTCTTCATTGTCTGCTTTACAAATATTAGTACTAATAATAAATATTGGAACTGCCTTTGGTTAAATAATAATAATATTAATACCTTAGGTCCTGGGTAATCCTACTACAAGCCAGGAAGATAGATATACTCATAAGAACAGACTCACTGAATCAATCACAAATCTTCGTTGGAGGATATAATTATTAGTATTAATCAAATATTTCTTTCCCTTCCGTTATATTTACCATGCCAATACATTATATTGTTAAGAACTGTTGTAACACTTTACCTAATTAATTTCAGGACATTTTGTTTAAATATATATTCAATGATGCATTTGCCTTTTTGAAATGGTTATAATCATTGTCATTGTCTAGGAACAAACGATTTGTAACAGTTTTGCACGACGCGGCTTTGGCTATGCTTAAAATTAAGTTACCTGACACGCCTCCAGGCACACACACCGTCCGTCCTTTGTTCTCATCTTGCTTAACCCATGATAATCGTGGCATTTTTCAGACCTAAAATCACTGAAATTATATATAACTGTAATGGCTCCCTTGCCACTATTCATAAGTTTTCGATTGCCACTAATCATAATTTAAGACTGTGGTCAGCGTTTAATGTCAGAGATTATGTTTCTCATCATGGTATCGGAACTTCATTATCAGCGACAACTAGATTTCCTGACCCGGTGCCACAACCGTAATTTTAATCAATACTAAATATCTACTTCACTTGGTGACAGTAAAATGTGGTACGGTACATCCATGAATCCCTACTCATTACCAGAGAACCATTCAGTCTTATACATTCACGTATATATAAGTCTCTATACCAGTGATTTAGCACGATAAATATTGCCCTTTTACTCTAAGCTACTTTTGACAATTTTACCAACATGGCGAAAGGAAAGTTTGATAAAATTCCCGATGAAATTCTAAATAGTATCATCTTAATATCTGTACTATTTTATTCAAATATTAAATCTATATATTGCAGTACACCTGATATTTCTAATGAACTCCTAATAAACTTCTATATTTTAAATAATGACCTACCTGGAGGTACATGATAGAGAGAGGAGGCTTCAGCTTGGATAACACAAACAGTCAAGACTTTCAGCGCCATCAGAAGAATACCTTCCATTGTCAGTTGTCCCATAAGGTAATCGACTCTCTGTTAAAAAGGATTTAACAATAAATGGAAGTATTGGATAAGTTGGGAAAACAATGAAAGTGAGAACTGTGGTAGAAAAGAATTTTTTGATGTGAGGAAGTCGTGATTACAACATGTAGCAATGAATGTTGTTTAAAAAAATAAGTGAAAAGTAAAAAATATGAGGTGTAATGTCAGGTTTGAATCTAGGAATATAGAGACCTGTAGCCCTTGTTCAGCGACTGCCTAGTGTATATACGACCGGTGGCTGTAACCTTACCTATAATGGATGTTATACAGTTAGTCAATAGTGAAGTACTGTCAACCCAATCTGTGTTTCTTTGGAATCCTGCAAGCCCCAGCCCATTCTCTAGCCCCCCTCCCCTATCCCATTATTAGCAACAATAGTGTCAGGAGTGTGATACTTGGCACGGTGTTGAGCAAGAGGCCGAGTCAGAGTCTATGGGGAGGACTGTGAGTGTGACTGGTGGGGTGCAGTGTTTGGTGTGCATGCGAGTTGGGCTGCGCCAGGAACTATATCCGACACTGAGGATGTGGCGGCTGGTGCCACACAGGCAATGTTGGCAGCTCTGACTGCTATAAAGGCTGATATGTAGGCTGGTCAGACTGCCATGACGGAACTGTAAGCAGGTCAGATGGATATACAAGCTGGTCAGACTGTCATTATGGAACAGACTGCTTGACTGATCTGAAGGTTGAACTGTAGGCTGGTCATGAGAGAAAAGATACGCTATGCCACGCTGTGTAAGAGGTATAACCACCGACTCTTTCCTTCTATCGTGCAAATAAATCAGTATCATATCAAAATATAATCATACAACACCTTACGTCAACTCCACCCCCTCAAATAGATTTATGAGGTGCTGCATAATCATACACGTGTTGTTCTTTATTACGAAGATATTTACTACGATGGAATGCAAGTGTCGGTGGATATTTGATTGTGGCTGTGCATCTCCAATTGTTGGGTTGGAGAGAAAGGTTGAAGCAGTTTACTCCAGATAGCTGTCATGAGGTAATGAGAGAAATGAATGATGGGATGTTTGCACTTGAATAAGGATGTTGAAAAGCACGTTGGCACCTGAGCGGTCTGTATTGTTGGGTTAGGAACCAGTGTGCCTCCCAAAGCCCCAGGTATACGATGGGAGGGTATCCTGGGAGGCCTACCAGTGAGAGTAAAAGGAGAGTGGATGAGGCGTTTGGCATGAAACTGAGTGAAAAGTTTAAAGAAAACAAGAAATTATTCTGGAAGGAGGTTAAAAGAGAAAGAGGAGAAGGAAAGTCTGGTAGCGTGAGAATGAAGAGAGAAGATGGAGTTACTGTGAGTGGAAGGGAGGAAGTGAAAGAAGTGTGGAAGAGGCATTTTGATGGTCTGATGAATGGGGTGACCGGAGGGGAGGCGGTGGTGACATGCATGGGGATGGAGGCAGGTGGTAGACGACAGGGTGTACAGGGAGATTTAGGAAGGGAAGAGGTTAGGAAAGGAATAGGAAAGTTGAAGATGGGAAAGGCACCGGGGGTGGATGGGATAACTGCTGAAATGTTAAAGTGTGGGGGTGAGGTAGTGGTGGAGTGGATGTTGCTTATATGCACATTGGCTTGGAGGCAGGGAGAGGTGCCAGAGGATTGGAGGAGAGCCATAATTGTACCTTTGTATAAGGGGAAGGGGAGTAAGGAGGAGTGTGGTAGCTATAAAGGAATAAGCCTTCTTAGTGTACCGGGGAAGGTGTATGGGAAGGTTCTTACTGAGAGACTGGTTGATGTAACAGGGAATGAAGTTAGTGAGGAGCAAGGAGGGTTCAGAAAGGGTAGAGGATGTGTGGACCAGATATTTGCATTAAAATCAATAATGGAGAAATATATTGGGAAGGGTAGGAAGTTGTATGCTGCCTTCATGGACTTGGAGAAGGCATACGATAGGGTTGATAGGAAAGCTATGAGAGGTGTTGAGAATTTATGGTGTTGGGGGATCTTTGCTGAAGGGCATTGAGGCCTTCTATGCAGGTGCAAAAGCATGTGTACGGGTAGAGGGTGATCTAAGTGAGAGTTTTAATATTGGTGTACGGCTGAGACAGGGATGTGTTATGTCACCGTGGCTGTTCAATATATATATGGATGGTTGTAAGAGAGAGATGAAAGCCAAACTGAATGGTCTGGGGGTGAAGTTGAGGCTGAATGAAGCAAATTGGTCCTTGGCGGCAAGTTTATTTGCGGATGACACTGTGTTGATGGCTGAGAGTGAAAGGGAGTTACAGAGAGTGGTGGACGAATTTCAGTCTGTGGGTAAACGAAGGAAACTGAAGGTGAATGTTGGTAAAAGTAAAGTGATGGTATTTGAGAGAGCAAAAACTGAAGTGATTGACTTTGCTACACCTTACAGAGTGGGAGTACCAACTGGGATGAAGTGTGAGATAACTCTGAGGGGTGAGAGGATGGAGGAAGTGAAAGAGTTTAAGTACCTGGGTACAGTTATGTGTAAACATGGGAGTATGGAAGGAGAAATTAGGGAGATAGCAATGAGGGGTAGACAGGTCATAGGATTACTGGGGAGGATTATGAAGGGTAGAAGTGTGAGTATGAAAGTTAAAAGGGGACTACGAAACAGTATAATCCTGCCAACACTGACATATGCGTCGGAGACATGGACATGGAGTAGGGCCCATCAGTCTAGAATAGGTGCTGTGGAAATGAGTTACTTGAGAGGAGCATGTGGACTTACTAGGTGGGATGGAGAAAGTAATGAGAGTGTATATGAGAGATGTGGTATGAGTGAGAAGTCAATTGGTATTGAATGTGGAGTGGTTGAGAGAGTGAAGCGTGATACATTGAGATGGTTTGGACATGTAGAGAGAAAGCAAGGTGAGGAGTTTGTAAAGAAGGTGTATGGAAGTGAAGTTGTGGGACCTGGTGTGAGAGGCAGACCTCCGGTTAGATGGCAGAACAGAGTGGAAGAGTATGTAAAGGAGAGGAACATGAGGGGTAGAGGAGGGCTGGACCAAGTAAGGAGGGAGTGTTGGAACAGGGAGAACTGGAGGCACTTCTGCCGTGGCCACCCCCTTGGGGGGGAGTTCCCGGAGGGAACGAGGCGTCAGAGCTATAGATAGATAGATAGACTATCAAGGAAAATGTCGTCCTCGTCGTCAGCTTTCTCTGTGATGTACAGTCTGTTACAGTTCCGACTGGGCCACCCAGTATCGAGAGATCGTAGATGTGGCAGCAGTGTGTGTGTGTGTGTGCTCGAAAATTATACGGATCGTCAACAGTCTCCCTCTGTAGTGAACATGACTCTGCCTCAAAGTTCATTCCATAGATGGCGCTGTGTAGTTGTGGAAGGAATGTGGACTGCAGGGTTGAAGTTTCGGGAAACATCTATGCTCGTGCCAATGAGTCATGAGCTCTCAGGCAGAATGGTTGAGGAATGCTATTATGGAAATTTAACAACTATATTACACAATGAGCAGGTGAAGCTGAGGTAAAGTTGTTCGTAGCCTGAACAGTGAATATTTCTTCTTAATGGTTATCATGTTTGGCATGCAACATTGCTCAGCCGTTCTGACAGAGCTCACGTCTCGTTGCCACGATTGTTATCTTTTTTTTCTACCAACTAGGATCGGGCAGATAGGTTGTTTTCTTTGTCCATCATATTTTGGTAAGCATAATTTGAGATCACCTTTGATTTCGTATTCTATTTGTAAGTCAGGTTACAATGTATTACATGCATAGTAAAATTCCTTCATTGCTAAATACTTTCTCTCTCTCGTAATAAAAATGTTAAAGTCAACTGTAATTCTCTCTCTCTCTCTCTCTCTGAAATAAACACCATCTATCTTATCCTATCACTATACTAATGAAATCGGACAGAGAGTGAGGACCAATTCCACAGTTGTTCGTTGTGATTTGTTAGCACCCAAACGAAAGAAACTAAACTGTGTAAATGACTTGTGTCTGATTTATTGGAAGCATCTGATGAGTAAAGTATGCAGCTATTGTAATAATACAAATGCTCAATTGATAGTTTTGGTGAATAGAAATAATCAGCTTTTGGGAAATAACAAAGCCTTACAAGTGTGTTTGGGGAGGACTCTGACAAAATGACTGTGGAATCAGTCCAGGCTCCCTGACATTCTACGTTAATAAACAAATTAGTAGTGTCGAAATAAGCGATCGTTTTGCCAGTGATAATCAACTCGCATTGATTGTTAACTGGGTTATGTTTGTTTTGAACCCACAGGTGAACGGGGAAGAGGGATCACTCCTAACGACCAAACGTGTGTTTAACCTACTAATAGATTACCCCAAGTTTTGCTAATAGATACATTAATGTGTGCATAGTAGTAGGTGATCTACCAAATTTGCACACCGTTCACATAATGATGGATTTATTCCAGAGATAACGGTGTGTGGCTGTGGAGAAGAGAAGGGCAAAGTCTCAGAAAGTAGCCAAGGTGGGCAAGGTGAACTTCGTTGGAACCCCATAGAGAGCGTGTGGGCTATTATTGGTATAGTGAAACCAGCACAGCTGGATTGCTATAGAATACGCCCCTTCTCAAGCCCAGGCCCCGTATAGGCATAATCTGGGTTGGAAGGGTCTATTCCGTGACGATCATCAGAAGTAAATAAAAATTCAAATCTGGCGCTGTACTGATAGTGGAGCCACCTGGTGGTGGCGTGGTGAGGTATTAAGCCCCTCCTCCGCAGAATACCGCTCGGTCACTCTGTCGCGGAACACGTCCCAGTCAACATCCTCGCTCCTCGCTGCTACGCTATGGTATTGTGTCTCGTGTTCCTGCTATTGTTTCTTTTGTGTTCTAGTGGCTGGCCTGCTTTGCAGATGTTTAGTGTGTGTGTGTATTCTAGGAGGTTTTAGGTGTGTTTGTAGGGGTTTATTCTTCTTTAGGACTGAGTTCTCTCTTCCCTAGCGAAGGGGGCTCTTGGGCCTCTTTTTTCGGAGTTTTTCTCCTTCATTCCCCCCTTTCACCTTTCCTCCTGCCACTAGTACATTCATCGTGTGTGTTTTATCGGGGTTTCTGGGGTTTTTTAGCGAGGTTAGCGTCGCCACGTGGGGCCTTCACCTCCCCACGTGGTGGCGTGTGGGGTCTTTGCAGCCCTTCCTCTTGCCTTCCCCGATTATTATGTGTCCCCTCCCGGTAGGGGGGAGTGAGAATTGTGCCCTGGTTCTCTCTTCCTCCCCCGTGCGAGGTTTTTTATGTAATTTTTGGTGTTTTTCCAGTATTTTTAGCCTGGAGTGTTCCTTCTCAGGCTACCGGGTCCCCTCCTCCCCCTCCTTCGGGATCCTTCTGTCCGGGGGGGTCTCTTTTACCCGCTCCATGTGGCGGGCTGTTTTATGGTTTTACGGGGTTTTTCCCTGGTCGGGTGTGCGCGAGATTGGTCCCCGGGTTCAGCGGGCGTGTCCCGCGCTACTTCTCCTTGTCGGGTTTCCTCCCCTTCTGCCCGCTCCAAGCTCCCCGCCCTTGCTTCTATTCGTATGGCGTGGACGAGGGCTAGGAGAATGGCCCACAAACGAGACGGTTCTTCTTTGGCGTGGGTGGACCCGATTTTGGGAGCGGACCTGGGTTTGTTCAGGACCCGTTACCCTTCTTCCTGTCTCTCGGAGTCTCAGGGGCTAGAACCTCCTGAGGCCCGAGAGATAAAGCCTCCTTCCCTAGACGGTACTACGACTCCTTCTCGGGGCTTCGCCCCCCGGGAAACGAGCGAGTCTGTCGCGCTGGTTCCCCCGACTACCTCACCGGTACAAGGGCCCAGCAGGGAACCCCCAGCTTCGCCTCCTGCTAGAGCTGGCTCCTCAGGTCTCTCTAGAGGACGCAAGCGTTCAGCTAAAGGTCCCGCCACTCCAGGAAGTCCCGTGCTCGTCGCCGTTCTCCTTCCTCCTCATCTTCGTCGTCTTCTTCTTCCTCTTCTTCGTCGTCGGGGAGCTCTCCTTCGCCCGCCCGCAAATCCCGCAAGGGTAAGCGGGGGGGGGGGGACAGCCCCTCGTCGAGGAAGATAGTGAAGATCTTCCACACCCTTATTCCTCACGCTTTTCCTGGGGTCTCCACCGCGCAGCCTCCGGCTGTCGCTCCGGAACCCGCTCCTTTTCCCAACCTTCCCCCTCCTCCCGCTGCTGCTCCCGTCGAGGGCGCGAGTCCTCCCGGGGATATGGGAGTCATTATCGTTCCTCCCGTTTCCCCGGGACTCGAGTCTCCGTCGGGAGACGTAGCTGAGGAGTTGGTTACCTCCTCACCTCCTTCCCCGTCACCCCCTCCTGCGGGCGACGGATACCTTCCCTACTCTTGGACTCTTCTCCCTCCTGCCTGGACCCACTCTTCGGAGGAGGGCAGACTGGTGGCTTGGTCTCCGGACACGGCTCAACCAGACGTGTGGACCCGGAGGGATGACGTCCTGGTGAAGTGGGGGGCGGATGTGAAGGGCGACGCTATTCCCTTCTACAAGGTCCGTCCTATCTCAGCGCCCGTACCCACTTCATCGAGAGTGTCCTCTGCGGCTACCCTGGACGCGATGGGTTTTCTGGTGGAGTACAGCCAGTTACACTTGTCCGAGGCTTGGAGGATTGACCGCTCCCACGGGAACACGGCGGTCCTCCTTTCCCCGGACGCGTACTTCCCAGGGGATAAGGGCGAAGGGGACCTGGACATCCCAGCCCTTCTCCTTAAATCCCTGGACCACCAGAGACACAGCGCGCCCAGGAAGCCCCCTCCTCCGTCTTTCCCCGTCATCCTCCCTCATTCCCGTGCCCCCCCGGACTTGAGGGAATGCCTGTGGAAGACGGAAAAGGAGCCCCCGGTCCCCTATCAGCTGAAGGAGCCCGATGGCAAGTTACGACAGGCGGAGTCTGCTGCCCGCTTGGAGTTGGCCCACACCATCTCCACGGGGGCAGCCGCTGCACTTATCACTTACCACGAGATGTCGGGTATACAGCTAGCGTGAGTACCTTACTCGTGTGTCATGTTACTTAAGGGATACGGGGTAGAGGGTTTTTTTTTTACTTATGGGTACTTATTCCCGGGTTCGCTTGGTTTTTTCCTTGTTAACCCATTACAGTGACACCCTCTCTTCCATGGCCACCATGATGGAGGGCGTGGCGGCGATGGCAACCCATAATATGCGGGAGGAGGCGAAGGCTTTCGCCGAGGTGAGACTGGCAGCCCGCCAGGCGGCGGCTAAATCTGCGCCGGAGATGGCACAGAGGGGAGTGGTGCGAGCTGCCCCCTTTTCCCTGCCCTCTTCGATCAACCGGCGACAGATACAATCTTCGCCTCCCTCCCAGCGGTAATCAATTTACCAAAACCTTCTACCTCCAAGTAAGTACCTCTCGTTGTTCTTCTTACCTGAGTTTTCACGGGAGGTGAAATGGAAGGATTTTTCGGGTCTACTTTGGTTCCTAATCGTTCTGTTTGTCCGTAGGCCACGTGCCCCACAGCCATCCAGACCAGCCTACCAGCCCCGAAGGCCCTCCCAGCCCTCCAGACTACCGAGGCCCTCGTATCCCACTCCCCCGAAGGCACACAACAGGCCCTCCCAGAGGGGCCAGCAGCCCTTTCGAGGAAGGGGACAGGGCTCCAAGCCCTAAACCAAGCCCAAGTCCTCCTTCAACCACCCCTCCCAGAAGGACCGCTCCACTTGAGGGTCCCACTCTGGGCTGCCTCACAGGGTGGTCAGCAGCCTGGCCCGCCCACGGCTGGGCAGCAAGGATAATTCGCCAGGGCCTGTTATGGCCCTGGATTACTGTTCCGGTGAGTAACTGTTATCTCTCCTGTTCTGACATATGACTTATGCCTAATCCCGGCCTTGGGTTACCGTTAGGTCAAAATCAGAGTTTCCCTTGCGGTCAAAATCTCTGCCTCTCCCGTCATTTACCCTCCAACCATCCCCGGGTCCCTCGGGCCCCGGGGATTAGAATTAACTGTACTCTCACTGACACCTGTCTCTTCCCGTTACAGCCACTACGTCTACCTCCTGCCTCAACCAAAGTGTCACTTTCGGTCATCCCGCATGTGTTAGAAATGCGGGAAAAAGGGGTAGTGGAGCGGGCGACGGGAAGGGTCTTTCTTTCTCGTTTATTCACGGTCCCCAAAAAGGACCAGGGAAAAACGAGATTGGTGATGGACCTGAGCAAACTAAACAAATTTGTGAAAACATTACGTTTCAGGATGGTTTCGGTTGCTCAGGTCCGCACAGTTCTGAGGAAGGGAGACTGGTTAGCATCCCTGGATCTCAAGGATGCTTACTGGCACATCCCGATCCACCCCAGGTTTCGCCGTTTTCTGGCCTTCCAGGTGGGGACCGAGACGTTCCAGTTTACCAGGCTCCCTTTCGGTCTTTCTCTAGCTTCGCGAGTCTTCACAAAGCTCGTGAGTGGGACTCTCTTTCGGCCACCCTCTCTCTCGCTCCAGACAACGCCCGCCGGACCCTCCGCCACGTCCGCCAGGCGCATTTTTCCCGTACTTTCTCTCGCCGCCAGTGGGAATCATTGCTCGGGTCCCTAAATTTCGCGGCCCCTGCAATGCCCCTGGGACGATTGAAACACAGGAGGCTGACGCGGGAGGTAAACCTCCACCTGTCCCCCGCACACACGGACCTTCCCAGGCAAGTGTCCCCCTCTCTCCACCGCCTCCTTCGCCCCTGGCTACGTCCCGGTGCCCTGCGTCAGCAGGTCCCCTTTGGTGTTCCCTCCCCCGGGGATCACGGTGGCGACAGACGCATCGGACGTAGGCTGGGAGTACCAGTCTTGCCTAGGACATCAGCGTTGCGGGGGATGGAAGGAAGGGGAAAGGCTACTACACATCAACGCCCGGGAGTTGATGGTAGCGAAGGAATGGCTCAACAGACACCCTCAGTTTGCCAGGATAGGCGTCCGCTTCGATATGGACAACATTGCGGCCGTGCAGTGCCTACAGAAACAGGGCACCGCACGGTCGGAAATTCTCCTGTCCCTGTCAGAACAGATTTTTGCAATAGCGGCCAAGAGGGGCATTCACCTCTCGGCCCGCTACGTGCCAGGGCAGGAGAACGATTGGGCGGACGCCCTATCCAGGTTCAGGGGGACGTCAGTCGAGTGGCAACTGCGTCCCCTTGTGTTCGAGTCTCTCTGCCTTCGCTACGGGACACCGGAGGTGGACCTATTCGCCTCCCCATCCACGGCCCTGCTTCCTCTGTTCCTGACATTCTCGTCCAGAACAGAGGCGGGAGGCCCGGACGCCTTCACAGAGGACTGGAACAGGTGGGGGCATCTCTACCTCTTCCCACCCCCAGCTACGTCAGTCCTCTTGAAGGCGATCCTCAAGCTGCGCACGTTCAGGGGGAGGGTTCTCCTCATAGCCCCCCTCTGGCCAGCACAGCCGTGGTTCGGAGAGTTGTCCCGGTGGTGCCCTCATCCCCTTCAGTTGGGATCGGCGTGCCTCTCCAGCACCCTGTCTGCACCACTCCAAGAGTCACTGAAACTACACGCTTGGAGTTTCTACGGGGAGTCCTCAGCAAAAGGTTCACTAAGGAGACAGTGGACAAGATGTTGAGGGCTCATCGTCAGTCGTCGGTGCGACAGTACGAATCGTGCTGGAAAAGATTCCAGGACTTCTTGCGAAGACACCCCTCCATGGTCATCTCGGAGGACACAGTCCTGGAATTCCTCACGTGGCTCGCCGATTCCACCAACAGGGCCCCGGCGACGGTGCTTGCGCATCACGCAGCCCTGTCTGATCCCCTCCTCCTGGGTTTTAACATTAAGGTTTCGGAGAGGCCTCTCTCTCTCCTGAGGATGGGGATTCGGGCGGGGACCGCACCTCAACGGGCCCAGACGCCCTCCTGGTCCCTTCACCGCGTCCTTTCCTACCTGACCTTCGAGGGGGTCCCTCTGGAGGTTTGTCACCTCCTCCAGAAAGCTCTCTTCCTGCTCGCCTTAGCTACAGGGTACAGGGCATCTCAGTTGGCAGCCCTGACCCGTCACACAGCCTTTTCTTCCGTAAGCCCTAACCTTACTTCCTTAACTATCTCCCCCTCTCCTGCTTTTCTAGCTAAGAACGAGCAGGCTGACGACAGAATTGGCCCTCTCGCAGTACCCTCGTTCCTGAGGGATGGAAGTTTCCACCCCCTCTGCCCAGTCCACGCCTTTTCAGCATACGTGGAGGCGACGAGAGGGGCTTCTCCGGACCACCTCTTCTACAACTCTAGGTCCAGTAACCCTCTCTTCCCTAGGTCAATCGCTCGCCTTCTCTGCCGAGTGATAGAGAACGGGGATCCCGGACACGCCCCGAGGGCTCACAGCGTTAGGGGTGTGGCCGCCTCCCTCGCCTTCCTCAGGACTCACTCGGTGGAGAGGGTCAGGGATTTGGGGGGTTGGACTTCCACTTCCTCCTTCAGGACGAGGTATCTGTTTCACTTGCTCTCCCCTACCCCCTGTGTGGCTATGGGTACTCCACCCTCCATTCCCCAGGGTCCCCGCGGGAGACACATGGGGGGGAGGGGCCGCCCGAAGAGAAAAGGTCGGGCGACTTAAGTCCCGTCACTATCATCCCATACCTCTTCCACATCTTGTACAGCTTCATGCTCATCCCCATGTCTATCATACGTGTACATATGGTGCGGGAAAAATAAATTACATTGTTACGGAATTCTTGTGTATTCATTCTCCAAACAATTACCTTACTATGATGAGTGACAGGATATGTTATTACACAGGATGTCTGCATCCTAGTGTCCTCCTTCATCCCCTCGGGATCACATTACCTGAGCGAGGGCCATAGCCCTAGCTCAGAGGACTTGAATAAAAGGGGGGGGGGAAGGGGGGGGGTTGCCATGGTCACTTCCCCCCTCCTCTCCTAGACCCGAACCCTCGAGTCTGCCTATAAAGATTTTATGTGTAACAATTCTGGTCTATAACAGAATGGTCTACGGGTATATGGGATAAGCTACTACACCCCCACCACGGCTACTCACCTAGCCAGTGTTGGGAGGTGCTTTAGCTTCTACCTCACCGGGCTCGGTTACCTTTCCTGCTCTCCGCTCTCAACCACTCTTAACTAGCACGTGATTGCCTCCACCTCACCTCCCACCTACCGCATCGCATGCATAGCAATCCAGCTGTGCTGGTTTCACTATACCAATAATAGTGCATTTGTCGCGGCTTCTAGCCGCTTAAATTGTATTTATTGGTTGTGAAACCAGCACAGCTTTGACTGTCCCACCCACCTCCCGATGCGGCAGGCATTCACTTTCTTTCTCATTGGAGTGACCGAGCGGTATTCAGCGGAGGAGGGACTTAATACCTCACCACGCCACCACCAGGTGGCTCCACTATCAGTACAGCGCCAGATTTGAATTTTTATTTACTTCTGATGATCGTCACGGAATAGACCCTTCCAACCCAGATTATGCCTATACGGGGCCTGGGCTTGAGAAGGGGCGTATTCTATAGCAATCCAGCTGTGCTGGTTTCACAACCAATAAATACAATTTAAGCGGCTAGAAGCCGCGACAAATGCACTAATATGGTCAACTGCTGGGAGCCAGAGATGGTGGAGCGGAGACCCGAGGCACTAGCCCCTGGCTAGTACAGTGGTAACGCGTTGGCCTCGCATCCGTGAGGTCGGCAGATCGAGCCTCGCCCAGGTCCGAGAGTTTAAAACTGTTTACTGGGGGGTTACTGCCATGGCTGGGCACCATGGTGGGGAGTTGGGCTTGCCTGGCTGACGTTCGGGAGAGTATCTCATCAGAGATAGTGCCAGAACTGAAACCCTGCAACTTTAACTAATGGCTCATACCCAGGCTCAGTGGGAGATGTTCCGCAACAAACCTAACAAATTCGACGCATTGTGGCCTCTGTGCCCGATAGACTGCGTGCCGTCATAGAGAAGGAAGGTGGCTGGACTGGATATTAATTGTCAATGTAAATAAAACCTTATTTTGCTTAAATAAATGTTGTTGGGTTGTCAAGGATTGTATAACTCCTACTTTGCCTATTTACATTTATAGAGTGTCCCTGTCTATTGAAATTATGAACCTGTAAGATGACGAAAGTAGAGAATAACCAGAGTTTTATCTTTCTCCCGGCCAACGAGGGTTAAACCGCCGATTTTACAGCTGGTTAGCATATTTCTCGAATTTGGCTGGAGAGCAAGAAGTGCTGGGACAAAATGAAGGAAAATTGTGCCTAACATTTAGGAATAAAAGTAACCATAGGAAATATTTTAAATAGTCTCATGGTCTTTCCCAGCTCATTTTACCTACTTGACTGCATTTCAACCCAACCATACTTAATCTAACCTAACTGAACGGATTACATTGACCAGGTCAGACTTGAAATATATGCCTCCGAATAGGGGTCCCTCTGAGTGTGTAGCGTGTTTTAAGATGTGATCTCGGGCACGGACGCGAATATTTCATATTTCTTTATAATGCAAGTAAATCTTGGTTTAATCACGTGTTCTGTCTGACTTTTACTAGGAGCTAATTTTCTTTAGGATTATTACACATACAGCATGATATCGGTAATGTCAATTTATAGACACATTCTTCCTGAATTTGTGCAGCTAACGTTATCCATTCATTACTTGATGACTCGAGAAAAAGATACACAGAATATGCGAGAGGGATAGTTTCGGAGTAATTTCATAATTCGTAGGATTTATGGTAACGGGTGATACAATAAACAAAGTAATAAAAATCTTTAGGATTTTATCATTATAAGGAGTCGTTACTCTAAAAAGCTCATCAAATACTGACTGGCAAACTACATTCCTAGCTAAAGTAATGACCCTACGTATCCGTCTGCTCAACCGGTGCCTTCCAGTGAACTTCAAATTGCCCACCTACTTTCCGAAACTTCGCCCTTCTCTTCCCCACAGCCACACACCGTTATCTCTGGAATAAATCAATCATTATGTGAACGATGTACTGTTATGCACACACTATTTTTCACTACAAAAGGTTTATTAGCAAAAATCGGGGTAATCTATTAGGAGGTTAAACACACGTTTGGTCGCTAGGAGTGATCCCTCTTCCCCATTCAGGTGTGGCTTCTAAATAAACATAACCCAGTTAATATAACAATCAATGCCAGTTGATTATCATTGGCAAATTGATTGATTGATTGATTGATTTTTGGCGCTGCAACATCGAGATCATATAGCGCCAGAAGAAGGTGATAGAAGAGGTGGGACAGCAAGCAGGAAGGAAATAGAAAGAAAAGAGAGACAGTTGAATAACTGAAAGAGATTGGCTGGGGCCGAAGGGGCGCCAAAACCCTTAAAGTATTGCCCTCTATCACTACCGGCAATACCCCCCTACGGGGTCTAAAGGAGAAAGGGAGAAGAGGTGGAGATGAGGGAAAGGTGAAGAAAGAACATGATAAGAAAAGTGAAGAAGTTAGAAAGAGGTGAAGAAGAATCTATCATTGGCAAAAAGATCACATATTTCGACACTTATTTGTTTAACGTAGAATGTCAAGGAGTCAGGGCCGGTCCCACATAGTTATTTTGTTTGTCAGATTCCTCCCCAACCACACTCGTAAGCCTTCGTTATTTCCCAAAAGCTGAGTATACCTATTCACCAAAACTGTCAAGCACTAGTATTATTACAATATCTGTAAACTTTACTCATCAGATTAATCCAATAAATCAGTCAAAAGTCATTTACACAGTTTAGATGCTTTCGTTTGGGCGCTAACAAACTACAACGTACAACTGTGGAATTGGTCCTAAATCTCCATACGATTTCATATCTAAATAGACTGGATAAGATAAGATAATGTTCATTTGAGAGAGAGAGAGAGAGAGAGAGAGAGAGAGAGAGAGAGAGAGAGATAGAGAGAGAGAGAGAGAGAGAGATTACAGTAGACTTTAACGTTTATATTACGAGAGAGAGAGAGAGAGAGAGAGAGTGAGGAGTAATTAGTAATGAAGGAATTTTACTATGCATGTAATACACTGTAACGTGACTTACAAATAAAATACAAAATCAGTGGTGAACATCAAATAATGCTTACCAAAATATTATGGCCAAAGCAAACAACCTATCTGCTCGATCTTAGTTGGTAGAAAAACAAGAAAACAATGCAATGTTGCATGCTAAACATAAAATCCATTTAGAAAAAATATTCACTGTTCAGGCTACGAACAACTTTACCTTAGCTTCACCTGCTCATTGTGTAATATAGTTGTTAAATTTCCATAATAGCATTCCTCAACCATTCTGCCTGAGAGCTCATGACTCATTGGCACGAGCATAGATGTTTCCCGAAACTTCAACCCTGCAGTCCACATTCCTTCCACAACTACACAGCGCCATCTATGGAATGAACTTTGAGGCAGAGTCATGTTCACTACAGAGGGAGAGTGTTGACGATCCGTATAATTTTCGAGCACACACACACTGGTGCCACATCTACGATCTCTCGATACTGGGTGGCCCAGTCGGAACTGTAACAGACTGTACAGTCTCCTCCACTGCCACGTTCATCACTCCAGCGTTGTCAATGTTTGTACACCACAAGGTGTGAACCTCCAGTTTCGACTCGCATATCCGAAACACATGCCAGTGCTAGTGGGGGGAGGGTAATGGAGTGGCGTAGGCTTGGGAATGGTGTGGTGCATGTTTTACAGAGGAAAGTTAATGAGAGGATTGTAAGCAGCAATGCTGTTCTAAATTATACGTCAACTATATAAATCTGTTACATAACAAACATGACATTGGTAGACCACAACATTGTGATGGTTACTAAAGTTATTAGTTATTGTTTGTTATCAGTATATTATGCTCTCAAACGGTAAAAGAAATGGTGGGTTGGTGAGGCAGTAGCTAGTCTCGGCCAGATGTCTCTATGAATGTTTAGCATATGCCAGCTATCAGCAGCTCATCTTGGTTTTAATTAATATTTCATGTTCTACATCATAACGTTAATGATAGTTATTACACAAAATAAGTAAATTATATTGAATGTGAAGTTTTAAACGTCACCATGTTCCTAGAACATAACATATTAAAATGAGGCCTCATAAATTTCCATAGGTTGGTCCCACCATGTTAATCATTGTGCTGACGATGGCTTTATTTTCTGTCCATTAAAACAAGTATCTTCAATTTACGAGCATTGTGAACATTGGTAGTAGTGTCATGACTGTTGATATTTTACGATGAAATTTGACTGCTCCGACCGAGGTAATATTTTATTATCATTACATATTGAACTTTCACACACTTCCGTTTTGACATTACTAAGCGGTTATAGACGGATTGAGCGAGGATGCCAACAAAATTCATACATTTAAAGTTAAAGTCGAGAATACCTTGAAAGTCATCTCTCTCTCTCTCTTCACACACATTAATTGGCGTGCACGGTTGTGGTTACTAGCATCATATCGTCGTGGCCTAAACTCAATTAATATTAATGAAATAAGTTGTCTTGTGTAAATAGGGTATTGTAAATCACATATAAGGTCCAAGTCAATCTGTATCAAAGTGAAGTATCAGAATATTTACTTATGTATGCCCTGAATAAACCAACACCTTGAAGCTCGACTGCATTCATCAACTCCGACACATATGAAGCATCCAACACCTCAAATATATGATTTATGTTTCCTTCCTCACCCAATCCATCTATGATCTCAAAGTAATGTGAACAATAAAGGTTGTGAAAGGTTTACTATATCATGAAAAATATATAATGAATTATCTTTAGTCGGAACTGTCAAGAAACAACTTTTAATGACAACTGTCAGTACACCAGTACTACTGTTTTAATGTTCATCAAATGTTGGACATTGTTGTTACTGACAAATCTGTGTCACCGTCCCATAATAAATACCATATTAATATGCAATGACTAACTTGAAGGAACGAGCCTATCTTGACTTGTGGGGACTAATGGTGGTGTGGAATGTTATAGCAACACGGTGACGTGCTTAAATTCCACACTAGAGATATTATTATTACGTGCAGTAACTATCATTATCGTTATGATGTAGAACATGAAACAAAAACTCCACCAAGTGTTACTATTATTTTTGACCTATATTGAGCATTCATAAAAATAGCACCTAGCAAGAGTTCTGCATTACAGCTTACAGTTCCCTACCCTGCCTCCATAGAACACTACACCCAAGCGCCCACCACCCCTCAGTCAACCTCCCACTGACTCATATTGGTGTGTGTTTCGGATACTAGAGTCGACGACACTGGAGGTTCACACCTTGTGGGTTACACACATTGACAACGCTGGAGTGATGAACGCGGCAGTGGAGGAGACTGTACAGTTACGGCCAATAGTCATACAACACCTTCGAATATATATATATATATATATATATATATATATATATATATATATATTCGCGCTGTTATGTATAACTATGGTGAAAAGTTATAATATTAACATTAACACATAATGCCTGCTATCATTATATATACGTATTCATAGGACTAAAGCATGTGAGGGTAGGGTGAATGAGTGGAGCCTTTGGACTTTTTTTTAGTTTATTGCGCCTTAGCGTCAAACAAAAGACAGGCAACAGAACAAAAGGGTAGGCCGGACCCATGAAAATCCAATGACGACACGCACACATATATATATACAGAAACACACACACACACACACGCACTTGAAAACATAACAGAATGAAACACGAGAATACAGACAAATATTTACATTATGACCTACTTAAATCCACCAAAACGAGGGTGGTGTACCAGAAGTTCCTCCAGAACCTGATGGTTCAGCAGGTGTCGACAAACCACATCAAGTGGCAGGCCCCGGGCAGCAAGTGTCGGACAGTGGGGCAGACCAGGCAATAGTGCTCTATAGTGTTAGCACGAGGCGCTCGACACAAGCAATACTCAGTAAAGGGAGGCTTACCCTGCATCCCAGCAACATGCCACGGTGGCCGGTAGCCAAGCCTCAAACGAGCAGAGACTACATTGTGCCTCCGAACCATGAGGCCCCGACGACGGTAGGAGTATTTGTGAATGCAGACAGACTCGTAATAGGTGATGGAGATGCTGAAGGGCCTCCGTACAGGGAGGAGAGATGCGGAGCGAACTCTAGAAAGGTAACATGTCAGGGAGAGAGGACGTCCAACACCACGAGGAGGCAGATGGCAGGCTTCCTTTGCGAGTCTGTCAACTGTACCATTGTGACGTAAACCTACATGGGATGGCACCCGTAAAATTTTGACAGTCAAGTTATGATGACACAATAAGGCCAAAAATTACAATATCTGCTGAACAACAATAGAGTGTGTGGGCTGAACACTAGAGAGGGATTGAAGGGCAGGTTTGCAGTCACAAATGATGGCAGCATTTACTTCCCATTGACAAACAAGCCTAACAGCATCCAGGATGGCATACAGAACACACAATGTGGAGCTGGAGTGGTCACGGAAGTGAATCCGAAAATCAATCTGGTGTTTTGTTGTCTGAGCCTGAAGTGGTTCAGACAGAAGGTTGGTGCACTGTGGCTGGCTGCGGGACAGAACATTAGTCCGGGAATGTACAGCTCCGGACAGATCTTCCACCAGCGACTTGGTTTGGGCCTCGTCGGATCTGGCAACAGTTGCAGGTGGAGGGAGGGGGGATGTTAGTGGGAGAGGAGGAGGGAAATGTGGGCGGAGCTATATAGGAGGGTAACAAATGATCAGGTAGAGAAGAGGTGTGTCAGGAAGAATGAATGAAGCACACACTGTGAACGGTATCGAATCACCAATAGCATAAAGAAGGGTTCTTTAAACTTTTTCAGTCGTGACACAGTTTTTACTATGACATCATTCTCGCGACCCATACAGAAAGATCTTTTACAAATGACCAGAATTATCAACCTAAGAAAATACAAGGCCAGAAACTGAAACGTAATATTTATGATTAAAGGCATTCTAACCAAAATTATAAACACTACCTCACCTACCCCTCCCTCTCTCTGGCTCATTCTCTCTCAAGAAGGCTAATATTTGTGCAATGATTTTGTTTTATTGATAATTAAATATATGAATATTCGATTATAAAAATATGTTAGGTGGATTCATATTTATTCTATTGTCACGAACATTATTATTCTATTTTATTCAAGTATTTATTTTTGTGAGCCTGCGATCCAGTTTGGAGGAATTCGGGACCCGTAATTTGAAGAATCCGGGTTTAAAGAAGTGCATGCTGCATTAACGTAGGTGGATATAGGAGAGAAGAAATGTGATGATTTGAGGCAAGGGTGAGGGGGAAGAGGGTAAGATAAATGAAGGTGATTAGTTGAAAAGTAATAACAAACAAATATAATTAGAATATCAGTTACATTATATCCTTTAAATAAAGGCACTGTCTTTTGTTCACCATCGTAGTGGGATAAACTGCTGATTATATATTATCCTTTGGATATTAGACAGCTATCCCTGTATTTCTTTTATCCCTCGTGCTTGCCCCGTAGGGGGGTATTGCTTGTAATGATGTGGGCAATACTTTAATGGTTTTGGCGCCCCTTCGGCCCCAGCCACTAGCTTTTAGTTCTTCAACTATCTCTCTTTTCTTTCCATTTCCTTCCTGCTTGCTGCCTCACCTCTTATCACCGTTTTCTGGCGCTATGGCGAGAATGTTGTCATAGTAAAAACTGGGTCGTGATTGAAAAAGTTTCAAGAACCCTGCTTTATACTATTGGTGATTCGATACCGTTCACAGTGTATGCTTCATTCATTCCTCCTGACACACGTCTTCTCTACATTACCTCCTATATAGCCCCGCCCACATTTCTCTCCTCCTCTCACACTAACATCCCCCCTCCCTCCACCTGCAACTGTTGCCAGATCCGACGAGGCCCAAATCAAGTCGCTGGTGGATGGGGTGTGGACCCTTGATCTGTCCGGGGCTGTACAATACAAGAACATAGAATTTAACAATGTTATATGGTAAATATATATATATATATATATATATATATATATATATATATATATATATATATATATATATATATATATATATATATATATATATATATTTTAGAAAGGTTGCTGAATTATAATTAGTTTTTTATCCATAACACACGAAGTTGATCTTCTTAAAATCATGAAAACATAAAGAAAAAGTATAGCTCCGGACAGACCAAGCGACAACACCCCATCCATCAGCGACTTGATTTGTGCCTCGTTGGATCTGGCAACAGTTGCAGGTGGAGGGAGGGGGGATGTTAGTGGGTGAGGAGGAGAGAAATGTGGACGGGGCTATATAGGAAGTAATGTGGGAGGGTAACGAATGATCAGGTAGAGGAGCCGTGTGTCAGGAGGAATGAACGAAGCATGCACTGTTGAACGGTGTCGAATCAACAATAGTCGAATCAGCAACTGCATTAATGTAGGTGGATATAGGAGAGAAAAATGTGATATTTGAGACGAGGGTGAGGGGGAAGAGGGTAAGACAAATGAAGGTGATTAGTTGAAAAGTAATAACAAACAAATATTTATTAGAATATCTGTTACATTTTATCCTTTAAATAAAGGCACTGTCTTTGGTTCACCACCACAGTGGTATAGACTACTGATTATTATCCTTTGGATATTAGACAACAAATAAAGGTGTTTGACGACCTTTCGGACCCGAACCTTTCCGCTTCTGTCCTCAGCTATCCCTGTATTCCTTTTATCCCTCGTGCTTATTCCGTAGGGGGGTATTGCCTGTAATGATGTGGGCAATACTTTAAGGGTTTTGGCGCCCCTTCGGCCCCAGCCACTAGCTTTCAGTTCTTCAACTGTCCCTCCTTTCTTCCTATTTCCTTCTTGCTTGCTGTCACACCTCTCTATCACCTTTTTCTGGTGCTATATGACCTCGCTGTTGCGGCACCTAATACCAATCAATCAATCAAACCCCTCGTGCTTGTAATGCCCGCTATTTTTCACCTCCCAAGCCCATCGGAATTTTTTTTTTCGGAAGAAGACGGTTTAATTTTCTAACTTTTTAAATAATCATATTTGTCAACAAATACTCCTTCATTATATTTACCAGGCTTTTTTCTTCTAAATATGCATTTCCTTAATATTAATCGATGTTAAACTTAAATAGGCGCCGCTATATGACGTTTTCAATATATTTCCATATACTTGATTGTAATTTGATTCACCGTCGTTCTGTTGCATCATTGTGCATGCTCTTCAAAATCAGAACTAATGTGCTGCATCCTCTTAACTCGTCTCTGCCACCTATGTATGTTCCAGTTCGTGTCACTCGTGGTGGGGTGCAAGATCTTGGTGGTGTGGACTCCCATAGGTTTGCTTACGTATTGCCGCGCTGAAGAACCTGTCATTACAGTCGATCGTTTTGTCCCTAGGTCGGTGTTCTGTGGAATGGCCTTGGTAAATCTGTCTTTGATGATGTAGAACTGGCTGGCTTCAAGAGTAGGGCTAATATGTTTTTATTAAGCTAACTGCTCATCTTTCTTTCTCTACGCTGTCTTCTTTTCTTTAGGTTGGATTCATGGGGCTGGGGTCCTCGGATTGATAGAATGCTTGCATTCACTCCCAGCTTTGCGTCTCTAGTCTATTTTAATAATAATATTAATAATTTGGTCTAATTTTATGCATACCGTATATATATATTATTACAGTATCTCTCAAGTAACTTGCAAACTTACATATCCTCCCTCCTGTCTTCTCCCTCTCTCTTTTCCCCTTCCCTCCTTTCTTGCTGTTTATCTTTTCTTTCTAATATATTTAACCTTCTCATTCGTCCTTAAAAAGTTTAATAGCATAGGCCTTTCTCCCTAATCACCTATAGTCCAGTTATAAGAGGCGAAAAATTGCGGATGAGATTAATCTGTTAATACCATTCTTGACGGGATTATCCCAGCCACAGCCTTTCGCTTTCATAAAACTGAAGGACTATAGGTTTTATGCATTGCCATTTGCCATTCTGTTGCTAGTCAGAATGTTAACTTGTTAAATCTATTTGCAGGAAATAGAAATATATCTTTCTTTTTACGTTACTTATAGGTATTTTTTATTAAAATCTGTTTCGATATACATTACCTTACTATTATCTAGTTCCAGCATTACTGCGCAGAACACCATATGACACAATAAAGACCACAAGGACAGTAATGGTGATCAACGTGATGCTCATGTATCGCTCTATACAGGGTGTATCGCGAGGTATATCATTAAATTACACCAGAGATATGAAATATAATTTTGAGTATATTTTGTTCTATAAAGTATGCTGTGTGTGATCTCAGTAAAGTACAATGAATACTGATAAAAACTATTTTAACGTGTGTTGTCAAATGGCAGTGAGCGTCGGAGGGAGTGGTAGCCTAATATGTTTTTCGGACCAAAGAGGTCTTATTTATTTCATCTTAATAAGTTTTATCATGATTGCAATATTCATGTGATGTTCTATAACATACATTGAATCATATTTTCAATGCAGAGGGATAATACCAGGCCCGTATAAATAATTTTCGACGAAATATGATTAATATCTTTTGAAGGTTAGGTAAACTTATCCGACATAATGCAAACCTGCAAGTCTACATTTTTCTACATTTCACTGATTTTCTTCTTATACAGGACTGGTATTATCCCTCTGCATTGAAAATATGATTCAATGTACGTTATAGAACATCACATAAATATTGCAATCATGATAAAACTTATTAAGATGATATATATATATATATATATATATATATATATATAAGTATTAATTGTATGGGACTATATGTTAATGATTTAGTAATTTTAGGCAATAAATTATTCTTTTACATCCTGACATTTTTTCGATGCAGGCAAAATAACTTCTCTGTGGACACTTTTACAATTGTATACATAATGATTTTATATCACTTGCATTTCAACTATGGCACATGTACAGTAGACTGAAACATCCCAAGAGCAGATATAGGTACTTAGAGAAAGTTAAAAAATATGTTTTTATTTATAGTGTCTGCAATATGTAACGTACGATTGACATCATTATTAACGTAAGATAATAGATGGTCATTATTATATTTCGACAGTACCCATTTTGGCATACACATCGTTGATGAAATGGTTGTTCTGGCTTGTGGTCGTATGAAGCTGTTGGCGAATACTCCATCATAGTCCCTGGATGTTTTTAGATAAGTGCGCCTATCATACTGGGATCTAGTTACTAGTGTCCCTTCCTTTTCCCAACGGCGAATCCAGCGATATACAGTGGAGAGGCTAGTGCCAGTCTCTGCAGCAATGTCCCTAGCTGCAAAACCCGCCAACCACAGCCACACGATCCTCGTGCGGTCTGTGGTCACTGACTTGCTTTTTGCTAGTTGTTTGTCCATCTTGTTTCTTCTTGTGGTAGATGATTCCCTGCAGAGAAACAGGCTTGTAATATATAGGTCAAGGCAGCTAGAGCTTCCATTACCTTCTAGAAAACACTCCACTGTAGTAAATTATACTTATGTCTTTCAACACGATATTGAGAAATGATGTAGATGTGTTTGAAGTTTGGACAAACAACATTAGACTTACAATAGTAAAATACACCTGGATGAATCTGAGAATTACCTCAGGAGGTAACATAATAATTTGATAGATTTAAATGGCTTGTTGGGAGTACCGTAGATGTTCAAGCTTCAGCTGATTTAATGTGTGGATAGAATACATGGTTCTTTTGGTAATGTACATTTCAGCAGGAGGGGAAAGTAAAAAGAGAGCCAAGAGGATTCAATTAATGGTAAATTCTGACAGAAGAGAAATGTACTTAGCAAAAAAAAAAATCATTTCACTACACATACCATAATTTTCGCCAACGTAAATAAGGGTGATATGATTATTACTTGCATGCAATGATGCTTTCACAATTTAGGCAGTTTTTTACGTTAAGTATATGAGATTCTAAGAAGAGAGAAGCTGTTCATCTCGTCAGTGTCCCATTTTTATCCTCTCCCAATACTGGATCCCTTTCTCATATCGCAAACTCTGGTTCATGGATATTGAACTTCCCTGCCCAAATCCAATGTCTCCATAATTTTTTGTTTATTTGTACAGCTAAACTAAGCTATGTACAGTCATCCTCTAGCGCCATATGACCTCGCTGTTGCGGCACTTAATATCAACCAATCAGTCATCCTCCACATACATCTTCCCTTACAGTGTACATTATATATCTTCCATAAACAAGATGGTTCTGTGAATATAAATCAAATGCTAATTCGTCTTATGATTCTTCCCTTTTCCTTCCCACATAGCTTAATCCTTAAGGCGCAGGTGTTGGCAATTGCCGACACCCGCAACAAGTGTGGGTGTCGGCAATTGTCGACGACTCATTTTTCAAATATACCTTTTCCCTGACATACTTGATTAATCTCACAACAGAGGGGGTATGAGCCTTGGAGGTCCACACGAATTACACCAGGCTTGTCCAGCTTGTGTAGCTCTGTCTCTCAGCATGCAAGGATGTATTTTCAACTCTCCGCTTTAGCGTTAATCACCAAATACCTACGTGAAAACGACAGTGACGATATATTTCATATTGCTGTGTTGAAAATTGTGATTCTGACACGTTTTATGATGTTATCAGATTACGGAACAATCTATGTAGTGGTCATGAGAGTATACAAGTGTGCTTTAAGAGGTGGTCATTCTGACATTGCTAGGCATCCTACAGGTGTCCATATGGTCTTCACGAGTACATCAGGAGACAGCTAAAGGTTTGTACTTCAATAGTATGAATAATTTCTTCATGTCGGTTTAGTGGCTTGCTCGCTATTTGCTGCCAAATATTTGTTTACGTTATGTAAATTATGTCTGCACGGCAGAAGGGACGCTGGTAACAAGCCCGGTTTTCAAGGGCTAATAAAATGGGCAGTGTGGTTCTTCCTATCACTCTTCCAAAATTTAAACTTATGAGAGGTGTTTCAGCTGTACCTAGTTAATTTTTGTTTGACGAATTATGCAAAATCTTTTCAATGTTATGATTATAAGGTAGTGCCGTATATGTTTTGGAATGCATGTTACCTCTTAACGGCATGAACGGCAAGTGAGAGCCAAAGGGTATTTCATTCCAGAACAAGTTTGTTATCGTTGATAGTTAGGGTTTATCAAGAGATGCTAGGTCGTAGTTAATCGACTGGCTTCTACTCTACCTTTGAAGCCTCACAAATAATTATAACCATATTTTTCATGCCCTTTCTAAATTTTGGGCCATGTGGGTTAATTCTTAGCCAGTGTTAGGGATACCCATGCAAACAACACTTTTCTAACCTCTACACTATCAGAGATAATACAGTGATCATAAGCCCAGCCTAGCGGCTATCATATAAAATTACATAAAGGCTTGGCTAGTCACTTGATACTTTGTCCACCACTGGCACTCTTTCATATCCTGAAGCCAGTCAATAGTCTAGAGGAAATGGGGTCGAACCCGGTTTTGAGGTATGGAGAAGGTTTTATTGTTGAATCTGGTGCTCTGACATGTCCTCAACAGGAATCAGCCGGGTGCCACTCTAGCACTCTTGGAGAAAAAAAATTACGGGCCAAAATCAAAATGGTCGCGACACGGCATATCTCCAACACTAATGTCACATATCTTTTTCAGTACTGTTAACAGAAAGGTGATCTTGGTGTTTATACTTATGTTTTTGGGGTCAAAAAAGTCACTCCTGCTCGCTAATTAAGAGTATCTACCTCAGAAATGGTTTATATTCGTCGAAAAGGGTGATAGTTTGTGAAAAAACAGTGACTTTATTTTAATAAGTACACTTTATTAACATTTAGTAGTAATCCAGATTACATACTGCTTACTAATCACTAGTTTCATATCAAATTCATAAATGATAATTTCAGCATAGCCTTGAATTATGGTACATAAGAATGAAGCAATACAATTATGCTTATTAATTTATCTGTGGTGATCAAATGAGGTAACAAATCGTGTTTAAGTATCACATATGACCATGACCTATTTATACAGGTCACATATAACATTAACTATTACATAAAAGAAACATAAACATAGAACATTGTGTATGGTCAGAGTCTTTCAAATGTTATGTAAATCATCATCAGTCATAAGTTCATCCTTTTCTTCCTGTGATAATATGCTCCGAGTATTAACATTATTGCAATCTACTCCAGCGTGACAACCACAGAACATTGAACATGACATTTGAGTACTCGCACAACTACATCTGCTAGTAGAACATGCACGCATCGAGGAACAAGCACACTTGATCATTTGGAGAATTTCAGTTGGAACGGGTGATATATTCTCTGGTAACATGACAGGGAAGAGCTTATCATTTCTCTTGGTCCATCCATACTTCACTGGATCAGCATCTTCAGGAGGTTCACTGATAAGTGACGACTTTCACATGAGCGTCTGATAATGGGCTCTGTAGACATGTTGCATGAAAGCTTCTGAAGTTGGTGGCAGAAACTTCAGTTTTGGAGCAATTGACAGCTTCTGGTTTGCCATTTTTTTCATCCATACATCATGGCGTGTCTGACATGTTTTTGCAACATCTGGACACATAACATGTTGCCATGAACAGTGTTGCTTCAGTGACAACATCTTCCATAGGAACATCTTGCTTACCCAACAACTTCAGTGTCTTACTGCTATTAAGTACTTTCAAAGCTGTTGCTTTTCCTATGCCATAGAGGAACGAGGTAGTATCGCAACCACTTAATGCATGCACTCCAGGAAGAAATTCTGCAATATTACTGTGCTTGGTTGCTGTAGCTTTTATATCTACAGTTCTTCGGCTAACAATGGGACTCTGCATAAACACCTCACAGGTGAGTTTTTCTTTGCAGTAGAAGTACAGGAGAAGAACAAAGACGTCTGTATCATCAGAAACTACAGTTATGTTTGATGCACCCCTGGCTGCCAAGTACACCAACTGATTCACTATGATAACATCAGCCTCCTCGTGAGTGTTACGAAGATTAGTTTGTGTCCTTACTTGTCCGTTTGTGATGGATATGGGGATTGGATGTTCAGCAGTAATAAGCTCATTAGTGTTGTCTTCTACATGATCAACGAAATATTTGGTGATTAGGGTGATAAGTTGGACTTTGTTGTAGGTGACAGTTAGCACTACATTCTGGGCTGGCAGAGGTGTATGGAGTGTCAGTGAATGTTTGTGACTAGCATTTGTACCAGCACGGTTTGATCTACTGGCACCCTTGGTACTATTTGGTGCATATCTGTCAAAGATCAGATGTACACGACACATTTGTAATTAGTATCGGAGGCTTCCCAAGAAGTTCTTCACATAGTCTTCAACGGTACCATTAGATGGCCAACGAACAGTCCAAAGCAAGGCACACCCGTCGATGATATAGGCATCTGGAGGGTTGATTCGACGGCTTGATACTTCAACTTGTAATTTGGTTAAGAGTGTAGCTTTAGCTTGTGATCTCAAATCACCATTTTTATCGAAGAGTGCAGATGGTACAGCAGATAATTCATAAGTAAGAACATCTTTGATGTTCAAGTTTCTGGACTGCTGAAGGCCAATGACTCTTGTATATATTATTTCAGTATTAATCACAGGTGTACCATCAATCTTGATCAACTTCTTGTTAGAAGTCATTGTTTTTACATTCTTCTTCAGGGGGGCATGGAAACTAGTTGGCCATCCTGCTCATCACAGTTGAGTAATATCTTCTGCTTGTAATCCCCTGTTGTCTCCGACACTGGTACACTTTTCTCCATCTGTCTGGATGGCGAGGATCCAATGGTAGGCACTTCTCACCGCAAAATACACAGTGTTCTTTTGAAGTTGAATATCGTTGTGCCCAATCTGCGTGATCTTTTGGGTGGTACTACTGTTTCTGTTGGAGAGCTGTCATTACTCTTCTTTGTGATAATTATATCTTTTGAGATGATTCTTAGAGGTATAAGTAGATACACAGCTTTTATGACATCTTATAGAATCTAGACCATGCAATTTATCAATTAGCCCATCACCACGCCTTCTACTACAGTCTCTAATAGTTTGTACTCTAGCAGCACCACACTTAATGAGGTTAGGGGAAGTGTTGGAGCAATCAAAGAAACATCCATCATCCATTCTTGACCATGCTGACCTGTAACGAAAGCATGTTCAAAATAATCACCACCACCAATGAGCATGCAGATTATCATATAATTATTGGTAGTTTAAATGATATATCTTTCTAGATACCTTTAAATACGAAACTAGTAAATTCAATGGCTTTCCTGACCCCAAAAACATAGGTATAAACACTAAGATCACCTTTCTGTTAACAGTACTGAAAAAGATATGTGACATTTAGTGTTGGCGACATGCTGCGTCGCAGCCATTTTGATATTGGCCCATAATTTGTTTTCCCCAAGAGTGCTAGAGTGGCACTCGGCTGATTCCTGTTGAGGACATGTCAGAGCACCAGATTCAACAATAAAACCTTCTCCATACCACAAAACCGGGTTCGACCCCAAAATACCCTTTGGCAACCGGACTAAGGTCGTAGACTCCTAGCTGGCCCGGCGTTCCATCTGTCTGGTTCTTACGGTATCGTCTGGTCCAATAGGGTCTTTTTCCCTGTTGTATCCTTATCGCACAATTTATCTTTTAAAGTGCCTCCTGGGTTTTCTCTACACCAGTTTCACTTGGTAATGTCTAACCCAGCCAGCCATAACCTGGCACAATAATTAGTATGATAAGTGACTCAAAAGCCAGCTAGCAAGAGTACCCAAGCGTGAACCGTCTACAGTGCGTTACAATGTTTCCTGTCCACCTAGAGTGCTCTTGGTGTGATTATAGCGTCTCCCATATGTTCACAGTGTGCATACAGTGTGTCACTGTATCAGTAACTAACTTAACAGTACCCCATCCGTCCTCAGCCATCTATGGCCCACCCTCGATGAAATGCCCAAAATTTAACTATATCTTAAAATAAACCTTGTAGGAAGAAAATGTTATGGCTAAAATATAGAAAATAAATCATAGCATATAATTACACTCAAATTCGGTGTCTCTAGCCATCGTTTAACCTTTATTTTATGAAATTCTAAAATTGCGTGACCGAATCAAAACAAAAACTGATGATAAGTGAAATTTCAGTAGACTCTGGCAATATTGTTTTTTTAATATTGTCGGCCGGCGGAATTTATCGTCGCACTGTGCTTTAAATATTATTAATTTTCTAAATACATAAACTTATAACATATAAACAACATTATCCCTCGCTGAAGATCAAATTCTCTTAGTTCTTTTTTACGTTTATATAATTTTTGGTATGATCGCCTGCCTGCAGAAAGAAAGAAGGCGGGATCACAGAGCTAAAAATATAGAGCGCTGAACCCTGTGTTATTTGATAGGAGAGGCGTGTCACAACAGGCGAGCGCTCTATTGTATAGATACTTGCCCATTGAACTCCCGTACGTACTTGTATAGTATGTTTCTTTCCACAGTTATTGACATTTCCCTGATTTGTAAAGCATTGTATCTGGTTATTTAATTATAAAGGTTTTGTTAAATCAATTAACAAGGCTCAGATAATGTCCATACGGAAAATTATGCAAAGAAATTAAACTTAAACTGGTTTATTAAACAAGACAAATATATATAACTGTAATCTGTCTCCCTCTCCCTCCACTTACCTTACATACATACATACATATTACTCTAGTGTGACATTCATACATACATACATATTACTCTAGTGTGACATACATATATATTATTCTAGTGTGACATACATATATACAGTCGTGGTCAATAATAATCATCCACATATAGGTAACTTTAACAATTTACTGTGTATTGTTTTCATGTTCACATACTATTTTATAGTTTTAAGTAGTGTGTAGCTGTTTGTATTAAATTAAACGATGGCACTATACCTATTTATTGGAACGTTTATCAGCTAAGGAACAGAGGGAAGCTGTCAAAATCTTATGAGTTACTCCTATATGGATGATTATTTTTGACCACGGCTGTACATTCATACATACATATTACTCTAGTGTAACATACATACATACATATTATTCTAGTGTGACATATACATGCATACATATTACTCTAGTATGACATACATACATACACACATTCTAGTGTGACATGCATATATACACACATGTTACTATAGTGTGACATACATACATTCATACTGAACAATGTGAACATAAAATACTGATCATGATAGAGATTAAGTACGTTGTATATATATATTATAAGAAGGTGACTGTGGATGAGAGCCAACGATAGTTTTGTTTATCTATAACTCATTTCACCTATTAACCGAAATGTATTTATATTTAATCAGCCATTCACTGATATATCGGTAAAAGAAATACTTATTCATATATTGTGAGTCACTATAATGTAGTTAATATACCATATCATCAATAAAAGACCGAATAAATGAAATAATATCTTACCCTGGCATAATCTAACAGGCTGGCGGGTTGAGGGGAAGGGCAGGTATCATGGCCGCCAACCCACTTCCGGTGGCGACACGCCAGGGGGGGGGGGGTAGCGAGCTCTAGGTTTTTAGCTCTGTGGGCGGGATGGGAGGGTAGGGCAGTGTTGCCAGGTGCAGGAAGGAAAGATGTCTGTTTTAGGGAACTTTGAAGCCCACACAGGGAAATTATATACAGATTGTTCAAGAGTAAACAGGGAAATTTCTCTCAGACGAAAATAATTCCAAAAAGACCGTCAATGTTTAAGAGTAATCAGGGAATAATTGAAAGAGAGGTAAATTCTAAAGGTGATGTTAGGGAAATTTCGTCAAACAGACCTGTTGGCATCATTGTCGGAGAGGAAGAGGCAGTACAGTATTACCATACTCGTAATTGTCATCACCACACAGGCAAGTTATTTTCCCACTTTTATCACCTCATCACTCAGAAACAAAAGAGAGAGATAGTGATAAACACTGCAGACATTACAATAATAATAATAATGATAATATGTAATAATGAATATATTGTACTTTGTAATTAGATAAAATGTAGGCCTATTTAAGTCTTGCAGTAAAGAGAAAGTTCACTTTTTCTTGTTGATATAATATAACAGTACAATTAAAAGCTTCAAGTAGTTTAGTAATATTTTCATCCTATCTTGCTAAGCTGTAGGGCAATGATGGAAAATGTACGATAATTTCAAAGTGTCTGTGTAAAGCAAAGAACTCTCAAGGGGTTGGCAACACTGGTCAGTGAATCAGTTACTTAACCTGCCCAGCAGCTGGTGTGATGTAGAGGAGGGATGTCGCTCCGATGCAATCATTCTGTTTTTTCTTTAATTACATATATATAATATTTTCCTCCTATATGACATGCATGACAAATCACACTGTATCTAATAATGTATAACATATTCTGTTTGTAGGAAACCTATAGTCGCAAATAAAACAAATATAATAATTCTATATAAACCTTGTTGGAACCTGAACCTCTCTCCTCCCCTCTTCCCTTGTTGTCTACGTGACTGACACTCCCTGAGCCACGGTATAATGACTAGAGAGGTATGCGCATGGCGGATATCATTGGAACCGCGGGCTTTCTCAGACCCTGTTGTGACGTCACGTAGTCAAGTAAACATCCTCGGTTGTATTGGTGTGGTAGATGTGATAGCTCTGCGTTTTTGACCCGTTTTTGCCTTAATTTATTTATATATTGACTCATCTGTGCCTTATGTGGAAACCAAGAATATGTGCAGTATATGGCTGCACACCTGCCAAAACCAGCAATCTGAAATATCATAAATTCCCCAGAAATGTCAGGAGGTGGTGCATGCAGCTGGGTGTTGTTTTTGAGTGTTTGGATGGACTGATGAGTGATTTGAGTATGGATATGTTTCTGGAGATTGGTTTGGGGTGGGCAGGGTGTAAGAGATGATAGTATTTGTGTATGGTATTGTGTACTGGGTGTTGTTTTGATGTTCCTTGGCATGTGTGGGTGTTGTGCCATGTAGTGTAGTGGATGGTGTAGGTTTGTGGAGGCTGCAGCAAGTGTGTGTGTGCCTCTCATGTCAAGATGATCCTTGATTTTGAGGACTTTGGTTTCATGGTGTAAGTTGTCTGTAGGTATGGTAGCTGTGCAGCCTGTGATTATCTTTAGGGATTTATTCTGTATGGTCTGTAGGGTGTTGTGATGAGTCTCAGTGAGGTTTGAGGCCCTGGCAGGGCTTGCATAATCCATCACTGATCGAATATATTGTTTGTATACTGTGGTTGTGGTTTCTTTATTGTGTCCAAATGTTGTGCTGGCAAGTGATCTGAGGGCTTTAAGTCTTTGCATGCATTTGTTTTTGATGGTCGTGATGTGTTGTTTGAATGTCATGGATGTATTGTATGCTATATTATGAGAATAAAATGTAATTTCAGCCTTTGTTACATCCTTTTCCAATACTTTAATAAACGGTTTGAAAAGAAAATATGCTATTTCTTATAATATGGATTAGAGAGAAAGCATGAAATGCCATAATAACTTCGGTGGAGAAGGCTACAGGATTTTTTATTAAAAGAAATACTTAGAGGTGGTTTGCTCACTAGCATAGGATGGGAGATGATATAGTAGCCTAGCCTATACCCAAAAGGGTGTCAGTGTGAAGTAGAAGTTAGTTAGGGAGATCATTATTAATTTTAGATTTTGATGTAAAAATCTAGAAGAGGAAATACTATGTACCCAAATTTATGAGATCAACAGAAAAATAATGGTAATAAATAAATGAATTGTTAAGCTTTGCAGACTTCTTTGCAGCCCATTCCAGCAGAACCCTGGGCTGATAGCAGTATAACAACATTAATTACTGTATTAGCATAATGGCCTCCATAGACTATCAATCATGCCTGTACAAACTGGGTGGTTGTGCAGGCATAAACGTCGTGTGGGTGTGATTGATGGTTTGCGCATATGACTGAACCATATCTAACAAGCTCTTTGGTCAATCACACGTGTGTGGCAAATTTAAATGATTGCACAGTCACCTAGTTTGCTCAGGCATGAATGATAGTCTATGGAGGCCTTAATAAGGTTGACGAATCCACTACCACTGTCCGTGACCCACATCTATCTGCTGACATTGTCCCTAATATTTCCTTTCGAATTCAATGTGTCGGTATGAAATGCCAAACTTAAATAATAAGTCACTATATATCTTCAACTCCTACCGACTAATGGCGAGAAGGATGTCTTATAATTAATTATTTGTCATTTATTGGGCAAAGAGACTACCGAGCACAGAGATGGTAGCTTTACTACGTGACGTCACAACCCATCTATGTTTTGAGCGTTTTAGAAGACTTCCCTCTCGGGCAATGATTTTAAGGCTCCCATGCGTATACCTCTCTATAGTTATTATACCGTGCCCTGAGCCTCCCTCCACGCTGTCGTTAGATTTATCGGCATTATTATCGTGTTTTTTAGTTAAATGAATATCCAATGGGTGTCTATTTGTGCGGAACAGTATTATAATTTTGTTATTCACATGAAGGTTCTTTCAATTACTTAGTATGGTAAAGTATTATTATAAAATTAAACGATAAACAATACATTTTTCAAATAACGGGGAGAGGGGAAGGTGGGGGCCTACCAGCGGGCCAGTAGGTTTGTTTACATTCTGGTCGTGTGCCGCTGTGAACGTTTCATTTCGTCTAACCACATAATTTCATCCATATATATTCACAGGTACCCACAAGTGAAAACGAAATATCCACAAAGGTCGGATGCAAAAAGGTTAAGAAGACCATCTGTGAGCCATGGTAGGCGAAAAATTGAAATAAAAAAACTTTCTTTCCTTTACAAATCCTCGCGTTCGTACACACCTTGGCTATCATTTATGAAAACGTTATGATTGATTGATTGATTGATTTATTGATGCCATTAGGCATCTGGCGGCGCAACAACAATGGTCATATACCGCCCAACATAAAAAGGTCATCTACATCATTAATAAAATATGTACAAAGATTAAATAATTTTCACTACCTCGAAAGGGAGAAGCAGCATGCATAAAACCCACGTCTTCTAAAAAAAATCATATATTAATGAAATAACCTACTTAAGTTAGATATATAAAAGAATTGAAATATTAACGAAAGAAACATTAAACTTTAACTACCTAAAAATTAATAGCCATAAATACAATAAAATTCACAATTTGTGGAAAAGGCCAGCCTCCTCCACATAGGAGAGGGTGTTCCCTCCCACACTACAAGCCTCCTCCCCGAGCACCTGGGAGAGACTGTAAGAACCGTCACCCTTCCGGTACTCGGAGAGGTGCCTACGACGAAGGTCCCCAAGGCTGGGACACTCGACAATAAGATGCCGTACTGTCAAAGGGACCAGACAATCATCACAGTAGGGAGGGTGAGCCCTCTCCATTAAAAAGCCATGAGTCAATAATGTGTGGCCAATGGGGAGACGGACAAGAGGTCTCCCACCGGCGGGACAGGCCACTGTAGCTCCACAAACCAAGGCGCTGGCGGATGTCGCGGAGCTTGTTAGCCCCGACGGCGTCCCATCTGTCCTGCCAGCAGGAACGAACGGTAGCATCTATGTAGGGTCGAAGGTCCACTGCAGGAACAGGATGACGCCTGGTAGGAGGCCGGGAATTGGAGACCACAGCCTTAGCCAGGGCGTCAGCCCGCTCATTCCCATCAACACCCACATGTTCCGGGACCCAACAAAAAGTGACTTTGCGGCCACGACGACCCAGGAGCACAAGCCACTCAAGAATGGCCAACACCAGGGGATGGGTAGAGTTAAAATTGCACAAGGCCTGCAAGGCACTACAGGAATTGCTAAAAATAGTAAACGAAGCATGACGGAGAGTAAAAATCAATTGGAGGGCATATAAAATGGCCGAGAGCTCAGCAGTAAAAATGGCCATGACAGAAGGGAGCCTGCCTCCACGGCAAATGTCAGGAAAGACAACTCCAAAGCCAACTCCAGCATCAGACTTTGACCCATCAGTGTACACAGGGAGGGACTCCCTGTGAGTGAAGGCATGTTCTAAAAAGAAGGAACGAGCCACTGGAGGAGGAAGAGATTCCTTCTTGTCTGTAAAGCAGGTGCAGGGGAAAACTTCTGGAAGAAGCCATGGAGCCACCCAGGGAACCCTCACAGGACAAATCTGGAAGTCATCTATGCCCATCTCCTCCATAGCCTTCCTGACCCGGAAGCCAAAGGGCCATGGTGCACGAGAATGTAAAAGGTAGTACTGAGACATGATATCAGATGACACCGCCAAGCAAGGTAGGGAGTCAGGAAGTCGATGTAATCGATGCCAACAACGAACCATCAAGGACTGGCGATGGAGATCAAGAGGTGGCTCATTAGTTTGCACCAGGAGACTGGGGATTGGGGACGACCTGAAGGCTCCGGTCGCCAGACGTACTCCAGCATGATGAACCGGGTCTAAAACACTGAGACGGGCATCTGTGGCAGAAGAGTACACCTCACACCCATAGTCGAGTTTTGACCTAATAAGAACATGGTATAGGCAGAGGAGGGTGGCCCGATCAGCCCCCCAGGATGTATGGCTCAGGACCCTCAACAGGTTAAGAGCCTTGAGGCAAAAGACCTTAAGTGTACGTAAGTGGGGAACCAAAGTCAAACGTTTGTCAAAAAAGAGACCCAAAAAGCGAGTCTCCTCGACACATCGTATCCGATGACCATACATGAATAAGTCCGGATCCGGGTGGATGCCTCGGATCCGGCAGAAGTGCATAGCAACTGTCTTGGAAGGAGAAAATCGAAACCCATGAGAACCAGTCCAACGTGACATCCTGTCAAGGGCAAGCTGCATGCGCCGCTCCGCCACTGACATACGGGAAGCAGCAAACCAGACTGCTAGGTCATCAACGTACATCGAGTTAGCTATACCGTCTGGAAGGGATGAGGCAATGGCATTAATTGCTACTGCAAACAATGTGACACTGAGGACGCTTCCCTGGGGGACGCCCTCCTCCTGTGCAACAGATGCTGAGTGGGTTGTACCAACCCTCACAGAAAAACCGCGACCACTGAGAAACTTCTTAAGAAAGCGTGGAAGGCGGCCCCGCAGGCCATATAAATGGAGTTGCTGCAGGATGCCATATTGCCATGTAGTGTCATAGGCTTTCTCTAAATCAAAGAATACACAGACAAGGTATTGATGTCATGCAAAGGCCTCACATGCAGCAGCTTCCAACCTGACCAGAGCATCTGTAGTGGAACGGTATTTACGAAAGCCAGACTGGGACGGAGACAGAAAATCACCCCGTTCCAAGAAGTATACCAGTCTGACATTCACCATCTTTTCAAATAGTTTACAGAGACAGGAGGTCAAGGCAATTGGTCGATAATTGAAGGCAACACCAGAGTCCTTGCCCGGCTTGAGAAAAGGAAGGATGGTAGCAACCCTCCACCCAGAAGGGAAGACACCCTCCAGCCAGATTCTGTTATATAAAGCAAAAAGAAATGAGATCGCTTCCTCACCCATGTGTCGTAACATTGCATATGGGATGTTGTCTGGCCCAGGAGAAGTGTCGCCGCAGAGAGAGAGAGCAGAATGCAGGTCTTTCAGGGTAAATATATGGTTATAACTTTCATTCTCGTTCCCTGAGAATTCCAGTACAGTACGCTCCTTGGCTCTTAACTCATGCCTGACAGCCAGAGGTCGAGAGTCACGGCTGGAGACCTTTGCAAAAGCCTCCGCCATGGTATTGGCCACTGTCAAACCATCCATGATCTTAATTCCATTGACCAGGTGGAGAACTAGGAGAAAACTTCCCCGCCATCTTACGGACTCTCCTGAACACTTGGGTGAGTGGAGTTTTAGTATTAATTGAAGACACATAGGCCTTCCAAGATGCACGTCGGGCCTCTTTTAAAACTCGTCTAGCCCGAGCCCTTGCCCGTCGGAAGTCCTCTAAAAGAGTTGGGTCCCCACGATTGCGACAAAGGCGAGAGAAAGCAGCGCGCTTCTCCCGCACAGCAGTGGTGCAGACTGGTGACCACCAAGGGACAGGACATTTGGGAAAGTAGCCAGAAGTTCTAGGGATAGAGTTGAGAGCAGCAGAGTGGAGCATATCAGTGGAATATGTTACAACCTCGTCAGAGCTACCGAAATCGGCTACAGAAGAGACCAATGAAGTTAGCTCTCTAAAAAACTGCCAGTCATCCTTCTCTAATTTCCACCTAGGAAGACGAGACTGTGGTTCGTACCTGTTACCTTCTAAAAGTATAGGGAAATGGTCACTGCCATATAAGTCAGGCAACACTCTCCAAGTAAAATCCAACAGAGCACTGGGTGAGCAAAGGGAAATGTCAATGGCGGTAAAAGTCCCAGTAGGGCTATTAAAATGTGTCACATCTCCTGTATTTAAAACCCCTAATCCCTCATCCTCAATAAAAGAAGCCAATAAAACACCCCTGGGGTTGACCGAACTGTCATCCCACAGAGGATGACGACAATTAAAATCACCCAATAAAATAAAGGGAGATGGAAGGTCTCGTACAAGATGGTTGAGATCACCCCTCTCAACTGTAACACTGGGAGGAAGGTATAGACTGCACACAGTGTACGGACGGTCAATAAAAACCTTAACTGCAAGAGCCTGGAGCGGAGTGTCAAGCTCCAGGCTCGTGCATGGAATATCTCGGCGAACTAGGATGGCAGAGCCACCATGATGACCCTGCCCTTCAAATGAATTGGAATAAAATGCTGTGTATGCTGGAGGACTGGCAGGAATGTAGTCCCCAAGCATTGTTTCTTGGAGAGAAACACGAAAACGTTATGATAAAAACAATTAAAATAGTGTAGTCATGGCTAATTATATCACCAATACCCAGCCCCACACGTGTCATGTGTATTTGTGAAAATCTGCATATTAGCAACTAAGAAATCCAATATAGAGTAAGAAATGGAAACACTGGTAACTATACTAGCTGGGAACTCTCCTCACTGGTCTGTGTGTGTTTGAAACAGAGCAGATATATGGCGGCAGACAGAGCACCAGAGTGACCAGACCAGCATTCACCAGAAGAGGTGAGATGGATGTGGACCATTTCTCGGCTGACTACTGTCCCTTAGCTCTTTTTCTTCACATTAATTATATAGTATCTTTTATCTCTCTATAATGGGAAAGTTCAAGAGGCGCAAGGATAGCAAGAACAGGTAAAACGAGAAATACTAACTGTCCCAAGAAATGAGCGACTAATATTTTTCAAAGGGGGAACCAGGTGCCATATGTATTTACTTGAATATAAATGGCATGTTAATAATGTCATGTTTGTCGTAAAATTATGTGCTTTATCATTTACGTCGTAGTCTTCTCTCTGATTAAGAGTGTGAGTGCGAGAACCATTACGTTTCCACGGAAGCTAGACACTTGCGGATATCCTGCCGCTAGTACCAAAATTTGACAGAACACTAGCCCTCCCTCCTGTACCCCTTCCCATGGACAGGAGTGGTGTGGTAAGTGGCAAGAAGTTCTTGCCAACTGTAGGGTAACCCCCCTACATGTAGGGCATTTCGGCCTTATATCCTTGTCTGTAGGGCGGTAGGGCAATTTTACAGAATTTTACCGAAACGTAGGGCATTACAACTTTTTGGTATAAGTGATAACATATTTTGCAGCAATAGAATATTATATAAACGGAATAGAAATATGTTAACAAAAAAGTACTACTTAAAAAATGTCTGTTACCCTCAACAATGTAAAAAATATAACACTTCAATAGTAGGTACCCGGCAAAACAAAAAAAAATTCTTATGAATCTGGCAACTGACAGCTCATCAGCAGTTGGATTGACATTATTTTACTTTGAAGTAAGATAAAATGTAACGTTAGGCCTATTTTAGTCTTGCAGTAAAGAGAAATTACACTTTTATATATATATATATATATATCAGTATAAATAAAACCTTCAAGTGGTTGAATAATATTTTCATCCTAACTTGATAAACCGTAGGGCAATGAAGGCAAAGGTAGGGTAATTTCAGTGTCTGTGTTGGGCAAGGAAGACTCAAGGGGTTGGCAACACTGCGGCGACCGCCGCCGCCGCCAAAAACAAGAAAGTCACCAAGCCAGACGCTTGGATGAACTGGAGAGGGAAAGACATGCTCGCTTTGGCTCAGAGAGAGAGAGATAGAGAAAAGTTTTACATATCAGAGCTCAGTATTCCTTGATATATTATTGCATCATGTTCTGTCACTTCTGTATTAACTTCATCCAAGTTATAAGTCATATTAATAAGTTAAGGTTATTACTATTCACCATTGTGTTAATATATATTCTGTCGTGAGTAAGTTCTCTTTAATTATTGTTGTGTGATTACTTATTTAAATCGTTGAGTACGGAGTGCAGTCCGACACCCTTATTATTGTGCCAGCATTACTATCGTGTAATTTTCTTATTGTCTTTCGAGTGATTTATTATGAAACAAAAGCTATTTCATTGTATGATCTTACAGTCGTCACTAACAGGGTAAGTGCAATAGAACATCGGAAAAAAGGGATACGGAAACACATCTGATAGATGCGCTTGAAAAAAAAAATAGACATAAATACAGAAAAGTTTGTATTCGTAACGATTCCTGGACGAATCATCATCTCATATATTGAAGCAACCTTAAAACTTTACCCACGGTTTAAAAATATGTGAAGAAGTAAGAGAGAACAGAAGACGCTAGAGGCTGGGAGGTCATCTCGGTAATATACCAGTATTCACAAGGATTAAGGGTTATTTATTAACCGGTTGCAACAGACGATTGGTTGAATTAAGGTAAGGAGAGGTAAGCCGGCTTCCGTCGAGGCCGGTGGAGGATTGCCTTAGAGTCTACGATGTACCTAAGGTAAGGATTATGAATGATACAGTTTGAATAGACATTGAAGATTACAACAGGTGTGAGGACACCTGAACTCGTCTCAGTGTTAGTTTGAATATGAACATTAATTAAAGTAATTGAGTAGGAATGTCTTGAAATAGCACCTAATAAATAATTAATCAGTGTTAGTCTTGCTTAATCATTGGATTTAACTAAGATAGGATTATCGAAAGAATTCCGTAAGAAAAATCGCAGAACATTCGAGAAGGTTTAGCGAGATCAGCGAAGTCCGTTACGAGACCATTAATTAATAAAATAAGTACCGTATGTGATGGGAAATTAAGAATGTTAATATTTGATGTAAAAATTATTATCACTGTTTTATTACTACACTGTAAAAAGTTTCGAATCTAAAATCTTGAAGACTTCAGTTAAAGATTATGTCCTTACACCTGTGAATTTTCAATGTAAGTACACACAGTATCACTCGTAATTATTACCTTAGGTATGAGGTAGTCGCTAAGGCAAGCCTTCTACCGGGCTCAACGAGAGAGAGCTTCCCTCCTACGTTATTAATTTTATCAACCAATTGTCTGTTCCACCGATTAACAATATAACCATGAAGCCTTGGAATACTGGTAGTTTACTGAGCTACTCGACTTCCGGTTATCTTCTCGTCACGAGAGACAAAGGCGAGATAAGAGAGAACAAGTATGAGCAACACGTGTGATATCACCCGCGGTGTAGGCCGAACTGATTCAAAAGCGGCTACCCGGGGTAGCTTGGTGGGGTGGGAACATTACGTATCACTCCGCAGCCTGGCCTGTCTGACGAGAAACGCCGGGCACCACAATGTTTGAATGCTTACCTACCCTGACTAACTTTACATCCTATATAATGCTACATCACTCATACATGCAATTTTAATTAACGACGTATAAATAATTCCCTATGATTTTCCCACTTCACGATATCATATGCAATTCAAGGAATTATAATCTTACTCAGCATGATTAATTCCTTCGGTAATAATACGAGCGACAAATACAGACGAGTCGACAGTTGGGGAGGGATGCTAGCCAATGGTGCAGCGGAAATTTTCACCCCACGGTAGCCTTCCAAACTGTATTGCCTTGTACCCCTAGATATGGTACAGCTAATGTCGTGTTTTTGTTGTCCAAGCAACACGAAGCTCGCTTGGATTTCACCAAGCGAGGTATAGGCTGCTTGGATAATTTTTGTACATATTATTATGGAAGACAAAATTTAAAGGATTATTTATAAGTAATAACTTGCAATTTTTTACCAGTAGTCTACTTACAATTTATTACCAGTGCTTACACTGCTGCAGAGGTCTTAATGTAAATAATATTTATTAATAAAGAAAAATGTGGTTACTCAGTTAATTTTGTCCAATTTTTGTTTTTTCCCCTCCACTTAAACTCGAGATATGAGGCTGTGTACCTATATTATAATAGTGATGAATTTATTTGGAGATCAGCTGGCCTTCTCTGTGGTTATTTTAAATCTTGCCAAAGTGTATTCCTAATATTAACCGTTTTATTGCTTTCCTATGATATGACGATTCCGTCAAATGATAATTTTTCGGGTATTATTTTGGTTCGGCACCTTCGGCAAGCCAGTTGTTCGGCTCCACGTATCTGGTCTGTTTTTGTCGTCAGATAGTCCGCTTGGCACCCCAAGCCGACGCTTGGACAACAAAAACGCGACATAACCAGCTACGTATACCCAGTAGATTATACTCTGACTGGTTCAATTAAGCCCTAATCTCTATACTACGATATTATTATTATTATGCCACGAGCATCGACTCGTAACACCGTAATTCTTGATTATTGCGATATTTTTAGCTAACTAATAATAATTCGTGTGAAAGTGTATGCGTGTGGAATATATATTTATTAATTGTTAATTAATTATTGTTGGTGTTTGACTGGAATTAATAAATATAGTAAAGTAACGTAATTTTGGTTGTTTCCGTAACCCTTATGTTTCTGCTACTACTATGATAATGTATATATAACGAAAACGAACCCTATATAAATTAATTAATTGTTGATGGAAGTTGGAAGAAAAGAGGATAGATTAACCTCTACAGACAACTGTTGGGCCAACACAACGAACGTCCATAATAAGTCCGGTATAAGGTAAGAATAATTACTAGTAATAAATAAATCATTCTAATATATAATATCCAACTAAAAATTCCCGTCACAATTACATCACCTAAGTTTCGAGCAAATTAAACCCATTTAAAGATCATCACACATTTCATAAACTGAGAGTCGATGAACCTGCAGCAGTGCATGATCTACAGAAAGATTTATAGTTTTTAACAGTGCTCTATATTTTACCAATTATGTAATGACTATTGCAGAACATAACTCATTCATGCCCTCTTTGTTGATTGAAATTCATCTTCCCCAGGTGTACCCATGTTTTTATGGCGTCGCTGTTTCTGACGAGATGTCTTCACAGTTCTCTGTGTTTTTCTCCCACATTATCTTGTTGTACACACTCTATCGACCACCTTCTGTGCCAACCTCCTCACTTTTTACCCTCCATCTCCATGTCCGTCACTCTTCTACCCACTTTAATATCATACTTTCTAATTATACGTCCATACTATTGCTGTCGCCTCACTTTCACAACTTTGTGAGCTTTCCACAACCTTAGTCGTTCTCCAGATCCCTTCAGTCCTAATCATATCCCTTCTCGTGACCCCATACATACATCTCAGCATCTGTATCTCCGCCAACTTTACGTTATCCTTTTGAAAGTTCATTAGGCCACTCTTTCGACCGGTAATTTATCACAGGTTTTACCATTGCTTATATACATTATACTTCAATATTGCGTTGAATTGTCTATTGCATAACAGTCCTGACATATCCTTCTCCTTTCCCCAACCTGCCTTTATCTGATGATTACTTTCTATATCAAGGTCACTAACTGAAGTTACAGGCTCTCGTAATTAGATCTACTCCCATTTTAGGATATTGACGCATTTACAAAGATTAACAGCAGTATGTGAGTAAAAGATGCTCTAAGTTGTAGTAATTTTTCAAATTAGTCACATCTGCATGTTCTTACATTAATGTTGATGGATACAAAACAGCACGCAAAAAAAAGAAAAGAGTAGACCTAAGGAACAGTATAGAGGGCAAGGTTTATGCAAGTAATGCCTTCTTAACAGACTATGATAGCTGTAATATAGAACCCTATTTAGACTAGGTGTTCAAAGATCATGAACCAAGAATATCGTTCAATTCTCTTTAACTTTATTAAGATTATACTTTAAGGCGATCACGGTTTACCACGAATAAGGAGAGGGAAGTAGTGCGATTATTATACCAGCAACAGGTTTAGCACTTTTCTTCTCATTAGAGGTCACTATTGGATTTTTTTTGTAATCGACAACTAAATCCTAAGTTAAAGGATTCAAGGCTAGATTAATATGAAAAGTTTCTAAGAAACTGAAGATTTAAACTAGCATATATAAAATATTCAAATTCATATAAGTTTTTACACATATATTTTAGTAGCAAACTTCTTTCTTAATTAACACGCAACCTACTGTATGTATACATTAAACAACCAAGGCGGCATCACTAATTCTTATTTCACTCGAACGAACATTGAAAACTAGTCACTGTCCTTCACTCATGTCACCCTACTATGTCATAAACAATATACAGCATTCAATTGTCCTTTCTCTACAGACAATACCATAAATCAGCGTCACCTGTCATAGATCTCTATTCTCTCTGTCGTTTATAAATCAATAATTGCTTACAATAATTTTAACTGACTTTCTCCATCAACTAACCTACTGTAAAAACCTGATCCACACATCCTCTGCTTCTTACACACCAACTCCTCAGATCCATTCCGTCCACTTTCCATTACCATTCTTCGGTACAACCTGCCTGCTATGCTTATCAGATATATTTCTCTTTGAGAAATAACATAAATTCGCACTCCATGACTGTTGTTAATTGGAATAATCATTGACTTTCGCCACTCAGGTGCACGGCCAGTTGGAGCCTCAAAAACCTATTATTTTGAAAGTTGTTACATTCCATCCAAATAAATAATTAATCTCACCACCACCCCTCCAAAAAGTAAAATAATTTGTTTGTTCTCTTGTCATTTTTATTTTTACCTTGCAGACTTTGACTCCATTACCCACTTTTTTTCCTTTATCTCCTGAAGTCATTAAAGAGTAATCTTCGCTAATCATTGATATTATTATTTATTTTTCTTCACAGTTCTAACATTGTTGTTGTGCGGTCCCAGGAGTCGGATGTGTCCTCCCCGAGCTCTGCCGTCCTTCTCATTTATCCTTTCCTTTTTTTAATTAACGAACCCTTCATATCATCACATTTCATTAAGATAAGTATCGAGATTGTTTGTTCTGGCTGTCATTTCACGTCATCTTATCCTTCTTTTTATTACCGTTTTTAGAGTCTTTTAAATTTACACAGACCCTCCCTCAACATAACACCGTCCCCCACCCCTCAATTTTCACTATTTTTAATAATACAGTTCTTTTTTTTAGTGTATTTTATCATCTTTTTAAAATTTGTATATCCTTTTTAGTTAAATTCATAGGTGTTATTATCAATTCTCTTTTTTTATATAACTGACCCCTGACACAAGTTAGGGGTTTGTTTACGTTTTATTCTTTCCTGCAGCCGTGCAGACTGTCTCGGTACAGGGGTAAGTTTGTATTGTATATTTATATTAGTGCTTCATAAACATGTACTGACACACCCCACACAAAACAACATACACATGTACACTAACAATATTCTACACATACTGCTCATTAGTTTTAATACTCTACAACACTGACAATAAAAACACTGGCTGCACACATACCAACACACCAGACTCACTAACACCAGACATCTACACCCACACCTCCATATACACACACCTGTTTGGGAACCTGGGCACCCCTAAGGGCCCTCAAGGGTTAAAGGTGGCTTGCCTCGGCAATCTCTGGGGTGCCCTGTTGCTCCTTATGTTGTGTGGTGACACAGGGGCTCTGATCAACCCTGGCCCACGCGCCCCAAAGTACCCCTGTCAATTATGCCGACGGGCGGTCAAATGGGGCAAGCGGGCCATCCAGTGCGATCGCTGCTGTGAGGTTTCCCAGCATGCAGGCTGGTATCATTTCAGCTGTGTTGGGGGCTTCACGGCGACGTTTGACGGATTGGAGGGTCGGAGCCTTTCGTGGATCTGCTGGGACTGTGGTGCGCCCAATTTCACCTCCTCCCTTTTTCACTCCCCAATACACTACACCAATAGATTCAGCATATTAGACACCACCACCTCATCTTCACCACCACCCACAACCCACAACACACCTCCGCCATTGGATAGGATCACCCTACGTTTAGGTAGACGCAACACAGACAATTCCTCCCCTACACAAAACCGACAGCAAGACATGACTTCCCTTAACTCCGCAACATCCACTCCTCCTCTCCCAAACCATTCTACACCCAACCAGACCCTCCATAGTGCACACTCATTCTCCATAACACCAATCACCATCCCCAATAGATCATCCATCCTCACACCCCATTCTACCACCAACACCACACTCGACTCCATCACCCATAAAAAACTGTCTTCCCTTCCGCAGTATCATAAACAAAAGAGCCGCCTTTCACCAAACCCTCCAGATCTATGACCCCGACATTATTATAGGGACAGAGACCTGGCTCACACCTGACATCCAGGACAGTGAAATCTTCCCGACGGACAGTCCCTATAATATGACCCTACACAGGAAGGACAGAATAGACGATAACCATGGCGGAGTCCTAATTTGCGACAAAGCCAGGACTAGTTGCGACCCCAGCCACCGAACTGAACGCGGACTCTGAAATTATATGGACTAAAATACAGATACAGGGCTGCAGGACACTCATTATAGGATCCTTTTATCGTCCCCCAAATTCAAACTTAGAGTACCTGCAGACCCTTGACGATTGTTTATCTAAAATTGACCCTTCCAAAAATATTTGGTTGGCTGGTGACTTTAACCTTCCCGACATAAACTGGACAACACAGGCGACACTGGACAATTCCACCCATGAAGGCGACTTACTATTACAGACTGATAGGAAACTCTTACATGAAAATTTCATTGACATCATTAACACCCACTCACTTACCCAAACAGTACTCGAACCAACACGCACACAAGTCAGTGTAGAAAGACATAATCCTAACATAAGACACGGGGTCACATCCAACATATTAGACTTATTTCTCACAAACAACATTTCCTTAATTACACGGACACGAGTACTACCTGGTCTTAGTGACCATGAGATGGTACTCATTGACGCAAACATCAAGCCAACAACACAAAAACAATTACCCAGGACAATTTACATGTACAACAGAGCTGACATGGGTGGCATTACCCAAGACTTAGTTGAATTTCGTGACTCAGACCCAATGGCCAGCTCTGTGGAAACAAACTGGACCAGACTTCGTGACTTTATACGTGACACAATGGACAAGCACATACCCACGAAAACCATCACACATAACCGGTCATTACCATGGTACAATAGACAATTAAAAAGACTACACAGAAACAAGGTAAAGGCATACAACAGAGCAAAACGATACAACGATACAGAACACTGGTTAGAATAAAAAAATATACAGAAAACACTACAGAAAGAAACTAAACAAGCAGAAAGTAAATACACATCCACTTTCCTCGCAGACAACACACAAAACCACAAAAAATTCTTCGGCTTTTTTAAAGCACGCAAACAAGACTCGACCGGTATTACAACATTACTACACAACAATTCCTTGGTTACACACCCACAAGACAAAGCCAACGCCCTTAACACACAATTCCATGAACACTTACCAGACATGCCAACACCATCACACCCACCTATCCCTCCCATTCATATAAACACCCAAGGAATTGAGAAACTCTTATCTGAGGTAGACATACACAAAGCGACTGGACCAGACAATATACCCTGCAGGATATTGAGGACTAACGCTAGCGTTCTTGCCCCTGTCCTGCAGGTTATATTCTCACAGACTTTACAGACCGGTGTACTCCCCCAAGACTGGCTTTTGGCAAATGTGACCCCAATTTTTAAATCCGAAGACAGAACCCTTCCCATTAATTATAGACCTATTTCACTTACCTCAGTCCCCTGCAAAATTTTAGAACACATTATTCATAGACACATAATGGACCACTTTGATAGGCAAAATATACTGACTGACAATCAACACGGTTTTCGGCCTAAACGCTCGTGTGAGACGCAGCTACTGGTAACTACTCATGACATCTTGCAGTCCCTCAATGACACAAAAATTAGGCAGGTTGACGCCATAGTATTAGACTTTGCCAAAGCCTTCGACAAAGTCCCTCACCAAAGACTACTACACAAATTAGAATTCTATGGCATACAGGGACAACTTCTTCACTGGATTAGAACGTTCTTGACTACCAGAAAGCAACGTGTAGTTCTTGACGGTAGTCAGTCTCCATCTGTTCCTGTGACCTCTGGGGTACCCCAGGGCACTGCCCTGGGTTCTCTTCTCTTTCTTTCATACATTAATGACCTCCCACTCTCACTTTCCTCTACCACTAGACTCTTTGCAGACGATAGCTTAGTTTACAGACCGATTAAAGATAGGAATGACTGCCTTCGACTACAGGACGACGTAACTGCACTTGAAGACTGGGAAGTCAAGTGGCAGATTACATTTAGACCAGACAAATGCCATCACATCCGTTTTACCCGTGCTCATAATGTCATTCCATATACATACCAACTACACAACACCAACCTCAACACAGTCACTTCCCACAAATACTTGGACGTCCACATCTCAGCGGACATGAGGTGGAACACACACATAGGTAGCATCAGGGCCAAAGCTAGTAGGGTCCTGGGGTTCTTGCGCAGGAACCTCAGCAGGTGTAACACAAACACCAAAATTATTACGTATAACACTTTCGTTCGGCCACATTTAGATTATTGCGACACCGTCTGGGACCCACACACTTACAATAATATCAATAAATTAGAGTCCATACAAAACAAGACTGGATGATGGGCCAGACGTGATTACAGACACACTACATCAGTCACTTTGCTTAAACAAGACACAAAACTAGACCCATTAGTAACACGAAGACAGATACACAGACAACAGATGATATACAAAATCACAGACAAGTTAGTTGACATAGACAAAGACACATATCTACACCCTACAAGTATACGATCCACTAGAGGCAGCCACAACTTAAAATACCATACATACCAGACAAGCACTGATATATTTAGGCACTCATTCTTTCCCAGCAGCATCCAAGAGTGGAATCATCTCCCATCTCACGTAGTTAATAGCCCCACTCTTGACACGTTTAGAAATAGGATCACCAATCATTACCTCCCCAATCCTAACCCTCAACCCACAGTCCCAGACCCAATCCACCCATATCCTAACCCTCTTCCTAATCCTGCCCTGGATCCCTAAATCCCCCGCACAACCCCCGCATACTCTGCCGCCCATGAGCGGCCCTCTGCGGGACCCTAAACTTGAACTTGAACTTGAACTACTCACTTGTACTAACCCTTTGAAGTATTGTACCTCCTACAATTCTTTTCACTCCGAGATCCTACCATTTGCGCAAAGAAGCTATTTCGCCTTGTTAACCTCAATAGCCTTCTCAATTTCAGTATCCCACAACTCTGTACCCTTTTCGGCACTATTGACTTTGACCTCTCCACAAACTTGTTACCAATCTCAATTTAACTATTCTTGTACACAAGATAGAAAAAATATATATCGTTGCACAATATGCTCGAATCATTATGACACCAAGGAATGAAGTGTCAGTGAAACAATCCCACAACAATAGCGGTTGACAGAATATTTAGAATTGGCATTGGAACCCCTGTGCACCGATATTTTTTCTTACCTTGTGTCCAATTTCCATAACGGTTGCAGATCACATTCCTCCATCACCTTCAACATAGGCATATTCTCTAACCTACTCACATATTCCTATTCAAATGTATATTTGATTATTAGATTATCCACCGTTGCTCTTTCCTCTTTCACTCATGCTGTGTTTCCTACACCTTCTATACTTATTGTGAACACCACAATCAAATTCAGCCTTTTTACTTTCTTGACACACATAATCTATCAAGTATATTCTTGTCTTATCACACTCTCATACACCCGTGTGTATTTGTGGATCTTTTTATCCTGATAATGAGTCATACCACAGTATCATATTATTACAAAAAGGATTAATAATAATAATCATAATAATAATAAAAATAATAATAAGCGAATGTCGGTATAAACCATGGAATGCAACTACTAGTCAGAGTAAATATGGATAATAAATACTCATCCTTATAAGATTGTCTCGCTGTTTTACAGACTCACGGCTACATTGGTACTAACCTGTGCCTCTGTCGGTAAGAAGCTTACGCTTGCTACCTTGATAAGGGGAGGAATTGAATCGCTAAGGGATCTATTCTTTGTTTTATAGGGCAGTAAGCTCCTCCTTCTATGACGTCAATTTCGCTGGCTGTTTCGAGTGGTTGGTGGTGTGGTCAATAATCAATGGAGTGATTTACATCTGTACACAATGAAAAAGAAAAAGCCGTATAAGGGAAGGAAACACTTTAGTAGTAGAATTGCTTCATTCAAGTATTAAAATGCTACCAGAGCCTCATATACGTTGTGCATATTAAAAAAAAAAAAAACACACACACACACATTAATTAATATTTGTACCGTACTTTAACTTTAATTCGGGTTATCAAAAACCTTATTATAAAAAATAGTTCAAACATACTGTAAAATATGGAAAGTTGAAAATTTCGACAACATTTCGGTTATTATATCATTGCAGTAATGTCTAATGTAAATAACAATACAATCTACCAGACGAACAGATAGTTAATGATCTCCTGGGAATCAGCAATATTGGGCTGTATATTTCTTTTCCCAAATTAAGAGCATCCCCGCCAGTCACTGATCTTGTTTCTGTATATGGTAGTTACATTACAGCACCTGAGTAATGACAATGCCAGACCCTTACTGTGTTACTACTTGCGGAAAAGGTCTCAAGGCCTAGGCTCATGTATGGCTGTATATAAACAGGAAATGTATTTTAAAACTTGTTTTATTCTGATGAAGAAATTGCAGCGTAGCACTACATTTACCAGTGATCTTTTCTTCTTAATAAACTGAACCTTTAGTATCGTTATTAATTGAAGAAACCACTAAAAGATATTACTTTAAATAATCCAGTTATAAATGGTATTTATATATGCAAATCTTTGAAGGAGCAGTTTGCACTGTAAAAATAGAGCACTTTAATATACGATATTATTATTATTATTATTATTATTATTATTTTTTTTTTTTTTTTGTCTCCATGTTGCGCAGGTAAATTCTGTGTTAGCTGAAAATATCATTACCTGTTCGTGTTTTCCTTCTCGGGAATTGTTTTTGATACGTAACAACGTCTCTGACAAACCCGACTGACAGCAGCAGGACACTAACTCTATGTATTGTTTCCTCCAGATGACCAAAAATAATAATAATAAAAAAAAAAAAAAACGAACCTCCTTTGTTTTAAATACCTGACATATTCAGAAGATAATGTTTCTAGACAATTGCACAAACATAGAAATAGGCAACCAGCACATACGAATTTAGTCATATAATTTTTGGCTTTGATCAGTGTGACCAATGGCACACAACAATAATCTTACTCCTGAAACATTCATCTTTCACTTAGACACAAATTAGGAAGTCCAGCGTAGTAACCTTCAGTCATACTGACGACCTCATGTCTCATTGCCGTTATCGCTTTATTTAATAACCTTTACCCATGTAGACTAATAAAAAAAATCTGTGATAAACTCGAAAAACTTTAATTCTGTTATTCAGATGGTCATAAACAGAGACAGTTCTAACATTTCCAAAGTGGTCAAGCCGCACTCAACTCTATATTACCCTGCCATCGATGGAATGAACTGAGGTTGTATCTGAGGTTCACTTCAGAAGAAAAGTGTCGATGATCCGAACTTTTGCTGAGCATGAACACAGGAACAATCAAAAGTCAGTTTAGAGTACCCGCAGATTGGAAGACAGCGTATATCACACCAATCCCTAAAGTCAATAATCCCCAATATTTTGACCAGTTGAGACCCATTGCGGTCACTCTCTTCCTCAGCCTTTTGTGTGAAAGTTTTGTTTTTGACTGGACCTCAGCTAGTATTACAAAAGTCATTGATAATCAACAGTTTGGCAATATAAAGTCATCCTCCACCACACATTGCCTTATTAGCCTACTTGACTTTGTATATAAGAACTTAGAGCAAAGGAAGACCTCAGTAATACTAACTTTTATTGATTTTAAAAAGGCATTTGACCTATAATAATGAATAAGGCACTTGGTATTGGGATGGAGCCAGGCTTAGTGGCGTGGTTGGCAGATTTCCTCAGCGATCGGCAACAGGTGGTAAGATATCAAGGTGCAGTGTCTCCCCCACAAATACTGAAATGTGGTGTGCTTCCTAATCCTCATTAATGATGCCCTGACCGACACACACCGGTGGAAGTATGTGGATGACTCCACTGTGGGAGTTGTAGTGGACAACACTGCACCTGACTACCGCCTACAACAACAACAATTTGATAACCTACAAGCCTGGACTGAAGCCAACAACGTCAGTATCAACCACAACAAGACAGTGGTGATGCGTCTCCATACATCCACCACACCTGTACCACCACCGACAGTCACACTGGGGGAACACCCACTCCAGATTGTGGAGACAATCAAAATCCTGGGTATTATGCTGGACTGCAAGTTGGACTGGAAGCATCATATTACCACCACTACCTAGTCAGCCTCTTACCGTCTGTACATGCTGAGAAGGCTAAAGTCCCTAGGTACACCACAGTGTGAGCTGAGGAATATATATCATATGTTTATACTCCCCAAGCTCACTTATGCCTCCCCAAGCTGGTACCCATCCATCAACACCACACAGAAGAAACAACTTGAACGAGTACAGAAAAGGGCTTGTCGCATAACACTGGGAACAGACTACACTACATACAGTGAGGCCTTTATCACCCTCGACATGGTCTCCCTAGACACAGTACACCACAACATTCTGCGTCGATTTAGTGTAGAACTGTTAAGAAACCCGAGACATCGAGATATGCTCCCCCTTCCCTTCCACCGCCACGACAATCGACGAGGCATACCAACATCTTAACACCGATAAGAGCACGTACTGACCGCTACAACAACAGTCCCATACCCACTATGGTCAGAATCATCAACAAGAAATAATACTATATCTATATTTGTCTCACCATCATATCATCTTTCCTTGTTGCATATATAAAACCATTCTCATCAATCATCAACCTTATATAATATACTGTGTATTTTCAGCCTTATGGCTGCAACTTCAATAAACCGTTTATTATTTTTATTATTATTATTATTATTAAACACTGTTGCCATCACAGTTACCCACCACTGGCAGCGGGGTGGCCCAGGCTGAACGTTGGGCAACTGTACAGTCGCGGCAGAAAGTCCTTGACCAGCCTGTGATGGAAAGGTGCGGCCCTCTGTTTTGAACTGTGAACACGAGGATTCGTTGCTTCAGTCAGCTGCCTGATGATAGTATGGGTATAAATGTTTTGAGTTTTCGGACGCTCCTATGTTGGTCACGGCTATCCATCACTGACTGGTCAAGGACTATTTGCCGCGACTGTACATCAGAAGACAGCACAAGGTTTGTACTTCAATATCATGTATCATTTATTCATGTAAGTTTAGTAGTTTACATGCTATAAGCTGCTAAACTTTGGTTACGTTATGCAAATTATGCCCGCGGTGCAAAGTAGACACGCTCAGAAATGCCCACACATAGAGGGTTAAAGGTTATGGCATACCTTCAGATCATATCCACTTTCTCAATGGTCTCAACGGTCTTTCCTTCTATGTCCTTCATGCTTGCTTTTCCATCTCTATAATTTATAATATAATAATGATATGCTGATAGAGATGCATATGATAATGTTAGTGATATATATGACGAAGATAATGACAAACATGAAATAAAATCGATGACAATAGACATGCAGTTCCTGAAAGGCAAATAATTAAATCATCCATCAACATTTGCGCTTTAAATGAATGGTCTAAAGAGCAAGGAGACTGATAGTTGCAGTTTGGACAAAACATAATTTTTTATTTTCTAAACGACATGAAGACAATAATGTCCATTATTACAGGTAACTCCTATTAAAATGTGTTTAAACGTAGAAGAGAACAAGCCAAAGATAAATTAATTTCTCTGTCAGTTGCGTGAGAGCAGCGACGCCGTACCCCAGGAATAACAGGTAGAAAGCTCCTTGCAAATGGTTCAGTCCTAGTGGCACAACTCCTTCCTGTGCGAGTTAGATATGATAAATGACACATTATACACATCAATAATTATCATACAACAGTCTATAGGAAGGTTTCGAAGTTTATGTTACAAATAAACTATTGATTTTCTTTTATGCGACATATACTCAGGTCATTCAAATAGCTTTGGCTGACAAAGACGCATATATCACTTCTGCCTATACATATTTCCCCATTCCAGGATTCTACGCCCAAAAACCATCGCGTCAAGATTCTATGTACATTCACAGCCACAATCAGCTACATTGGGCATATGTGCAACTGATTTAATCAAGAAGCTGCATATTTATATTAATGAGTTCACGTATGAGGAATATAAAAAATAATTATATAGAAATATATATATATTATAGAAAATTTAAGTTTTATGAACAATTGTTTTGTTTCGTTTTAACAAAATATAAGGTAATGAATGAACCTTAAAAAGCGACTGATGTTGCTGCCCGTACGTTCTCCAATGCGGGCATACTTTGCAAAACTAAACCAACCTATGGTGGCTGGACTGGCTGCTTTGAGTCATTGGGGAGCACGGGTTGCTGCAGGGAGGCAGGCAAATATGCACACAAATTATGATGTCCCATTTAGACATTTCCATCGATACCGACGACTCCATTCTTCATTGCCGTTATCGCCTTATTTAATGAACTTTACCTTAGCAAATTAACAAATACCGACTTGTAATAAATAAGAATTACCAAAATGGTTATTAAGATCGTTAATGGCAGTTTCTATTTTCAAACTCCGTACAACCACGCCATCTATGGGATGTTCAGTAGCTCAGACTCTGACTGAGGTTCACTATCTAAAGAGTGAATATTATAGAACTTACGAACAAACATAATAACTACGCCGTTGCCAGAACCCGTTACATACCTCTCGAGACTAGGTGGCGACTGTACAATTACCCACAAGAGTTCCTGAACACCTCAGGTTCGCCTCAACAATATTTGATCTGGTATCACTGAACCCATGTCCAGATGTACGATAGGGGAAGTGTCGAGGACACAGAGCCAAGGCCGCTTGAAGACTCTTCAAGCGGCCTTGCACAGAGCTACACACATAGAGCGCTTAACCCCCCCTCTGGCGTGTCACCACCAGAAGTGGGTTGGCGGCCATGATAAGTTGCCCTTCACCTCAACCCGCCAGCCCTGGTAGCTTATGCCAGGGTAAGATATTATTTCATTTATTCGGTCTTTCATTGATGATATGGTATATTAACTACATTATAGTGACACAATATATGAATAAGTATTTCTTTAACCGATATATCAGTGAATGGCTGATTAAATATAAATACATTTCGGTTAATAGGTGAAATGAGTTAGATAAACAAAACTATCGTTGGCTCTCATCCACAGTCACCTTCTTATAATATATATATACAACGTACTTAATCTCTATTATGATAAGTATTTTATGTTCACATTGTTCAGTATGTATGTATGAATGTCACACTAGAGTAATATGTATGTATGTATGCATGTCACACTAGAATATGTGTGTATGTATGTATGTCACACTAGAGTAATATGTATGTATGTATATATGTCACACTAGAATAATATGTATGTATGTATGTCACACTATAGTAATATGTATGTATGTATGTCACACTAGAGTAGTATGTATGTATGTCACACTAGAGTAATATGTATGTATGTCACACTAGAGTAATATGTATGTATGTCACACTAGAGTAATATGTATGTATGTATGAATGTCACACTAGAGTAATATGTATGTATGTATGAATGTCACACTAGAGTAATATGTATGTATGTATGTAAGGTAAGTGGAGGGAGAGGGAGACAGATTACAGTTATATATATTTGTCTTGTTTAATAAACCAGTTTAAGTTTAATTTCTTTGCATAATTTTCCGTATGGACATTATCTTAGCCTTGTTAATTGATTTAACAAAACCTGCATAATTAGATAACAAGATACAATGCTTTACAAATCATGGAAATGTCAATAACTGTGGATAGAAACATACTATACAAGTATGTACGGGAGTTCAAAGCGCGCGCCAAAGGGCAATTCAAAATGGCCGCCGAGCAGGCTGACTTGTTACACTCCTCCCCTATCTAATAACACAAGGTCGATGGCTCTATGTGTGTAGCTCTGTGGTCGAGGAGGAAGGAGGTTGTGCTGGTACTTTGAACTTGGAAAATTTCTTGTTTTTTGCCTTGTGTAAATGTAGTGAAAGACAGGAGGAACTGAAGAGAATCAAGGACGATGGGAAGAGGAAGGTGGAGAAGAGGAGAAACGGAAAGGGAATTAAGAAGAGGAAGTGAAGAGAGTAGAGGAAGAGCTGGTTGGAGTGAAAGGAATGGTCGAGACCAACAAGCGGCCAGGAGGGACCCGAGGAAGGACGAGAGAGGAGAACGAGAGGGAGAGATGAATCCATGTGGGGAATGTAAAAGTAAAGTAAGATATGCAGAGAATGGATTGTTTTGTGAATTATGTCAAAAATGGGTTCATGCAAAATGTCAGGGGGTATCACAGACAATGTATGAAATGTTGGAGAAGGATAATGAAGATTGGATTTGTAGGAAATATAAATGTACACTGAAAGGAAAGTTGAATGAATTGGGAAGATTGGAAATGGAAAATAATCAAATGAGGGAGGAAAACAACATTTTATTAGAAGAGTTAAAAGATTAGAAGAATAAATTTCAAACAGTAAAGGGAGAAATAATACAGGAAGTTTCGAATAAGGTGATAGAACTAGTAAATGAGAAATTTATGAAGGAAATGAAGAATAGGGTGGATGAAGTGATGAGGGAGAGAGAGGAAAAAGAAAAAAATAATAATAATTTAGTAATATATAATATTGAGGAGAGTAGAGCAGAAGAAGAAACAGAAAGGATGAGATATGATGAACAAAAATACATAAGGTTGATGAGAGAAGTCAGGTGTGAAGAAATTAAAGCTGTGGAGGTGATGAGACTTGGAAGGAGGGAGGAGGGGAGGAGACCATTATTGGTAAAATGAACAGAGGAAGTATGAAGTATTAAAAAATGCAAAAAGCCTAAAAAATACTAAAGAAGAGTGGGCAAAAAGAGTACAAATAACCAAAGATCTAACCATAAGGGAAAGAGAGGAGACAAGGAAGGCATTGGAAGTACTAAGGGAGAAAAGGGAAAGAGGAGAACAGGGATGGTATGTTAGAGATGGGTGATTGTTAAAGTTTAAAAGATACCAAGAATAGGGGTGGAGTATAGAGAGGGAGACAAAATTGGGGTTTAAATTGATAAATATTCAAGGACTAACAGGAAGTAAATTGACAGAATTAGAGCAATTAGTGAATGAAAATAATGTTGTCTGTGTTACAGAAACTCTAAACAAAAATTTAATAAATTTAACATTTCAGATGGGTTATATAAAATTGAAAAATATAGGGAGGTTAATGAAAGAAAGGGGGGAGGTTTAATGATCCTGATAGATGAGAGAAATAGGAGATTTATTGAGAAGGGTAAAAACAGAACACACGGATATATATCTTACATATAAAATTGAAAAAAAAAAGACTTGCACATAAACATAATTTTGGTATACTTCTCAGTCAAGGATATGGAGAGAAACAATAAAATACAAGAAGAGATACAGGAAAAAGTAACAGATTGTAAGGAAGAGGGATTAATAATTATGGGGGATTGGAATGGGCATATAGGGATAATAGGAAGGCAGGATTTAAATGAAAACGGTAAAAGAGTCTTGGAAATCTTGGAGTGTATAAATGGTACTTTATTAAACTTAGCGCCAGAATGCGAAGGAATAAACGCATGGGAATGTGAAATAAATAAAAGCGTAATAGACTATGTAATGATAAATAATGAAATGATAAAGTATTATAAGAACATGAAAATAGATGATGAAGATAGAGAAAATTTTGATCTATCGGATCACAACTTAATAGATATAAATTTTAGAATAGAGACAAAAGAAGGAGAATTTAACAAAGGAAGATGGGAAGAAATAACATATTGTAAAGTAAACGAAGAAACTTCAAAATATTTTTTAGAAAAACTAAAGTTGAGGGTGGAACAAATAGAAGTAAATGAAATACAGGAAACGGATTACATAATAAAAGAAATATCTGATAACGAAATGCAAAGAACATTTTGATTAAAAACAAACCTAAAAACAAAAAAAGAGAACCGATATGGATAAATAATGATATAAGGAGAGAAATAAAAATAAGGAAGAGAATAAATAGGAATAGGAGAAATGAATTAGATGTAAATAGGAGAGTTGAACTTTGAGAGGGAATATAAAACCCAAAAATTAAAAACACAAAAAATTATAAAAGAGGCAAAACAAGCAAACGAAAAAAAGGAAACAGAAGAAATAAAAGAGGATAGAAGTAATAAAAAATTATGGAATAAAATAAATAAATTAAAAGCAGTAGAAGAAAATAATAAAGAAATAAGAATATACAATAACCAAAAAGTAAAACTAGGAGAGGAAGAGGTAAAATATCACCTATTAGAATATTGGAAAACTATATATCAAAAACATCCATACAAAATAAAACAAGTATGAAATGTGGAAAGAAAGAAAATATATGAGGAAGAATTAGAAGAGGATAGGTTAAAATACAGTATTAGGATGGATGGAGAGGAATGTGGAATTAGGGAGGAAATAAGAGAACATATAGAAATGGTAAATAGAATACAAAACAATATAATTAGAATGAAAGAGTCAGAAATAAATGAGAAAGAAATAGAGACTTTTTTAAAAACATTAAAGCCCAAAAAAGCACCAGGACCAAATCAAATAAAACCGGAAATATATCAATTGTTAAAAAATGATAGAGAATTATTAAAAACAATAAAAAAATGCCTAAATAATATTTTAAATAACGAAACAGAAATACCAGATAGCTGGAAAATATCAAATACAAAGATGATACCAAAAGTAAATAAACCAACAGTGGAAAACTTAAGACCGATAGCTCTAACAAACATCTCTTATAAAATGATGATGGGGGTAATAAAAAATAAAATTGAAAAACACTTAAAAAGATAGCAATCTAATTTTAGACACACAGGCAGGTTTTACAAAGGGAAATAGAATAGGGGGTAACGTGTTAATTTTGAAGTACTGTTGAAGTACTGTATAATTCAAAGCTTTAAATATAAAATACCACTCTTTATAATTGCAATAGATTTCTCTAAATCATATGACTCAATAAAACGAGAAAAACTAATAGAAGCGATGATATTTTTCAAAATAGACCCTAAAATAATAGATTTGGTGGCTAGAATTTATCTAAATGATAAGACAAAATTATTCCTAGATAACAAAAACTACGGGGAAATTAATATTACAAGTGGGATTAAACAGGGTTGTACAGGATCAAGAACACTTTTTAAACTGATAACATATATGATCATTCTAAAATTAAACAACATAAACATAGGATACAAGGAGGAAAACTTATATATAAACACACTGTTTTATGCAGATGATGGGTTGGGATTAACTAGGTCATTAAAGGAAACAAAGGAATACATAATACACTTACAAAATATAGTTGCAGAAGCAGGGTTGGATATAAATATGAATAAAAGTAATATTTTAATTTATAATTCAAGAGAGACACCTGAGGAAATAGGGGGAATTAAGGTGGTGGACAGTATTAAATATTTAGGATTTGTGATTGACAATAAAAGAAACTGTTTTAAAACATGTAAAGAAGAATTAATTAAAAAAGCACAGAAATTAAGTAATTTGGTACCATCAGTGATAACAAGGAGTAGTAATAAATTATTAATAGGAAAATGCTTTTGGAAAAATGTGGCCCTACCATCCATTATGTACGGAACAGACATAATAAATTTTAATAAGAATGAAATAAGGAAACTACAAAGTATAGAAAATAAAGTTTATAGAAATATTTTGGGAGCAGTGAATGGAACTCCAACATGTACTTTGAGAGGAGAAAATGGTGAATCAAGTGTAGAAACAAGGTTACACACCAATAGAGTGGGATATGTAAAATACTTATTGAACAAAGAAAATACTCTGGTAGATGAAATATATACAAGATTAAAAGAAAGTCATAGAAATGAAAAATGGATGAAAAGTACACAGGAAATAACTAAAGAATTAGAGCTAAATGAATACACTATAAAGAAACTAAAGAAAAAAAAGATTAAAAGAAAATTCAGGGAAAACGATAGAATAAAATGGGAAAAGGATTTAAACCAAAAGGAAAGCCTAACATTATATAAGAAATATAAGAAAGAAATAAGACAAGAAAATATATGTGATAATACGTATGGATCAATTTTGTTATTTAAGTTAAGAACCAACACCCTAAATTTAAGTGATAGAAAAAGATTTATAGGAGAATCAGAAAAATGTGAGGGATGTGGAGCAGAAAAGGAAGACTTAGAACATTTTCTACTTTATTGTCCAAACTTACAGAATATAAGAAATACATCAAAATTATTTCAACAGCTTTATACAAGAGATAAATGTTGACAGTTATTATTTGAAGATATTGAAAATATAGAAAACTTAAAAGATGTATTAGTGGAACTGTGGAAAAAGAGACAAAAAGCTCAGGCACTGTAGAAAAAAGCACAACATAAAAACTAAAATGGGAGCCGTTGCAAAGGCAATTCCCCCACATAGCAACTGAACTGAACTGAACTGAAGTCTTTCTATCATCAACATGGCGACAGGCGATCGTACGAATGAAATTATATAAACGTAAAAAGCAACTAAGTAAATTTGATCTAAAATAGGCATAATGTTGTTTTTATGTTATAAGTTTATGTATATCGAAAATTAATAATATTTGAAGCACAACGAGATGATAAGTTCCGCCGACTATAAAAAAAAAAAAAAAAAAAACAGTATTGCCAGTCTACTGAAATTTCACTGGTTTTCGTGATTTTTTGTTTTGATCCGTTTGCGGAGTTTTAGAATTTCATAAAATATAGGTTATACAATGGCTAGAGACACCGGATTTGAGAGTAATTATATGCTAGAATTTATTCTCTATATTTTAGCTATAAAAATTTCTTCCTACAATGTTTATTTAAAAAATAGTTAAATTCTGGGCATTTCATTGAAGGTGGGCCATAGATGGATGAGGACGGATGGTTTAGTGTTAAAGAGAATCATAGACACTTACTAAGATAATTATGGACGCTTATTAAGAGTAGTATTGTAGACACTGCTTGGGGGGAATGGGGCAATAAACATACTGGTTAAAGTAGCTACCGCTACACTACGATGGGGAGTATACACAATAAGTTATAGGTATCATGCATTAGGTTGTTTCCATTGCCAGAGATTTGGGCATGTAGAAGAAAAGTGTATTGCAAAACAAAACGGCGCTGCAGGAAAACACAGGTCGCAGGATTGTCATGCAACTGTGAAAAAGTGTATAAATTGAATTAGTTACAAAAAACGATGTGAATCATTCATCATTAGATTCCCGGTGCCTGGTCCTTTTGAGCGAGATAGACAAGGTAAGGGATCTAACTGATCATGGAAACTAGTGCTCTATTAAAAATAAAGGGAGGATTGTTAAACATTCAGTCAGTGGGGGATAAAACCTTTGAAATTCGAGACTCAATTAATGAAGAAAAATATAATTTATTATTGGTGACTGAAACATGGCTGAGTGAACATGATACTGCTAAAATACTTGAAATTACTTTATTAACGCACACCTTCTTGCACAATCCACGAAAAGGGAAAAGAGGTGGTGGTGTCGGGAGTTTTCTTACAAACATATTTAAGAAAGTGAAAGTATGTAAATCTGTAAAGTTCGGTAGTTCGGAGGCAGAAAATATTTTTTTTATTGTTGTTTATAGACCCCCAAATTTAAGTGCTAGTTCATTTATTGATGATTTTAGACTATACTTGGAAACAATTGATATGGTTAGTACGAATACATTCGTCTTCGGTGACTTTAATCTGTGGGTAGATGTTTGTAAATGATTGCTATGCTACTAACTTTTTAGAACTGACGGAATTTTTTTACTTGATAAATAAAGTGAATACGGTACTGCAACTCAAGAGGCGGTCATATATTGGACTTGGTTGTTACAAATAGAGAAAGTTATATGATTAATGAACTGTATGTTGATGATGTGTGTTGTATTTTGTCAGTCCATAAACTAATTACTTTTAACATGCCGTTTGTAAGTAAACCAAGACTATCTAAGACAATTAAGTATAAGTCAAAAAGAAAATTCGAGTCACAATTTCTAATATCAACTGTTGCGAATGAAATACTGATAAAGAAACAGGACCCCTGTGCTCGTAATGAAATAATAGATAAGTGTACTTAGTGGTTTACAAAAGGACGTTGGGAAATGGATGGAGTCAAATTAATTGAAATTTAATTAACAAAAGACTGAGTGCTTATTAGTGGGCCGACGGGCAGGCCTTAGAGACTAGGCATACAAAGGCTCATGCCATGGCTGTGAGTAGTGAGGTGAAGGAGCTAGGAGTCCTCTAAACTAGTTCACAATCTTTGCATGGAATTTTATATATCCCTGCTTCTGTCGGGTTCTAAATTTGTTTTTTACTAACTTTGATTTAATAGTTGAGGTGTATTTAAAGGCTATATTTACATCACTTGTGTGACAAATAGACCTCACCATACTCAAATCAGAGATGTAAGGCAATGTGAGAAAACGTTTCATCAATTTTAAAGTCGAATGGGAGAACGGTGGCGTACTTCCGTTTCTAGATGTATTAGTAGTAAAACTTAATCATTTACTAAGCTTCAAAGTGTATAGGAAGCCTACCAGTTGTAATTTGTTCATTCATTACTATTCGTATCATCATTCGGCCACAAAATTGTCTGTCATCTCATCAATGTTCCTTAGAGCCCTCAGAATTTGCAGTCCAGGGCATATACATGAAGAAAATCAGCTGATTTGGAAAATCTTTCAAAATTTAAAATACCCCCTTTGGTTCATAAAAAAAGCCTACCTTAAAGCAAGGCAATCTCACTATGCTCCAAAAAACCCCACCACACAAATGAAACGTTTTCTCACATTGCCTTACATCTCTGATTTGAGTATGGTGAGGTCTATTTGTCACACAAGTGATGTAAATATAGCCTTTAAATACACCTCAACTATTAAATCAAAGTTAGTAAAAAACAAATTTAGAACCCCGACAGAAGCAGGGATATATAAAATTCCATGCAAAGATTGTGAACTAGTTTACATAGGAGAGACTGGCCGAAACCTAGAAACTAGAATTAAGGAACATAAATATGCCACTAAGACGTGTAATTTAAACAATGCTATTTTTAACCATGTTTGTAATGCCAATCATAGAATTGATTGGCAAGGTAGCCATCTGATGTATAAAAGCAACGACTTTAGAAAACGTAAGATAATCGAATCAATGTGCATTGAAAAATACCGCAATTTCAACCTTAGTTATGGTATGTATAAATTAGACCCAATAATGAGGTCCTTGGTAGAAATGTCCCTTCCCTCACCACACACACCTCACCTCACCCACACCTAGGTGACGCCCAAGGGGATTAACACGTGACCTGCCCTCACCGACACCTCCTTCTACCCCATCCCATTGACACCTCCTTCCCTCCCCCCCTCCACAAACTGTATATAAGTTCATACCTATGTACTATCTATGTCATTCCTTTCTTCTCGCTAGACCACTGAAGATGGTGGCAGTGTCCACCGAAAGTGTATGGATTAATATATTATTTCCGTCAACAAGAGTGGGTTTTATTCACCGTTTATGATCATCACGCCAGTGTGATTTCACCACCATTAGGGTCAGGAATACTCCTACTGACACACCGGTTGTGCAGTAGGAGACAAGCACTTACAATCTTTGCAGATCTCAAAGGAGTGTACTGTAATTCTCCACCAAACCGATGAATACATCTGTTAGATACCATTTATTAGAGGGATATAAAAGGAAAATGTAACAGTGGATTTTATGGACCAATGTGAACAAAAAGTAATCATATGAAATACATTAATAAAGGTGAAATTTTTATTTCATTATAAAGTCAAAAGATTTAGAAACCTTGCCATTGATTGGAAACTCTTATGAAATTAGAATTGAGGTTTGGAGAGGGAGCAAATTATAACTATATATAGAGTTTGCTTGTGATTTGTTGAAACCGAAGGGATATTAAGAAGTCACTTCCTAACCTGAAGCGATTTTTCACAACTCCTAAGGTCAGCTACACAATGACCCTTGTTCTTACAAGGGCCCTGTAGTAGAGTTCTTCTGCCTCATTTGTGGGATTGGTGACTGGGGTCATGAGAAAAGGCTCCAATGGGTACCCACTGTCACCTGCAACACATTGTTACCAGAAAGATGAACTATTTATACATACTGTACATACATATATAACCATACATAAACTCACATGGGAGGAATATGTATATCATACAGCCTTAGAACTGTACACTTGTTAAAACATCTCATGATACCAACCTAGGAGTAAGTAGTCCCCAAAGTGCCTCTACTAAAGTGTTGCCTCAAGTTGCTGTTCCTTCAAATGTAGGCATCATAAGTGGATCCTGCAAAGTGACACATGTATTAAAGCATGTGGTTCTACTTCAAATGTTATGCCAAGAAGCCCTCACATATATATAATGTTTTAATACACTTGGCAACCCTAGTGTAAATGGGAAGACTTTTTATATCAAACTTGATTTTTAAAGAGATATAACCATGCAGGTTTTGGGAAATTTTTCATATACAAGGGTATGCAATAATATAGACCATATACTAAACAGTATCTTACACAAAATTTCTTATTTACACACATTATTTAAATCTAGGTACATGAAATACAGTACAGTACCTGGAAATCTGGCAGAATAATTGAATATCAAGCCATTTCCATCACAAATATCTTGAAAGTTTAGTTAATTTAATCTTTTTCTATTGACGTACAGTACATGGCCTCATCAATACTTGGAGCCTTGATGGCAACGTGTGTACCTGCATACATAGCATAAACATTAATATATTGTGTAACAATAGGATCAATTTTATCTGTCTGCCTCATACTCTAAACAAAGGAATGACATAGTATATACAGGACTGTATACAGGTACAGTATTATATAAGCCAAACCAATATAATTCCTCAAGAGGAAAGTACACAAGGCAAGGTTGAAGTTAATATTGAGGGTAAAAAACTGTTACCTCTCTTACACCTTGTATGTTGTAGAGCCAAGAATCACAACAATGTTGGTGGGGGGAGACTGATCATTTATTATGAAGCATGTCTCTATATGATTGGGTTCTAACAACAAGGAAAACAACTAGCATTATGTATTTCATCAATAAAACTATGAAGCTTACCATCTATAGCTTCAATTACTCGTGGGAAGTTGGTGACCCTGCTGAAGGCTTGGGCTGATGTTCACAACTGTTGTGGTGTTGATGGCATATTAATTTCCTCAGCAGCCTTGGTACTCATGATGTTTGTTATTCTGGTGAATATTCTGCTGATGCTTGCTTGTGTTGGACCTGAAATAATCGTTATTTATTCAATATGTACTCATCAATGAGCTGCGTCAGCTCATGCCGAGTTAAGTGGTAGTGCCTTATCAGCTCGTTGTCATTGAGAGCTAGAGGGTCCAGCAGACTGTCTCGAAAGCACCTCTCTCTCCTTAGAGCCCTTGCTGCCATGTCAGCCAACACGTAGTCCATGGTAAAGTAGCCTCAGTCCGCTGACTGGCAGTGTGAGACCAGTCACCGATGTACAGTACAAGCAGTACTTGAAATGTTGTCTAGCATGCTTTTTGCGTGTTTAACGGCACTTTGTTTACATCTTGCCGTCTTTAAATATATATTTATATCAATTTCCACTGTAATCAATGAGAAATATTCACTAAATATGATGATTGATTGATTGATTGATTTATTGATGCCATTAGGCATCTGGCAGCGCAACAACAATGGTCATATACCGCCCAACATATAAAGGTCATCTACATCATTAATAAAATATGTACAAAAATTAAATAATTTTCACTACCTCAAAAGGGAGAAGCAGCATGAATAAAACCCACGTCTTCCAAAAGATCATATATTAATGAAATAACCTATTTAAGTTAGATATATACAAGAATTGAAATATTAACGAAAGAAACATTAAACTTTAACTACCTAAAAATTAATAGCCATAAATACAATAAAATTCACAATTTGTGGAGAAGGCCAGCCTCCTCCACATAGGAGAGGGTGTTCCCTCCCACACAACAAGCCTCCTCCCCGAGCACCTGGAAGAGACTGTAAGAACCGTCACCCTTCCGGTACTCGGAGAGGTGCCTACGACGAAGGTCCCCAAGGCTGGGACACTCGACATTAAGATGCCGTACTGTCAAAGGGACCAGACAATCATCACAGTAGGGAGGGTGAGCCCTCTCCATTAAAATGCCATGAGTCAATAATGTGTGGCCAATGCGGAGACGGACAAGAGCCGTCTCCCACCGGCGGGACAGGCCACTGTAGCTCCTCAATCCAAGGCGCTGGCGGATGTCACGGAGCTTGTTAGCCCCGATGGCGTCCCATCTGTCCTGCCAGCAGGAACGAACGGTAGCATCTATGTAGGGTCGAAGGTCCACTGCAGGAACAGGATGATCCCTGGCAGGAGGCCGGGAATTGGAGACCACAGCCTTAGCCAGGGCGTCAGCCCGCTCATTCCCATCAACACCCACATGGGCCGGGACCCAACAAAAAGTGACTTTGCGGCCACGACGACCCAGGAGGACAAGCCACTCAAGAATGGCCAACACCAGGGGATGGGTAGAGTTAAAATTGCACAAGGCCTGCAAGGCACTACAGGAATCGCTAAAAATAGTAAACGAAGGCTGAGGGAGAGTAAAAATCACTTCGAGGGCATATAAAATGGCCGAGAGCTCAGCAGTAAAAATGGACAGGACAGAAGGGAGCCTGCCTCCACGGCAAAAGTCAGGAAAGACAACTCCAAAGCCAACTCCAGCATCAGACTTTGACCCATCAGTGTACACAGGGAGGGACTCCCTGTGAGTGAAGGCATGTTCTAAAAAGAAGGAACGAGCCACTGGAGGAGGAAGAAATTCCTTCTTGTCTGTAAAGCAGGTGCAGGGGAAAACTTCTGGAAGAAGCCATGGAGCCACCCTGGGGACCCTCACAGGACAAATCTGAAAGTCATCTATGCCCATCTCCTCCATAGCCTTTCTAACCCGGAAGCCAAAGGGCCATGGTGCACGAGAATGTAAAAGGTAGTACTGAGACATGATATCAGATGACACCGCCAAGCAAGGTAGGGTGTCAGGAAGGCGATGTAATCGATGCCAACAACGAACCATCAAGGACTGGCGACGGAGATCAAGAGGTGGCTCATTAGTGTCCACCAGGAGACTGGGGATTGGGGACGACCTGAAGGCTCCGGTCGCCAGATGTACTCCAGCATGATGAACAGGGTCTAAAACTCTGAGACGGGCATCGGTGGCAAAAGAGTACACCTCACACTCATAGTCGAGTTTTGACCTAATAACAACATGGTATAGGCGGAGGAGGGTGGCCCGATCAGCCCCCCAGGATGTATGGCTCAGGACCCTCAACAGGTTAAGAGCCTTGAGGCAAGAGACCTTAAGTGTACGTAAGTGGGGAACCCAAGTCAAACGTTTGTCAAAAAGGAGACCCAAAAAGCGAGTCTCCTCGACACATCGTATCCGATGACCATACATGAATAAGTCCGGATCCGGGTGGATGCCTCGGATGCGGCAGAAGTGCATAGCAACTGTCTTGGAAGGAGAAAATCGAAACCCATGAGAATCAGTCCAACGTGACACCCTGTCAAGGGCAAGCTGCATGCGCCGCTCCGCCACTGACATACGGGAAGCAGCAAACCAGACTGCTAGGTCGTCAACGTACATCGAGTTAGCTATACCGTCTGGAAGGGATGAGGCAATGGCATTAATTTCTACTGCAAACAATGTGACACTGAGGACGCTTCCCTGGGGGACGCCCTCCTCCTGTGCAACAGATGCTGAGTGGGTTGTACCAACCCTCACAGAAAAACTGCGACCACCGAGAAACTCCTTAAGAAAGCGTGGAAAGCGACCCCGCAGGCCATATAAATGGAGTTGCTGCAGGATGCCATATTGCCATGTAGTGTAATAGGCTTTCTCTAAATCAAAGAATACACAGACAAGGTGTTGATGTCGTGCAAAGGCCTCACATGCAGCAGCTTCCAACCTGACCAGAGCATCTGTAGTGGAACGGTATTTACGAAAGCCAGACTGGGACGGAGACAGAAAATCACCCCGTTCCAAGAAGTATACCAGTGTGACATTCACCATCTTTTCAAATAGTTTACAGAGACAGGAGGTCAAGGCAATTGGTCGATAATTGAGGGCAACACCAGAGTCCTTGCCCGGCTTGAGAAAAGGAAGGATGGTAGCAACCCTCCACCCAGAAGGGAAGACACCCTCCAGCCAGATTCTGTTATATACAGCTAAAAGAAATGAGATCGCTTCCTCACCCAAGTGTCGTAACATTGTATATGGGATGTAGTCTGGCCCAGGAGAAGTGTCGCCGCAGAGAGAGAGAGCAGAATGCAGGTCTCTCAGGGTGAATATATGGTTATAACTTTCATTCTCGTTCCCTGTGAAATCCAGGACTGTACGCTCCTTGGCTCTTAACTCATGCCTGACAGCCAGAGGTCGAGAGTCACGGCTGGAGACCTTTGCAAAAGCCTCCGCCATGGTATTGGCCACTGTCAAACCATTCCATGATCTTAATTCCATTGACCTTAAGTACAGGTGGAGAACTAGGAGAAAACTCCCCCGCCATCTTACGGACTCTCCTGAACACTTGGGTGAGTGGAGTTTTAGTATTAATTGAAGACACATAGGCCTTCCAAGATGCACGTCGGGCCTCTTTAAAAACTCGTCTAGCCCGAGCCCTTGCCCGTCGGAAGTCCTCTAAAAGAGTTGGGTCCCCACGATTGCGACGAAGGCGAGAGAAAGCAGCGCGCTTCTCCCGCACAGCAGTGGTGCAGACTGGTGACCACCAAGGGACAGGACGTTTGGGATAGTAGCCAGAAGTTCTAGGGATAGAGTTGAGAGCAGCAGAGTGGAGCATATCAGTGAAATATGTTACAGCCTCGTCAGAGCTACCGAAATCGGCTACAGAACAGACCGAAGAAGTTAGCTCTCTAAAAAACTGCCAGTCAGCCTTCTCTAATTTCCATCTAGGAAGACGAGACTGTGGTTCGTACCTGTTACCTTCTAAAAGTATAGGGAAATGGTCACTGCCATATAAGTCAGGCAACACTCTCCAAGTAAAATCCAACAGAGCACTGGGTGAGCAAAGGGAAATGTCAATGACGGTAAAAGTCCCAGTAGGGCTATTAAAATGTGTCACATCTCCCGTATTTAAAACCCCTAATCCCTCATCCTCAATAAAAGAAGCCAATAAAACACCCCTGGGGTTGACCGAACTGTCACCCCACAGAGGATGACGACCATTAAAATCACCCAATAAAATAAAGGAAGATGGAAGGTCCCGTACAAGATGGTTGAGATCACCCCTCTCAACTGTAACACTGGGAGGAAGGTATAGACTGCATACAGTGTACGGGTGGTCCATAAAAACCTTAACTGCAACAGCCTGGAGCGGAGTGTCAAGCTCCAGGCTCGTGCATGGAATATCTCGGCGAACTAGGATGGCAGAGCCACCATGATGACCCTGCCCTTCAAATGAATTGGAATAAAATGCTGAGTATGCTGGAGGACTGGCAGGAATGTAGTCCCCAAGCATTGTCTCTTGGAGAGAAACACATGCAGGAGAGAAGCTAGAGAGAAGAACGCGCAGTTCCTCCCAAGAAGCACGCAAGCCACGGCAATTCCACTGAAGGACCTTGAACGGTGTTACTTTAGTACTGATTTTTGGGAAGCCTCACGGAGGTACTTCCCACTACCACCTCGACCTGAGGGTTTATTCAAACAATAAGATTTGTCTAATCCTGGGCCACTAGAAGAGGAGCGAACCCGAGGAGTAGTACTTGGGGCAGTAATTGGGACCCGTAGACGAGTCCCTGAAGCATCTGATATGTTAGAAGAAGATGAAGGTATATGAGATGGGATATTCTTTGAAACAATTACATTGGTTCTGTCCTGTACAGCAGTGGTATCACTGACACAGGCAGATACATCAACATCCATAATACAGGTGGTAGAATCACTCCGCTGCTCAAGCGGAAGAGAAAGTGAATCTTTTGAAGTCACAACATCCGTGGCATCCACATTAACTTTACGCCCCTCTGATGATCCCGAAGGAAGCTTGCGAGGAGGAACTTCTGTTGAATCAAGAGATTCATCAGAGCCACGAGAACGCTTCTGGTGAAATTGAGAGGAAACTATGGATGAGTCCACAGAGATGGTTGCCTCACAAGGTGGAACATCTATAGAGTCAAGTGCCTCAGAGGAACCACGAAGGCAGTTTAGGTGACTTAAGTTTCTTTTTGGAAGAGCGTGTGGCAGCGTGAACCTCTACCAAATGGACACCTTTAGCTAAAGTCTGAGAATTTTTATCAGTTGAAGGGTCACCAGAATGAGTATCTGATAAAGTTTCCAAAACAGAGAAACTATTATGTAGAGTAACCTTAGAAACGTTCTCACTAGAGCAAGAAGCAGCTGCCTCTTGAGAGGGTTGAGAGGGTGCTGCAACCAAGGCGTATGTCTTCACACCACCATCCTTCTGTCGCCTGAAGTTGAGTTGCCGTCTGGCACTACCTATGCTAATGAATTGAGTATTAGCCAAGTGGAGGATATCCTGCTCAAGTAGGTACATCTTACATTGGCGAGAACGCAAGGGGTGAGAATCTCTGCAGTAAAAGCAGTAACTCTCTGACCGACACTCAGAAGTAAGATGTGAGTCAAGAGCAGAACAATTACCACACCGGGAACGATTGTTGCAGTTCCTTTTCCCATGACCAAACTCATAACAACAGAAACACTGTAGGGGACGCTCAACAAAAGGCTTCACCTCAAATGAGGTGGGGTTAATGTTAATGCGATCTGGGATATGCGAGCCATAGAAAGTGAGGATGAACATATTTTTACTGCCTTTCATCTTCGTTACTCGTTGGACACTGTCTGGGCACATAGCGAGAATGTCCTCTTCAGAGAATTCATACAGGTCCTCATTATATATACGCCCCTTGCTATAATTAAATGTTCGATGTGGTTTAATAGATTCAAACATGCTATCAGAAGGACAGGGGAGATTGAGGAGCATCATGGCCTGTGCAAGATCTTTGGCTCTGATTAAAACTCCCTTACCATATTTCTTTATGTGGCCCATTGGTAATAATCCAATTTCTTTCTCAAGATACCGGGAAGCATGGATAATGTTACCACGTCCCTCCCTGTAGTAAGCCACAAACCAAAAGGGTGTAGGAACCCGACGTTCCTTTGGGACATGCTCTGCAGAATCATCAAATATATTAGGGCAGTAATCATTGTCACTGTTAACTACATTGATGGACCGTATCATCTGAACTTTACAATGAGTATCCCCCACCGTCAGAGAATCTGTTGACTCAAATGCTGCTTTGGCAGCAGCATTTGTATTGAAAGTAATATAGCACCGATTAGACCTACAATCACTATCATATGTGATTCGGATTCGGAGGACTACTCCAAAGCACTTAAAAATGGAGTGGATAGCGCCATTGGTAAAGGATGCGAGTACATTCGTTAACATTAACGTGTCCAAATCGTTAACAGGGTTCTTTGACACAAGACCCGACCTGCTAGGTCTACTCTTATTTGCAGCTTTCTGCATCTTACCACGACCAGAGAGTGACGTCTCGAGGGCCTGGTCGACCACCGCTCGAGGAAGAGATTGGGGCTTTTCTGTATCCATATATCATTGGTTTAGTGTTTTTGGCCCCAGGAGCCAAGAGCTACTACCTACCGGGCAGATGAGGGGACCGAGCGCTGGTCGCCGTGGGCGGGGTACCTCTTCCCCCACGGGGCCACTCGTTTAAAAAAGCAGCCCCAATGGCTCGAAAGTTTGCCCACGACGGTGCTGAGACCCCCTTCCCCAACATCTCCCGGCCCAGACACCCAACCATCCAACATAGGACGGCCCCTAGAGGGCAGTCCCTCCGGAGGGCAGCGCTGTTGGCCCGTACTGGCAGCCTAATGCATGGGAACCAATTAGTCTGGTCTCTCACTGGCGACCTTACTAGCATGGGAAGCCCTCTCTCCCCGAAATCGGGGCAGAGCAGGGGCCGGAGCCCCCTCTAGTCTAGCTCGCCAGGTCTCAGAGACACGCAAGCCCCCCCACCACGTCAAGGCGGTTCCCGTTGGGGGGGCTAAATATGATGATATCTGAGCCCATATGGTGCACGTCGTTAACTTCTACCAGCTTTTACTACACCTCCCGAGGTGTTGTTATTTACGACGTCGCTAACGCGCCCGTGACGTCATCATTTTGCTTCTTGGATCGCGTCGGTAGTGGCCGACGTCGCTAACTCGAGTTACCGACGTTGTTAAGTTTTTGGATCCGGCCCCTGGTCGATAGTGAACTGTCGTTTAAAAGCCAGATTAATCAAACAGTACGAATCTCTGCCTATCATCTGAGGAATATTGCTTTTGTAAGAAAGTATCTGGATACTAATACCACCAATATGTTAATTCACAATCATGTGATTAGTAAATTAGGCTATTGTAATTCTCTATATTATGGACTACCAAATTATTTGCTACGAAATTTACAACTAATGATGAATAGAGCAGTAAGATCAATAAAGAGTTTACTGTTGGTGAAAGCGAGGATCATATACAAGCTGTGTGTTATGGTATATCAAACTTTGAACTTTGGATAGCCCCAATAAGTGTGAGACTTATTGGAAGACTTCAATGTTGACACTGAGACATGGCAACGTGCTGCATCAATTGATGAGCCACGGTGCAATCACGATTTTAGATTTAGGGCCTTCGAAAAGAGTGCACCAAGACTTTATAATAGACTCCTGATAATGTGAAAAGTTGTCCGAACATCAAGGTCTTTAAAAGTCACTGAAAACGCATTTGTTCAAGGAATGTTACGACTTGGAAGATGGCACTGTGAGACAAGATTATAAGTGCTAGATAGCTAAGAGCGGCTGCGAAAGAAATGCAGTCATACTCTAAACCAAAATTAGAAGAGAGTTGCACAGAACAGAGAACAATATGTATCAGCTCAGATTCCGGACACGGTTAAGATTGGATACGAAATAGTTCATGTCAGACCATATGTACCAGCATTGAGGTGCTTTGATAAAGATTCATGCACTTGTGGTAAATGTGCAGGTAATCACGAAACGGCTTTGTGTTCAAAGACAGTTCTCAAGTGTGCTAATTGTGGTGGCCCCCACCAGGCAAGTGCAGGTAACTGCATGAGCCTTAAAGTGGAGACTGGGGCAATGGCATAGATGAGGGCTCATGATGTCAGTTATGGTGAGGCAAAGAGGAAGGTGAAGGGGGTTAACCAGACTCCCATAGTTTCCTATGCTGCAGCAATGACTGGCACCACCGCTAATGCAACAGATGTTAACGTGACTATCCAGGCAAAAGATAAATCGATTAAAGAATTAAAGGATCAAGTTAGCAAATTAATGCTTCAAATAGAAAATTTAACAAAGAAACTAGACGAAATTGGTGCATCAACCCAGCAAAAGAAGCACCACAAGGCTGATGATACCGTATCAGCTTCTAAATCTCATGTTCTCGCTCAGGTGACTCCCATGAAGCCTACATCCGGGAGCCGTCCGGTTCATCGCGAGACGAGCCGTTCGAGGACTGGCTCTGTAACTCGTGGAGAGGAACAGGCGATGGAGGCTACCATCGTGAAACCATCCTGAAGGAGGTCCCCGGGAAGTGCCGGGGAGGAGGAGGGTCTTCCCTCCCTGTACAAAAAGGTTCGGGCAGATGAACAAGGCCCAAAACCCCCTGAACAGCGATAATCTTCGCGCTAACCATAATCCAATGGAACTGTCGAAGTCTTAGAGCTAGATTAAATGAACTCAAACTTTTGGCCTGTTCTTACGCTGCCGATATTATTGACCTTCAGGAAACTCATCTGAATGACCAAGACGAAGACGAGGTTGTTCAGCTTCTGAACTACAGGATATTTAAGAGGGACCGTGGGGGGAGGGGTGAAGTGACAATCTACAGCCGCCATAACCTCCCTTTCACTGACATAGCCTGTAATTTTCCTCTGGAAAGAGTCGCTTGCAGAGTAAAATTTGGTGGCACCTACCTGACTATCTGTTCTGTCTACTGTCCTCCTGACACAGTAACTTATGATGATGTTTTTGATCTATAGGATAGTCTGCCCTGTAGAAAATTAATTGTAGGGGATTTTAATGCTCATCATACGTTAAGGGGTTCCCTGCAGGATGATAGGAAGGGGGTTACAGATGGCTAGGCTAATCAGTGATTCCAATTTGGTTCTTCTGAACGACGGTAGTCCGACGAGAGTTGAGGATAATACCAGTAATTTTAGCGTCCTTGACCTATCTCTGGTCTCCCCATCAATTGCAGCCTCTTGCCAGTGGCTACCCATTGATGACTCATTGGGAAGCGACCATTTTCCTATTTTGATTAAATTTAAAAGCGACACTATTACAGAGCCTTCATCACCTAAATTTAACGTTAAAAAAGCAGACTGGGTGTCCTTCACAAAGAGTGTCAAAATTGAAACTGTTGGAGAAACCATTGATGATAAAGTAAACAATATTAAACATGATATCCTCAAAGCCGCAATGGCAACAATTCCTAAGACTTCGATAGATAGCGCAAAGAATAGAGTTCCATGGTGGACGCCAGATTGCCGCAGGGTACTGTGTGAGAGGAATAGACCCAACAGGCTTTTCAAAAATCACATTAGTGATGAGAACTTTAGCAAGTATAAACTTGCGAGAGCTAGGGCTCGTAGAACCATCAGACAAGCCAACCGAGACTCTTGGCGATGCTTTGTCTCTACTATAAATAATGAAACACCAATATCCCAAGACTGGTTCACTGTTATAAAATTAAATAAGAAAAAAATATCCAATAAAATTACCAACATCACATTTAATAACATCAACTATGATGAACCTAGAGACATTGCTAACGCCCTCGCCAGGTAGTTCTCTGTTGCTAACAGCTCTGAAAATTACCATCCAGCTTTCCTGCCCATCAAGGAAGCATCAGAGCTGCAGCATATTAACTTTGCCACAGGAGATGAATTAGATTACATCAGTGATCTAACAATGCAAGAGCTTGTCCAAGCCGTAGGAGCCTGTAGTGGGACATCCCCATGAGATTCGATATGAGATTATAAAACATCTTGATCGCTCTATTGTGCTCACAAGTTGCTTATGCAAGGTCATGGAACGAATTGTTAATCATAGGCTATTGCATTTTTTAAATTCCAGGAATTTTTCTGGTTGACGAGCAGTGTGGCTTCCATAAAGGTCGCCAGACGCTCGATTGCAGTATTTTTAGATGTTAAAAAAGCCTACGACATGACTTGTTGACATGGCCTCCTCAGGAAAGTATATGCGATGGGATTACACGGTAACCTGCCCTTTTTTGTTAAAAATGTCATTTCTGACAGAACTTTCTCTGTCAAGATTTTTTCAGACACAGTCACTTTCTCGGACATATTTGTTCAGGCAAACGGGGTCCCCCAGGGGAGTGTTCTGTCTCCGACCTTATTTCTATGTATGATCAATGACATTCTACCAGCTCCTCCTCGAAATCTTAAATGCTCAATGTACACCGATGACTGTGCGATATGGCACTCCAGCTGTAGTGGAGAGTTTTTGGTAACTCGGATCCAATTGGCACTGGATTTGATTCACAATTGGGGCCTCCAGTGGGGTTTTAAGTTTTCAATAAGAAAGAGTGAAGGGGTGATTTTCACTCATAGAAAGAAGCATGACGTCTGGCTGACTATGGGTGACAACAGTCGACTGTCATGGCGAGTCCATGTCAGTCAGTTAAAAACTAAATGTCTAACAGCACTTAATTTGCTGAAGTGCATTTCTGGTACCAAATGGGGAGCAGATAGGAAGTCATTGCTAATGCTATATAAATCCCTGATTAGATCTAGAGTAGACTATAGTGTATGGTTCGGCATCTGAATCTGTGTTGAAAGGTTTGGATGTTGTGCAGAATGCGTGTTTGCGTGTGTGTCTTGGAGCCCTACATTGCACTCGAATCGAGCGTCTAGAAATGGAGTCACAAGTGCCTCCCCTCCATCTGAGATGAGATCAACCACTTTTAGTATATAGTGCTAAAAAATCCAGGGTGCCGAGTCATCTTCCCGGGAATGCCTTGCTACGGCAACTGCACCCGGGGGGCCATGGCAATAGGCCCCTGGCAGAGGGACCGAGTCATCCATCCGGGAACCACTGGGCCCCAGGGGGCACTGGCGTGAAGCCAAGGGGAACCCGGCCCCAAGAACATATACCCAGGGAGCTGAGTGATTCTCCTGGTAATGCCTTGGTGGGGCAGCTGCACCCGGGGGACCATGGCGATAGGCCCCTGGAAGGGTCGAGTTATCCGCCTGGGCGTCGCTTGGCCCCGGAGGTCACTGGTGTGAGGTCCCTCAGAGCAAGACTCCACGACCTCGTAGAGTGTGTCGGTATAGAATTCTCAACAATCGATACTCTGGTCTTAGTAAACATTGCACCCTGGGTAACACCCCCTTTAACTATTGTGGAATATCTGGTTGCCAGGGTTTAATCCCGGGTGTCGGAGGTGGAGGTACACCAGAGGTTTCGAGAGATAATTGTTAAACATCTTCAATATTTCCATCAGTATACTGACGGCTCCAAGACGGATGAATGTGTGGGTGCAGATGTGTGGTCGACTGAATGTCAGTTAAGATTCAGACTGCTGAATCATACATCGATTTTCCTTGCTGAACAATTTTGCTATTAATAAAGCTTTGGATTATCTTTACTGATTCATTAAGTTCACTTAAAGCTATTAAATTTGTTAATACTACTAACAACGAAATACAGGGTAATATCATTAGTAAGCTAATATGGGTACCTTCACATTATGGTATCTATGGCAATGAACAGGCTGATATACTAGCCGGATCAACTGTTGATCTGGACCTTTGCATAGTCCATACGGATCTCAGGTGTTTTGTTTCCATCATTAAATCTCGAATTCATCTCCTGTGGCAAAGGCAGTGGACCAGACTAGACATCAGTAATAAAGTTAAAACAATTATATAACCCTGGGCTACGTCATCATGGCATAGCCGTAGGGACGAGGTGGTGTTGGCTCATATTCGGGTCAACGCCACCAGATTAACTCACCTAGAACCATACATCAATAAAACTTTTTCCCCCATGTGCCCCTCATGTAATGCAATAATGCCCATAAGTAATTTATTAATTTTTTGTAATGAATTTGAAAATCAAAGACGTAAAATTAAACTATATTTCCAAATTAAAAATATAGCCTTCACCATCGAAAATATTCTATCAGATGATAAGAATATTATAAACAAACTGATGAGTTTTCTGAGGGAGACAAAACTTTATGACCTTATATAGATTGATATAATAAATTGGAACCATTGGCTTAATGACCTTTGGCTATATGCCACTGGTTGATATCCAATAAATCCAACATGAGAGAGAGAGAGAGAAGGTCATTGTGAAGGAGGGAGTCTGGGCACGATTATGATTACATTACATTCAATTGTAAAGAAGTAATTAATACTTATGTAAGCTTAAGTGTACAACCATAAAGTTATGCATGATCTTATCACAGTATTTGCCTAGCAATTCTGCAAGGCAATAACGAAGAATAACTTAAGCCGTAAAACAATAAATACCAGTAATTACACAGATAGATGTGCTACATGTTATTAATTTTAGTACTGAATTCTCTAAAGTCTCAAAATACTCTAAGTCTAGACCTTTCCCACAGCAATGCACAGACAAAAAATAGTTTGGGTTTACAGGGCACAGTAAATGAAAGCTTTATATTATGTTTAAAGTATAATATGAGGAGCTTGGCCTTTGTATCCTTTAACGTCAAAGGCACATTGTGGTTGCTTTTGAACTGTTGAGGGTATACCTGATTAATTATAGAGAATGGTGGTCGTCATTTATATTAGACATTAATTCGTTCGACAATGTAGATACGTATATAAAGCCATAGTAAGTGATTGGATAAATGTAATATTACTTATGTAGGCTATAACGTTCTTTATACCCGGTAGAAAGGGTAGAAAGGGCTCCTTAGCCTTGGTCGGTAACCTATCTAGGAGAGAGTGCACTCCGAATTCAAATCTCTGCTGTCTTGTAGGCATCCTCTTTAGGGAAAGACTCGGGAGTAAACTTTAATAAATCCGGAGTCGGAGTCCCTAAGGCAGTTCGTCGTTGACCTCAACTTTGTTCTGGCAGCTCCTGCACCCTCGTTGGCACCAAACTGTAGCAGCCCTGCTGTTCCTTTGGGTCCGTCAGCAAGGTGGAGAGGGGGGCCATGTTACATGGGCAACAGCTTGTCCTCCATATCACAATGCCCAGGCTTACATCCGTCCACACCATCACCTACACACTCACACCTACAACCAGGAGAGGACACTCCAGCTTCGCCATTCATTTAGTGTTGACAGAACACGGGAAGCAACAGATACCGGTTATAAGCCATCACTCAATTGGCGTAGAGTGCGGCGCCAGGGGTTGCTTCTGACGGTGGGAGAGATCTTTGAGTCTCATTGGACAGCTACTGCCCACCTCAAGCTGGGCAGCCCCCAGCCAGTAAGGTGCTGTCCCTCCACAGTCAGCTTTCTCCATTGGGTGCATGGGGATTAGGAGAACATCTGACAAGCAGATCGTCAACTACTGCACCAGGCAACAATAAAAAAAAATTCAAGGAAGAGACCAGCTCTGAAACTAGGATGGTGGAATGTTTGGACAATGATGCCCGGCTTTTCTCAAGACCTCCAGGATATCAGTGACGCCAGGAAAACAGCTGTCATCAACGACGAGCTCATGAGACTGAATGTCGACATTGCCACTCTGCAGTAAACACGACTAGCCGATGCAGGTGCATTGAAGGAGAGTGTCTACACATTTTTCTGGCAGGGGAGGAGCTCTGATGAGCCCAGAGAGTATGGAGTAAGATTTGCGGTAAAGAACAGTTTGCTGAGTATGGTAGAACCAGGCAGCAGCGGCTCCGAGTGACTCCGATCTCTCCGCCTTAACACCACCGAAGGCCCCGTCACCCTTGTCAGTGTGTTTGCCTCGACGCTGTCCTCCACTTCGGATGCCAAGGATGAGTTCGACGAGAACCTTGCATCTACCATCAGGAACATCCCCAGCACTGAACAACTTGTTCTCCTTGGCGACTTCAATGCCAGAGCGGGTGCAGACATCGACTCATGGCCTTCTTGCCTTGGTCAGTTTGGAGTTGGAAAACTGAACGAGAACGAACAGTGACTGCTCGAGTTTTGTGCCTTTCATAATCTGTGCATCACCAACTCCTTCTTCAAGACAAAGCCTCAACATAAGGTCTCATGGAGACACCCACGCTCAAAGCACTGGCACCAACTGGATTTGATCCAGGTTAGGCGTGCCACCATCAAGAATGTTCTTCACACACGCTCTTACCACAGAGCAGACTGCAACACAGGCCACTCCTTGATATGCTGCAAGATCAGGCTGCAACCCAAAAAGTTCTACCATGTAAAAAAACCAGGGATCCCACGCATTGACATCAGCAAGATGACCCAGCCAGATCTTGTAGATCGGTTCACAGTTGCATTTGGGAAGGAGTATGATGCATTGCAGCCCGGAGACACCGCCACAGAGAAGTGGGAAACTCTGCGAGACACCATCCACCGCACCATCCTGGCTACCTTTGGGAAGAAAACCTCGAAGTCACACGACTGGTTTGAGGCCAGAGCATCAGAGATAACCCCAGTTATCGATGCCAAGCGCGTCTTACTCATCGAGTTCAAGCGGTCACCCACTGAGAGGAACTTGCAGATGCTCAGGGCTGCCAGGAGCAAGGTCCAGCACATTGCCAGGCACTGCGCCAACGAGTACTGGACAGAGCTCAGTGAGTCGATCCAGACGGCTGCTGCAACGGGCAACATCAGAGGGATGTACGGTGGCATCAAGAAGGCACAGGGATCAACACAGAGCAAAACGGTCCCCCTCAAGTCCGCCACTGGGGAAATCATCACTGACCAAGGCCAGCAGATGGATAGATGGGTGGAACATTATTCCGAACTCTACTCCAGAGAAAACACAGTGGCCCCCTCAGCCCTTGATGACATCGAGTGCATGCCAGTCATGGAAGAGCTTGATGCAGAGCCAACCATGGATGAACTCAGCAAGGCCATTGACAGTTTGGCAACAGGAAAGGCACCATGCAGCGACAGTATTCCTCCAGATTTCATCAAACACTGCAAGTTTACCCTACTGCAGCCTCTGCACGAAGTCCTCTGCCAGTGCTGGGGAGAGGGAGCTGTGCCGCAGGACATGAGAGATGCCAAGATCGTTACCCTATACAAGAACAAGGGCGAGAGGAGCGACTGCAACAAGTACAGGGGCATCTCCCTAATCAGCATCGTGGGCAAAGTCAATGCTCGGGTCCTTATCCGGTTGCAGAAGCTGGCGGAGCGTGTCTACCCAGAATCACAGTGTGGCTTACGAGCTGAAAGGTCCACGGTGGACATGGTCTTCTCCCTTCATCAACTCCAGGAGAAGTGTAGAGAGCAGCGGATGCCCCTGTACATTACATTCATCGACCTCACCAAGGCCTTCGACCTTGTCAGCAGAGATGGTCTTTTCAAGGCTCTCAGAAAGATCGGATGTCCCCCAAGACTACACAGCTTAATCGAGTCCTTCCTCTCCAACATGAAGGGGACTGTGCGGTTCAATGGCAACCTCTCCGAGCCCTTCAACATACGCAGCGGAGTCAACCAGGGCTGCGTGCTCACCCCAACTCTCTTTGGGATCTTCGCTCTCCTCCTGAGGAACGCATTCGTCACAGCACAAGAGGGAATCTACCTGCGGACCAGTTCAGATGGCAGGCTCTTCAATTTTGCCTGCCTAAGAGCGAAGACAAAGGTCCGAGAAGCCCTCATCAGAGACATGCTGTTCGCTGATGATGCCGCAGTGGCGACACACACCCAACGGGAACTGCAGCTGCTGATGGACCACTTCTCCCAGTCCTGCAAAGACTTCGCGCTGACCATCAGTCTGAAAAAGACCAACGTCCTGGGCCAAGACATACCTGCACCACCAGTCATCACCATTGACGACTATGAGCTCGATGTTGTTCACCAGTTCACGTACCTTGGATCCACCATCACTGATAACCTCTCCCTTGACGCTGAGATCGACAAGAGGATTGGGAAGGCATCCACAACATTCGCTCGCCTCGCATCAAGAGTGTGGACCAACCCTTAGTTGACCGTGAAGAAGAAGATGGCTGTGTACAATGCCTGCATCCTCAGCACCTTGTTATATGGCAGCGAGACATGGACCACTTATGCCCACCAGGAGAAAAAGCTCAACTCCTTCCACCTCAGAAGCCTCCGACACATTCTCGGCATCTCCTGGCAAGACAAGGTGACCAACACTGACGTCCTGTCTCGCATAGGCCTTCCCACCATGTACACCCTGCTGAGACAACATCGGCTGCGCTGGCTAGGTCATGTTTGTTGCATGGAGGATGGCCGAATCCCAAAAGACATTCTCTACGGAGAGCTTGCCACAGGACAGAGAAGCATTGGCCGCCCGCAGCTGAGGTACAAGGATGTGTGCAAGAGAGATATGAAGGCGCTTGACATCAACACCAACTCCTGGGAGGACCTCGCAGCCGACCACACCAGCTGGAGAAGCACGCTTCACAAGCAGCTGCTGACTGGTGAAGAGAAGTTGTCTGCTGTGGCAGCAGAGAAGCGAGCTTGCAGAAAGGCAACAACAACCAACAGACCAGAATCAACACACAGATCCAACCTATGCGACCATGACTGCCACTCTCGCATCGGTCAACACAGTCATAAGAGGCGCTGCTCAAGCTGAGCAGACAGTCGGGAAAAATAACAGACGGATATATTTACCCATGGTCAGTCATGACCGACGGGGGCTGACTAGACTAGACCCGGTATTAGAAATGGAAATAATTAAAATAGGCATATGGCGTTGAGACAGTAAGGATGCACCTTATGCATCTACCCGGGTAAACAGACTCTAGCATACACGGTACAGTTTATTTGGTAACATACAAAGGTGCAGTACATATGGTAAGGGGGAAGGACAGTCTGCCGATGTTGCGTTGTGGAGAGTCGGTAGTTGCATTGCCGTTTGTGTAGTAGGGTAGGGTAGAGGAACAGCTGGGATAGTCTGGCTCACAAGCGCCAGCCCGCTCTTTTATATCCTTTCTCAAGGTTCCCATATGTAGCATCAATCACGTGATCACGCCATACCCTTACCTGCTGGACCCACCTTAGTTCGTACCTGGAGGAAGCGGAAGGCTGGCGGCTGGGGACAGGATTAGTAACACCACCAGACTGTGGCTTGTCTGGGAATGGGAGATCACAAAGAAACAAGGATTGATTGATTTATTGATACCATTAGGCATCTGGCGGCTCAACAACAATGGTCATATACCGCTCAACATAATTGATTGATTGGTTGATTTATTGATGCCATTAGGCATCTGGCAGCGCAACAACAATGGTCATATACCGCCCAACATAAAAAGGTCATCAACATCATTAATAAAATATGTACAAAGATTAAATAATTTTCACTACCTCAAAAGGGAGAAGCAGCATGAATAAAACCCACGTCTTCCAAAAAATCATATATTAATGAAATAACCTACTTAAGTTAGATATATAAAAGAATTGAAATATTAACGAAAGAAACATTAAACTTTAACTACCTAAAATTTAATAGCCATAAATACAATCAAATTCACAATTTGTGGAGAAGGCCAGCCTCCTCCACATAGGAGAGGGTGTTCCCTCCCACACTACAAGCCTCCTTCCCGAGCACCTGGGAGAGACTGTAAGAACCGTCACCCTTCCGGTACTCGGAGAGGTGCCTACGACGAAGGTCCCCAAGGCTGGGACACTCGACAATAAGATGCCGTACTGTCAAAGGGACCAGACAATCATCACAGTAGGGAGGGTGAGCCCTCTCCATTAAAAAGCCATGAGTCAATAATGTGTTGCCAATGCGGAGACGGACAAGAGGTCTCCCACCGGCGGAACAGGCCACTGTAGCTCCACAAACTAAGGCGCTGGCGGATGTCGCAGAGCTTGTTAGCCCCGACGGCGTCCCATCTGTCCTGCCTTCAGGTACGAACGGTAGCATTTATGTAGGGTCGAAGGTCCACTGCAGGAACAGGATGACGCCTGGCAGGAGGCCGGGAATTGGAAACCACAGCCTTAGCCAGGGCGTCAGCCCGCTCATTCCCACACCCACATGGACCGGGACCCAACAAAAAGTGACTTTGCGGCCACGACGACCCAGGAGGACAAGCCACTCAAGAATGGCCAACACCAGGGGATGGGAAGAGTTAAAATTGCACAAGGCCTGCAAGGCACTACAGGACTCTCTAAAAATAGTAAACGAAGGCTGAGGGAGAGTAAAAATCACTTGGAGGGCATATAAAATGGCCGAGAGCTCAGCAGAGAAAATGGACATGACAGAAGTTAGCCTGCCTCCACGGCAAAAGTCAGGAAAGACAACTCCAAAGCCAACTCCAGCATCAAACTTTGACCCATCAGTCTACACAGGGAGGGACTCCCTGTGAGTGAAGGCATGTTCTAAAAAGAGGGAACGAGCCACTGGAGGAGGAAGAGAGTCCTTCTTGTCTGTAAAGCAGGTGCAGGGGAAAACTTCTGGAAGAAGCCATGGAGCCACCCTGGGGACCCTCACAGGACAAATCTGGAAGTCATCTATGCCCATCTCCTCCATAGCCTTCCTGACCTGGAAGCCAAAGGGCCATGGTGCACGAGAATGTAAAAGGTAGTACTGAGACATGATATCAGATGACACCGCCAAGCAAGGAAGGGAGTCAGGAAGTCGGTGTAATCGATGCCAACAACGAACCATCAAGGACTGGCGACGGAGATCAAGAGGTGGCTCATTAGCATCCACAAGGAGACTGGGGATTGGGGACGACCTGAAGGCTCCGATCGCCAGACGTACTCCAGCATGATGAACAGGGTCTAAAACTCTGAGACGGGCATCTGTGGCAGAAGAGTACACCTCACACCCATAGTCGAGTTTTGACCTAATAAGAACATGGTATAGGCGGAGGAGGGTGGCCCGATCAGCCCCCCAGGATGTATGGCTCAGGACCCTCAACAGGTTAAGAGCCTTGAGGCAAGAGACCTTAAGTGTACGTATGTGGGGAACCCAAGTCAAACGTTTGTCAAAAAGGAGACCCAAAAAGCGAGTCTCCTCGACACAGCGTATCCGATGACCATACATGAATAAGTCCGGATCCGGGTGGACGCCTCGGATGCGGCAGAAGTGCATAGCAACTGTCTTGGAAGGAGAAAATCGAAACCTATGAGAACCAGTCCAACGTGACACACTGTCAAGGGCAAGCTGCATGTGCCGCTCTGCCACTGACATACAGGAAGCAGCAAACCAGACTGCTAAGTCGTCAACGTACATAGTGTTAGCTATACCGTCTGGAAGGGATGAGGCAATGGCATTAATTGCTACTGCAAACAATGTGACACTAAGGACGCTTCTCTGGGGGATGCCCTCCTCCTGTGCAGCAGATGCTGAGTGGGTTGTACCAACTCTCACAGAAAAACTACGACCACTGAGAAACTCCTTAAGAAAGCGTGGAAGGCGACTCCGCAGGCCATATAAATGGAGTTGCTGCAGGATGCCATATTGCCATGTAGTGTCATAGGCTTTCTCTAAATCAAAGAATACACAGACAAGGTGTTGATGTCGTGCAAAGGCCTCACATGCAGCAGCTTCCAACCTGACCAGAGCATCTGTAGTGGAACGGTATTTACGAAAGCCAGACTGGGACGGAGACAGAAAATCACCCCGTTCCAAGAAGTATACCAGTCTGACATTCACCATCTTTTCAAATAGTTTACAGAGACAGGAGGTCAAGGCAATTGGTCGATAATTGAGGGCAACACCAGAGTCCTTACCCGGCTTGAGGAAAGGAAGGATGGTAGCAACCCTCCACCCAGAAGAGAAGACACCTTCCAGCCAGATTCTGTTATGTAAAGCTAAAAGATATGAGATCGCCTCCTCACCCAAGTGTCGTAACATTGCATATGGGATGTTGTCTGGCCCAGGAGAAGTGTCGCCGCAGAGAGAGAGAGCAGAATGCAGGTCTCTCAGGGTGAATATATGGTTAAACTTTTATTCTCGTTCCCTGAGAAATCCAGGACAGTACGCTCCTTCGCTCTTAACTCATGCCTGACAGCCAGAGGTCGAGAGTCATGGCTGGAGACCTTTGCAAAAGCCTCCGCCATGGTATTGGCCACTGTCAAACCATTCCATGATCTTAATTCCGTTGACCTTAAGCACAGGTGTAGAACTAGGAGAAAACTTCCCCGCCATCTTACAGACTCTCCTGAACACTTGGGTGAGTGGAGTTTTAGTATTAATTGAAGACACATAGGCCTTCCAAGATGCACGTCGGGCCTTTTTTAAAACTCGTCTAGCCCAAGCCCTTGCCTGTCGGAAGTCCTCTAAAAGAGTTGGGTCCCTACTATTGCGATGAAGGCGAGAGAAAGCAGCGCGCTTCTCCCGCACAGCAGTGGTGCAGACTGGTGACCACCAAGGGACAGGACATTTGGGAAAGTAGCCAGAAGTTCTAGGGATAGAGTTGAGAGCAGCAGAGTGGAGCATATCAGTGAAATATGTTACAGCCTCGTCAGAGCTACCGAAATCGGCTACAGAACAGACCGAAGAAGTTAGCTCTTTAAAAAACTGCCAGTCAGCCTTCTCTAATTTCCACCTAGGAAGACGAGACTGTGGTTCGTACCTGTTACCTTCTAAAAGTATAGGGAAATGGTCACTGCCATATAAGTCAGGCAACACTCTCCAAGTAAAATCCAACAGAGCACTGGGTGAGCAAAGGGAAATGTCAATGACGGTAAAAGTCCCAGTAGGGCTATTAAAATGTGTCACATCTCCCGTATTTAAAACCCCTAATCCCTCATCCTCAATAAAAGAAGCCAATAAAACACCCCTGGGGTTGACCGAACTGTCACCCCACAGAGGATGATGACCATTAAAATCACCCAAAAAATAAAGGGAGATGGAAGGTCCCGTACAAGATGGTTGAGATCACCCCTCTCAACTGGAACACTGGGAGGAAGGTATAGACTGCACACAGTGTACGGGCGGTCCATAAAAACCTTAACTGCAACAGCCTGGAGCGGAGTGTCAAGCACCAGGCTCGTGCATGGGATATCTCGGCGAACTAGGATGGCAGAGCCACCATGATGACCCTGCCCTTCAAATGAATTGGAATAAAATGCTGAGTATGCTGGAGGACTGGCAGGAATGTAGTCCCCAATCATTGTCTCTTGGAGAAAAACACATGCAGGAGAAGCTAGAGAGAAGAATGTGCAGTTCCTCCCAAGAAGCACGCAAGCCACGGCAATTCCACTGAAGGACCTTGAACGGTGTTACTTTAGTACTGATTTTTGGGAAGCCTCACGGAGGTACTTCCCACTACCACCTTGACCTGAGGGTTCACTCAAACAATAAGATTTGTCTAATCCTGGGCCACTAGAAGAAGAGCAAACCCGAGGAGTAGTACGTGGGGCAGTAATTGGGGCCCGTAGACGAGTCCCTGAAGCATCTGATATGTTAGAAGAAGATGAAGGTATATGAGCTGGAATATTCTTTGAAACAATTACATTGGTTCTGTCCTGTACAGCAGTGGTATCACTGACACAGGCAGATACATCAACATCCATAGTACTGGTGGTAGAATCACTCCGCTGCTCAAGCGGAAGAGAAATTGAAACTTTTGAAGTCACAACATCCGTGGCATCCACATTAACTTCACGCCCCTCTGATGATCCCGAAGGAAGCTTGTGAGGAGGAACTTCTGTTGAAGCAAGAGATTCATCAGAGCCACGAGAACGCTTCTGGTGAAATTGAGAGGAAACTATGGATGAGTCCACAGAGATGGTTGCCTTACGAAGTGGAACATCTATAGAGTCAAGTGCCTCAGAGGAACCACGAAGGCGTCTCTGTGGCAGTTTAGGTAACTTAAGTTTCCTTTTGGGAGAGCGTGTGGCAGCGTGAACATCTACCACATGGACACCTTTATCTTAAGTCTGAGAATTGTCATCAGTTGAAGGGTCACCAGAATGAGTGTCTGATAAAGTTTCCAAGACAGAGAAACTATTATGTAGAATAACCTTAGAAACGTTCTCACTAGAGCAAAAAACAGCTGCCTCTTGAGAGGGTTGAGAGGGTGCTGCAACCAATTTAGGGTGAAGGGAGGAGGCGTATGTCTTCACACCACCATCCTTCTGTCGCCTGAAGTTGAGTTGCCATCTGGCACTACCTATGCTTATGAATTGAGTATTAGCCAAGTGGAGGATATCCTGCTCAAGGAGGTACACCTTACATTGACGAGAACGCAAGGGGTTAGCATCTCTGCAGTAGCAGAAGTAACTCTCTGACCGACACTCAGAAGTAAGATGTGAGTCAAGAGCTGAACAATTACCACACCGGGAACGGTTGTTGCAGTTCCTCCTCCCATGAGGAATGTCCTCTTCTGAGAATTCATACAAGTCCTCATTATTAATACGCCCCTTGCAATAATTAAATGTTCGATGTGGTTTAATAGATTCAAACATGCTATCAGAAGGACAGGGGAGATTGAGGAGCATCATGGTCTGTGTAAGATCTTTGGCTCTGATTAAAACGCCCTTACCATATTTCTTTATGTGGCCCATTGGTAATAATCCAATTTTTTCTCCAGATACCGGGAAGCATGGATAAGGTTACCACGTCCCTCCCTGTAGTAAGCCACAAACTAAAAGGGTGTAGGAACCCGACGTTCCTTTGGGACATGCTCTACAGAGTCATCAAATATATTAGGGCAGTAGTCATTGTCACTGTCAACTACATTGGTGGACCGCATCATCTGAACTTTACAATGAGTATCCCCCACCGTCAGAGAATCTTTTGCCTCAAATGCTGCTTTGGCAGCAGTATTTATATTGAAAGTAATGTAGCACCGATTAGACCTACAATCACTGTCATATGTGATTCGGATTCGAAGAACTACTCCAAAACACTTAAAAATGGAGTGGATAGTGCCATAGGAAAGGGATGCAAGTACATTCGTTAACATTAAGGTGTCAAAATTGCTAACAGGGTTCTTCGACACAACACCCGACCTGCTAGGTCTAGTCTTATTTGCAGCTTTCTGCATACTACCTCGACCAGAGAGTGACGTCTCGAGGGCCTGGTCGACCACCGCTCGAGGAAGAGATTGGGGCTTTTCTTTATCCATATATCATTGATTTGGTGTTTTTTGGCCCCAGGAGCCAAGAGCTACCGGGCAGATGAGGGGACCGAGCGCTGGTCGCCTTGGGCCACTCGTTTTAATAAAGCAGCCCCAATGGCTCGAAAGTTTGCCCACGACGGTGCAGAGACCCCCTTCCCCAACATCTCCCGGCTCAGACACCCAACCATCCAACATAGGACGGCCCCTAGAGGGCAGTCCCTCTGGAGGGCAGCACTGTTAGCCCGTACTGGCAGCCTAATGCATGAGAACCATTTAGTCTGGTCACTGGCGACCTTACTAGCATGGGAAGCCCTCTCTCCCCGAAATCGGGGCAGAGCAGGGGCCGGAGCCCCCTTTAGTCTAGCTCGCCAGGTCTCAGAGACACGCAAGCCCCTCCACCACGTTAAGGTGGTTCCCGTTGGGGGGGTGAAAGCAGTTCAAATCAGTTTCACTAGACACAATATCCTTCGAATTCTGCTGACTTGACAGCGTGCTGGGAAGTTTCCATGCTGAGCCACTGATTGCTAGATTCACTCTACTGTTATTTCTATGCTAATCTCTTTATTGTAATCAACTCCATATTGTCATCTTGTTTAAGGAGAAAGGGACAATATATATTTACTCACATTATTCTTATATAAACTTGTATCTAACATTAATATATTTCACATAATTATAAGCTAAGCAATATCAACACCATCGTTACAATCTGTCACGTAAGATGGGTGTGGTACCATCTGGTACGTAAGTGAACAGCTAGAGAGGAGCTGTGCACTTACAGCCCTGCCCTGGGCTAGGGAGGAGCTTTTGGAGCCATGCCCTAAGCGAAGAACAGATTCACCTCCTATGTATATTGTAGAGACAAGCTGTCTATAACCTGTAATATGTAACCTGATATATTTCAGTAAATAGAGACAAGTCCCAGAGTATACTCTAAACCTTGAGTAATTAACTTAATTCCCCAGGAAGACGAAGGGTGGTAAGTTCTATCAATGAGTGGTAAGTTGACTGATGCCAGCCCTGAGTGTAGGTGACGACGGGTGGTAAGTAAAAACCAGGCCAACTGATAAACGAGAGTTTCGGCAGGTATTTCCACAAGTACGCTATGAGCTGAGGTGGACGCCCCACGAGTACGTAATTTGGTGGCAGTCGGGTGGGATCTCCACAAGCGTGAAGAGCCTCACCACTGCTACAGCGCTAACCATAATCCAATGGAACTGTCGAAATCTTAGAGCTAGATTAAATGACCCTAAAATATTGGCCTTTTCTTACGCTGCTGATATTATTGCCGTTCAGGAAACTCATCTGAATTACCAAGTCGAAGACGAGGTTGTTCAGCTTCGGAACTACAGGTTAAATAGGAGGGACCGTGGGGGGAGAGGTGGAGGTGGAGTGGCAATCTACATCCGCCATAACCTCCCTTTCACTGATGTGCCCTGTAATTTTCCTCTGGAAAGTGTCGCTTGCAGAGTAAAATTCGGTGGCACCTACCTGACTATCTGTTCTGTCTACTGTCCTCCTGACACAGTAACTTATGATGATGTTTTTTATCTACAAGATAGTCTGCCCTGTAGAAAATAATTCTAGGAGATTTTAATGCTCATCATACGTTATGGAGTTCCCTGCGGGATGATAGGAAGGGGGGACAGGTGGCTAGGTTAATCAGTGATTCTAATTTGGTTCTTCTGAACCACGATAGTAAGACGAAAGTTTACGATAATACCAGTACTTTTAGCGTCCTTGACCTATCATTGGTCTCCCCATCAATTGCGGCCTCATGCCAATGGCTACCCGTTGATGACTCATTGGGAAGCACCTAAATTTAACGTAAAAAAAGCAGACTAGGTGTCCTTCACAAAGGGTGTCAATATTGAAATTGTTGGAAAAACCATTGATGATAAAGTAAATAGTATTCAAGATAATATCCTCAAAGCCGCAATGGCAACAATTCCTAAGACTTCGATAGGTAGCGCAAAGCATAGAGTTCCATGGTGGACGCCAGATTGCCACAGGGTATTGTGTGAGAGGAATAGAGCCTACAGGCTTTTCCAAAATAACTTTAGTGATGAGAACTTTCGCAAGTATAAACTTGCGAGAGCTAGGGCTCGTAGAACCATCAGACAAGCCAAACGAGACTCCTGGCGACGCTTTGTCTCTAGTAAAAATAATGAAATGCCAATATCCCAAGTCTGGTCCACTGTTAAAAAATTAAATAAGAAAAAAACATCCCATATAATTACCAACATCGATTTTAATAACATCAACTATGATGAACCTAGAGACATTGCTAACGCCCTCGCCAGGTAGTTCTCTGTTGCTAACAGCTCTGAAAATTACCATCCAGCTTTCCTGCCCATCAAGGAAGCATCAGAGCTGCAGCATATTGACTTTGCCACAGGAGATGAATTAGATTACAACAGTGATTTAACAATGCAAGAGCTTGTCCAAGCCCTAGGAGCCTGTAGTGGGACATCCCCAGGACCCGATAAGATTCGGAATGAGATGATAAAGCCTCTTGATCATAGCTCCATGATCAAGTTGTTGCAGGTGTACAACGAGATTTGGAGGGGTCAGACTTTTCCAAACTCACGGTACTTTGCACATGTCAGTCCCATACCGAAAGGAGGGGGGGAACCCAGATCGACTACGTCGTATCGCCCTATTGCGCTAACAAGTTGCTTATGCAAGGTCATGGAGCGAATTGCTAAACGTAGGCTATTGCACTTCCTAAATTCCTGGAATGTGCAGATTGACGAGCAGTGTGGCTTCCGCAAAGGTCGCCAGACGTTCGATCAGCTAGTAAACCTGGAAATTCAAATTCAAGAAGCATTTACCAAAAAAACTTCTTTTGATTGCAGTAATTTTAGATATTGAAAAAGCCGGTAACCTGCCCTTTTTCGCTAAAAATTTCATTTCTAACAGAACTTTCTCTGTCAAGCTTTTTTCGGAAACAGTCACTTTCTCGGACATATTTGTCCAGGCAAACGGGGTCCCCCAGGGGAGTGTTCTGTCTCCAACCTTATTTTTATTTATGATCAATGACTTTCTACCAGCTCCTCCTCGAAATCTTAAATACTCACTGTACGCTGATGACTGTGCAATATGGCACTCCAGCTGTAATGCAGAGTTTTCGGCAATTTGGATCCAATTGGCACTGGATTTGATTCACAATTGGGGCCTCCAGAAAGAGTGTAGGGGTGATTTTCACTCATAGGAAGAAGCCAGACGTCCGGCTGACTATGGGTGACCACCCTTTACCTATCCAAATTGATTGATTGATTTATTGATGCCATTAGGCATCTGGCAGCGCAACAACAATGGTCATATACCGCCCAACATATAAAGGTCATCTACATCATTAATAAAATATGTACAAAAATTAAATAATTTTCACTACCTCAAAAGGGAGAAGCAGCATGAATAAAACCCACGTCTTCCAAAAGATCATATATTAATGAAATAACCTATTTAAGTTAGATATATACAAGAATTGAAATATTAACGAAAGAAACATTAAACTTTAACTACCTAAAAATTAATAGCCATAAATACAATAAAATTTACAATTTGTGGAGAAGGCCAGCCTCCTCCACATAGGAGAGGGTGTTCCCTCCCACACAACAAGCCTCCTCCCCGAGCACCTGGAAGAGACTGTAAGAACCGTCACCCTTCCGGTACTCGGAGAGGTGCCTACGACGAAGGTCCCCAAGGCTGGGACACTCGACAATAAGATGCCGTACTGTCAAAGGGACCAGACAATCATCACAGTAGGGAGGGTGAGCCCTCTCCATTAAAAAGCCATGAGTCAATAATTACCTATCCAAAATTCTGTAAAATTCCTTGGATTGCATTTTGACAGTTGACTGACATGGCGAGTCCTTGTCAGTCAGTTAAAAACTAAATGTCTAAAAGCACTTAATTTGCTGAAGTGCATTTCTGGTACCAAATGGGGAGCAGATAGGAAGTCATTGCTAATTCTATATAAATCCCTGATTAGAGTAGATTATGGGTGAATAGTGTATGGTTCGGCATCTGAGTCTGTGTTGAAAGGTCTGGATGTTGTGCAGAATGCGTGTTTGCGTGTGTGTCTTGGAGCCCTACGTTGCACTCGAATCGAGCGTCTAGAAGTGGAGTCACAAGTGCCTCCCCTCCGTCTGAGTCGAGCCCAACAACAGTTAGTATATTGTGGTAACAAATCCTGGGTGCCGAGTCATCTTCCCGAGAAATACTGGTCCCCAGGGGGCACTGGCTTGAGGCCAAGGCGAACCCGGTCCCAAGAACATATACCCAGGGAGCTGAGTCATCCTCCTGGGAATGCCTTGGTGGGGCAGCTGCACCCGGGGGGCCATGGCGATAGGCCCCTGGACCGAGTTATCCGCCTGGGCGTCGCTTGGTCCCGGAGGGCACTGGTGTGAGGTTCCTCAGAACCAGACTCCACGACCTCGTATAGTGTGTCGGTATGGAATTCTCAACAATCGATACCCTGGTCTTAGTAAACATTGCACCCTGGGTAACAACCCCTTTTACTATTGTTGAATCCTCGTTACCAGGGGTTAAATCCCGGGTGCCGGAGGTGGATGTACACCAGAGGTTTCGAGAAATAATTGTTAAACATCTTCCATATTTCCATCTGTATACCGACGGCTCCAAGACTGATGAATGTGTGGGTGCAGGTGTGTGGTCGACTGAATGTCAGTTAAGATTCAGACTGCCGAATCATACATCTATTTTTCTTACTGAACTTTTTGCTATTAATAAAGCTTTGGATTTTGCCCTATCGACGACCCAGGATAGGATAGTTATCTTTACTGATTCTCTAAGTTGACTTATAGCTATTAAATCCTTGAATACAACTAACAATGAAATACATGGTAATATCATTAGTAAGCTGTTTAGTACCAATAAGTCAATCAAGGTAATATTGGTACCTTCACTTCATGGTATCTATGGCAATGAACAGGCTGATAAACTAGCCGAGTCAACTGTTGATCTGGACCTTAGCATAGTTCGTACGGATCTCAGGTGTTTTGTTTCCCTCATTAAATCTCGAATTCATCTTCTGTGGCGAAGGCAGTGGACCAGACTAAATATCAGTAATAAAGTTTTAAAAATAATAGAACCCTGGGCTTCGTCATCATGGCGTAGCCGTAGGGACGAGGTGGTGTTGGCTCGTCTTAGGGTTAATGCCACCAAATTAACCCATCTTGAACCCTATATTAACAAAACTTTTCCCCCCAAGTGCCCCTCATGCCAAGTTATTATGTCAATATCACATCTTTTGTTGTATTGCAAGATAGATGAGGGTCATCGGAATACAATAAAACAATATCTTAAACAGAAAAATATGGCTTTCACTATAGATAATGTTTTATCAGATAACAAGGGTATTGTAAATAAATTGATGAGTTTTCTGAGGGAGACAAAACTTTATGACTTATAAAGATTGATATAATAAAACAAAACCATTGGCTTAAAGACCTTTGGCACTGTGCCATTGGTTAATAGCCAATAAATCCAACAAGTAGTAGTAGTCGGTCTGGCTCCCGGTCTGGACGGTTATTGCTGTGTTTAGTGTTTACCCTGTACCCTGCCAGTGTTGCCCTCAGTGTTGTGACAATACTTAAAGCTACGGTGAAGTGGATCCCCGGGTAGTGTGTATAGGGGAAGTGAAGTAGTGGTGGGGAGGTAGTGACTGAGGGTATAGCTATCAAGGGTATGCAAGCAGGTGTGTTCGTGTGTTGTGGCAGCACGAGCAGGGCGGGCCCTTATTCAGGGGTTAGCTGTGTTGCACCACCGCCGTACCAGATCCAGGGTCAGACAGGCTCTCCTCGCTTGCTAGTAGGTAAAGGTGCCAGTAAGTACTTAAGCTCTTTGAGTCAGTTGTGTGTACGCGCCTTTACCAGGGCCAATCGGGGTACTGTATTTTCTGTATCAGAGGATGTGTTTACTAGTGAATTGAGGCTCAGTTTAGGCCAAATCTATGTATGATTTAAGTCCTAAGTCACAATTATCTTAAGGGTATATCTGTTTATGGTTAAGGTTAAGTTTATGTTTAACGTTATTTTAATAAACATGTTTTTTTAAGAACACTGTGTTTCATCACTTCCGAAACTGTGGGTGGACAGAAAGAGGGGTTGTTGTTGTGTATCTATGCTGGTCGAATCTGTGACACACAATCATTACTTTCTTCATCCCACCTGGTAAGTCCACATAGGCCTACTCCTCTCAGATCATGTGGCCTTAATAGGTGAGATGGTGAATGTAATGAAAGAGTGTCTTGTACTGTATTGTATTGAAAGTGTGTACTGTATTGTATGACTAATTATATACTGCCTATTTACCGGTATGATTTTACAATAGTACTTCATACCCATCGTCATTTGATTTTCTGTGATACTTTATGAAATTTGCTAAATCTCATCATTTTTCAGCTGGTGATGAAGACATGGCTGAAGGTGATGTGAATGACCCAGGAGTATCATCAAGGGCAGCATCACCTGCACCTGGACCAAGTTGGCAGGATTTTGAAGCAGAAGCCATTGATGACGTGAAGAATTGTCTGCTGACAGCATCCCGGCACGAGTAGAAACTCCTCCAACTGTGGAGCATTCCTACTTTCAACATTCATTGGCTACAAGTCCCCCATGCTCAAGATCAGCTAGACTCTGCAGGATGCCTGTTCCACACACAGAAATCCTTGGTGAATGGATCGTGGAAGCCATACATACATATGATCACTGTTGATATGCTGGGATCACAAGGCAAGAAAACCTTCGTTTGCTGGATTTGCTTAAGGACTGTGGCAAAAATACAAAAGAAAAAGAAGAAGAATAACACAAGGATACTGCTTACCTCTCACAGCTGCAGTTACTATGTGTGTGTGATCACCGGCCGCCGGCGACTCACTCAATTATACCCAGTTTGAACACTCGCACACCAATCTCCAATCCCAGCCCAAAAGACCCACAACATCCGATCACAGCGCAACAAAACCCCGCTGCCAACGCCGAAAAACAAATACAAACCCCAACAACCCACCAATAATAATATAAACCCCGAAAAAGAAAGCAACGGAGGTGGCCACCCTACAACCTCTCTATCCACAGTGTCTGATCACACTCGCCGTCTCACCTGTCTCTCCTCTCACAAGCAGTGATGCCAACCAGTGTTGCCAACCAATCTCACTTCCCCCATATTTACATTATGTACAATTCACTCCAAAACTACACCTATCAAACCACAAGGACACGAAAGGAAGATACGTTAAATTATATGAAACCTATTCGCTAATGCATTTAATGGATTTAACTATTGTTACTCGCACGTACAAACCTCAGTTGTGTGATCCACATTATGGACAGTACATCATTTTATCCCTTATGCAATTTGTTGTATAAATATATAACACCACTCAAGGACTTTACAGACACACTGTGCAATAATAAAAACAAAACTGCCATAACCAAACTGTGGCCCCTTTCCATATTGAGAAATATTGTTGTACGTACAACTTGCCTACGCCTTGCCTGCCCTGCTACCAGTCTGGCATCTGCTGCAGCTGGAGCTGGATCAGGTTCGTCTGGATCATCTGGGTCATCAGGATTTTCATCGGGTAGCGGAATATTCCTCTTCCTGCAGTAATTATGCATCAAGAAAGTTGCAGCAGCCATCTTTCTACATTTTATCGGTGCATAACATAGTGTCCCGCCTTTCTGATGGACACACTTAAGTCTTGGCTTCCAAATTCCAATAGTCTACTCCACCACAACACGTGTTTTCTTGAGGCTGCTGTTGAATCTCCCTTCTGCTGCATTAGCGGGTTGTCCAACAGGTGCGTTTCCACATGATAACCACTATCACCTAGGGAAGGAAACCCTCATTAACTCCAATACATGAGTAAGGCCCGTAGTTTAAAAATAATTAAGGGCCCTTACTGGAGCTCTATGAATACTCCAAAATAATCCAGGCCATAGAACCCTTCAGTATTTCGAATAGGGAATCTGTTGCCCGGAGTAGTTTGGAGAATTCATAGAGCTCCAGTAAGGACCCTTATTTTCTTTTAAACTACAGGCCTAAGAGACTTTCTTATACTGTACAGTAATTATCTAGCTTTGCCTTTGATGATTCATGTACTCTAGAGAGCCCCTAGAGTTGTGGACGTAGCATAATTGTTTGGTACCTGGTACCCTGATACTCTATTCTTATTGGTTCCGTTCTTTTCATTTCTTCATCTGTCCCTCCATTCCACTTAATCCCTTTATACATGCTATCCCTCCTCTCTATCACCTTCTCCCTCACCCTGCAGGGTCTGTTTGCCTGTGTTAATATTTTGGTTATTTAAAATTAAACATAATAAGTAATTTACTACATACCGAGAATATATGAATTTCCAAACTCGCCCTGCTGGAATCTCCGACAGAGGTTGCTGCTGTGCCATACATAAGAATCGTGTGTACTGCCAGGGAAGCGTGTGCAAAAATAAAAAAAACATGTAATCAGCATCACATACGACTTTTAACATTCAATGAATGAAAATTCTTCCTATTGATATACACTTCTTCATCCACTTAAAAGGGGCAGCAATTGGGATGTGTCTGCCATCGGTGATGCCGATCACATTCGGAAAGTTTGCAATCCTGAAGAACTTTGTCTTGACTGCAGTGGTTTCTTCCATTCCTGTTAAATTTTTTTTATCATAGAAAGATACAAGTCTAATATAGTACGAAAATAGATTGAAATTATGCATTTAGTAATAATGTTCAATAAATTTAGTAGTCATTGTAAGAAATGTTTATGTAATTTGGTCATCCCTTTACATATAGTATGTATATAGGTTCGGTATAATAGTTTCAGTTAGTTTAATATAACCAGCTCACACATCTGTCATATAAAGTTGCTTGTGTTATTTTCAGTTGGCCGTCATCTCCGTGACAGATCCAGTGCTACAGTGAATTGTATGCATCTGAATGCTGTTAGTCTTCTTTGTAAGCGGGGAGTAAATGTTGCTATCATTTATGAATCCAGGTCTGCCCTTCAGGTTCTCTCCAGTGTAAAGCCCACCAACTATGTTGATGTTCAACAGATTTTATCGTTTTTGGCCTTATTGCATCATCGTACCTTGACTGTCAATTTTCTGTGGGTGCCATTATATATCTATTTACATCACAATGTTACAGTTGATAGACTCTCTAAGGAAACCTGCCGTCCGCATCCTCGTGGTGATGGACGTCCTCTGTCCTGGTTCAGTCCGCCACAGTACTAGCTGTTACAGTCAGTGTTACAAACTCCAGTTCTCTGTTTTCTGCAAACATTTTTTCTTTCTATTTATGACCTCAAAGCGTCTCAAACGTGAGGAAATGAGACGATGTAGGTGAAGGTTGGGAGGAGATGGAGGGGGGGGGGGAAACAGTGGAGGGTAATATAGCATACAGCGAACCAATATAGTATATAATTTATGTATAAAGGTTTTGAAGTGCAATTAACGTAATTAGTGACATGAAAACATGATAATTTTTGCCTAGTTACCAGATGACCAGGGAGAGGTTACTATATAACACTATTGTCTGGCCTGCCCCACTGTCCGACACTTGCTACCCTGAAGACTGCCGTTTGTTGTGCTTTGTCGACACCTGCTGAACCATCATGTTTTGGAGGAACTACTGGTGCCTTTGGGTCGATTTAAGTAGTTTATTAGGTAATTCTTTGTCTCGTGTTTCGTTTAGTTTTATTTTCGTGCGTGTGTTTGTGGGTGTATTTTCCTGGTCATTAGAATTTCAAGGCTCCTGTCTACCTCATGTTTTGTTACCTATCGATTGTTTGACGCCATTGCGCAACAGATTAAAAAAAAATCACTCATCGTCTTTATGGCTGGCCACTTTTAACAAAATAGTAATAATTTAATACAATCATGGTACAGAGAAAAGGACAGACTGTTGTTAGGTGCGTCTGTTACCAAAAATTGTGGGTTGACAACGGGAAAACATTTGTGAAAATATTTGAAAGCTTTGTAGAGTAAATATTCTCTCGGATAAAATTTATTTGATAATCACTGTTATAGAAAACTGTACAAAATACTGGTTGTTTTGATTGTCATGTGATATCTTCTTGTCAATAAGTACAGTATTTGCACTTCATAAGTCTTATACATAAACTATATCTTACATTAGTTCTCTATATACTATTTTACCCTCAACTGTTTCTGTCCTCCCCTCATCTCTTCCTTACTTCTCTCTCCCTTTCTTCACCTATACCGTCTCGCTTCCTCACGATTGAGACGCTTTGAGGCCAAAATTCGAAAAAAAAACAGGTTTGCAAATAGCAGAGAACTGGAGTTTGTAACACTGACTACTGACTGTAACAACCAGCACTGTGGCCCACTATACACCTCTCTAAAGGCCGGTCCCCCGTTCCCATCGTTGTACGGTGGCATCAACCACTACAACAAAGTATTCCTACTTTCGCCGTGGCCTCATTGTTCGGAGGCACAATGTAGTCTCTGTTCGTTGGAGGCTATGCAAGTCTCCCTTCATTGAGAGTCGCTCATACCGAAGGCCTCGCTCTAACACTATACAGTAGAACACTATTGTCTGGCCTGTCCCACTGTCTACCTAGCTACCATGGGGCCTGTCGCTTGATTTGCTTTGTCGACACCTGCTGAACCACCAAGTTTTGGAGGAACTTCTGGTGCGCCACCCTCATTTTGGTAGATTTAAGTAGTTTACAAGGTACTTTTTTGTCGGTAATTTCTCGTTTCGTTTTGTTATGTTTCCTTTGTGAAGGGAAATTAAAAATGTGTTAAGTGATGTTTTAAAATTACTGGTAAATTACTCTTACCTAACCCAGACTTATTTTTGGACTTTTGTTGTGTTGGCTCAACGATCGTCAGAGGTTTAATTATCCCTTTTTATTCAAAACTTCCATCAACATAAATTTATTTGTAGAGTTCTTTTAGTAACCACTCCAATTGCGTACGGAGTATAAGGTTTCTTAGTCCAGCCAGAGTCTTCGGTGTTTCATCTTTTTCTAGTCATTGGTCTAGGTAACTGATTAGGCGCGCACTGAATTGAGCTACAGTTTCCTTATTTTGAAAAAATGCACGCTGGATTTGATTCCGGGCATCTTCAGCTGTTAATCCGTATGCCTGTAGTAAAGCTTTTTTCATGCCTTTGTACCGATTAAACTACATATAATACCTACATGTAATACCTACATAGGTAGTGACTCATATGCATGTACCTCACATGATTTCTCAAACTAGTTGACCTAGGCATTAACAGGTCCAAGACAGGACAGCTCTGGCATGTGAACCAATGCTACCTCAGCAATTAGTGACGTCACAAGTCACGAGGTACGATAGAGAGAGCTCCTAATGCACTTCCAATACAACAGTCTGCTAGAGATAACCATTAGCTACACAGGGTATCTCATAGCTATTTCTCTCTCTTTAAAGTTAGCTCTAAGTCTAACTAACACTTTTGTGAACCTGTAACACTACTTGGGTTATTAATAAAATCTTGTTAAACTGAGAACAAGTGCTTGCTAACTCTCCACACCATATAATCTATTCATAAAAAACTCCGAAGAGACAAACAGCCAGTCACAGCAACAACGACATCAACAAGAGAACTCCATCATATTGGTGGACAACGATGAGATATGAACATATTTGGTGGAAAACGGAGAGATACGAAACAATTAATAGCAAGTGATAACCAAGGAAAAGACACAAGAGTAGAAAGAGAAGAAAGGAGAAGTGAGGTGAAGTGAAGGAAGAGTGATAGAAGTAGTGGGGAAGAAGGAAGCGAAGGAAACGCAGAGTCCGTAACACTGAGCCAACGCAAGCGACTGGCCTTGCCTTACTACCTTCCTCTCGCTCCAGACCTTATTCCATCATCCTCTACCACCCATCACTACCACACTACCATACTACAGTAGTACTACCACACTACTAGTACTACCACTACTACTATACTTCTACTACAGTATAGCCTACTGATGTGCAGCTACTGTGCTTCAATCAACATTCTTCAGTTGATAGTGCTAACATCCAAGGACATTGGCTTGGTAATTGGTACGACGTCACAAGACTACTGGAATACTATTCAACTAATTATCAACGCCTACTCAACAATCCATGGTCAGTAGCTTAGGTACATATATTTACAAATACATACATCCTAACATCATCACATTAGGATATATAAATATATAAACGTATTACCAAATATTTCCTCATTACAAATTCTATGTATTAATCATTTAGAGTAGTGCATATGTCTTCACGTATATAGCAGAAGGAATGTTCTTTGTAAATCTTCACTCAGAGTGACAGGTAATGAATGAGAGAAAATACGGTACCGCACTGGGTTCGCTTCGCAAACTTAAACATAGTTTAGCAATATTTGAAAGTAGTGAAAGCTTAGTTGATCCAACGGAAATAACTAATTTAAGTGTAAGTACAATAGAAAGTGTAAGTTTTCCATTGAGTAAAAATATTCTTGCACTGGATTTAGACATAAAACACGGTAGAGTGGCAACTAATACTCCTCTTACTAAATCTACATCATTAACTGACTTGTTTACTTCTTTACCCTCTAACATTTCACCTAGTAAAACCAAATCAGGACGTACTTATTCAACAGCTTTACATACTATCACATCATCACACACAATGGCAACTAGCACTTCTGCTACTATTAAAGCTCTTCCCCAAGCTCATACAGTGAAGGAATTCACTGGGGACGATGTTATCTATAATATCCATACTTTTCTTAAGGGTTTGTGAAGATAATATGCTTCCTGCAGGAATTACAGATGACAAAGGGAAAATAAGGTTCGTACGTGGACATATTAAACCAGACTCCAATGCTAGTACATTACTGACTGCAACTGCTTTTACTGATCCAGATAATCTAAATAACTTTAAACAGTTTAGTGAAGAACTCATAGATGTTTTCGGTGGGGGGCAGTTTGGCGGTCCACTAGCATGGGTACACAGAGTAGTTAGGACAGTGAGTAATTGTGGAACAGCTACTTCAAGTACGGCTCTAGCATTAGCAGGTTCGACCATTAGCGATGCTAAACAACTCTTAAAAGGGTCAGAGTGGTTGAACACACAAGGTAACATGAAAGGGGACAATGTATACCAGATCATTCCCTCTCTAGTGTTCAGCCCACACACTCTACTGTTGTTCAGCAGATTTTATCGTTTTTGTCCTTATTGCGTCATCGTAACTTGACTGTCAAATTTTTATGGGTGCCATCCCATGTAGGTTTACGTCACAATGGTACAGTTGACAGACTCGCAAAGGAAGCCTGTCATCTGCCTCCTCGTGGTGTTGGACGTCCTCTCTCCCTGACATGTTACCTCTCTAAAGTCCGCTCCGCCGCTCTCCTCCCTGTACGGCGACGCAGGGATGCAGAGAGGCCCTTCAGCATCTCCATCACACATTATGAGTCTGTCTGCCGTCACAAATATTCCTACCGTCGTCGAGGCCTCATGGTTCGGAGGCACAATGTAGTCTCTGCTCGTTTGAGGCTTGGCTACTGTCCACCGTGGCAGGTTGCTAGGATGCAGGGTGAGCCTCCCTTCACTGAGTGTCGCTTGTGTCGAGCGCCTCGTGCTAACACTATAGAGCACTATTGCCTGGCCTGCCCCACTGTCCGACACTTGCTGACACCCAGGGCCTGCCACTTGATGTGGTTTGTCGACACCTGCTGAACCACCAGGTTCCGGAGGAACTTCTGGTACGCCACCCTCGTTTTGGTGGATTTAAATAGGTCATAATGTAAATATTTGTCTGTATGCTTGTGCTCCATTCTGTTATGTTTTCGTGATGTGTGTGTGTGGTGTGTGTATGTGTGTGTGTGGTGTGTGTGTGTGTGTGTGCGTGTGTATGTGTGGTTGTAGTCATTGTATTCTCATGGGTCCCGCCTACTCGTATGTATTGTTGCCTGCTTGTTGATTGACGCTACGGCGCAATTAATTAAAAAAAAAAAAAAATTTTATACCAGATCATTGAGTACATCCAGTATGTTTTGATTTTAACAGAGGAATCCAGGCTGGAAGCTGCTAAAATAAAATATAAACCAAGTGACAGATTGGTCAAATATGCAGCTTAATGTACCTAGAGCCCTACCTGTAGCCGTTATCACTGACACAGACACTCACCAAAGCACTTCACAGACATAACACACTACAAACTTCATACCTCAGAGTTCAAGGAAGACGCCTTTTTGTAAAATCCGCAGAAAATATGGACACAGCCCAGATAAGTGTTACTTTAACAAGAATAATCGCTCCAATGCCAAAAGTAAGGATAACAGGAATGTAGCAAGTGAATGTGACAACAAGCCCAGTAACAAGTATTGCATTATTCATAATAGTGTGACACATAACACAGATTAATGTAGAGTAACAATAAATGCAAGAGCCCAAGTAAATAATAGACGTGCAAATACAGGTGACGATTAAAAAAAAAAAAAAAAAAAAAGCCAATTTAATCAAGCCTAAACAAATATATATACTTGTTGCTGCCTTGGGTAAAGTTGATGCATTATCACTTCTTTGTAATATTGGGAATATAAATGTCTCATTAGCTGTTGATACAGGAGCTTGTGTATCATTAATATCTGAAGTAACTCTTAAACAGCTGTTAAAGGAAAACCCACAGGAATGATGGTCTATTCAATCATCAGATTTAAACTTAACTGCCTTATCTGGTAGTAAATTAATCATTAATGAAATGGTCAGATTTCCTATTACACTTTCACCGAATGGTCAGAGACTAAAATGCACCTTCGACATTTGTGAAAACTTCAGTTTACCGACTGATGGATTGCTAGGGTTAAAAGAACTGACAGATCATAACCTTGACATTGCAATATACATCCAGTCAATAATATTTCAATGTTGAGTGTACTCTTGCCACCCGCTGAGTCAGCAGTGCACAGCTTTGGGCTCTGGGGCAAGAGCAGTCAGTGACTCACAGACTCGAGTGGCAGGCAGTGTCAAAAGTACGGTCAACTTACCAAGTAAAGGATTTGCTATCATAAAGGTGAAAGTGAAAGGTGACAATTATGTGGGAAATCAAACCATATCCTTAAGTGAAACTTGTAAAATAAATAATGTAGGTATGGAATCCATATTTTCTCTGGTACAAGAAGACAACTTCATTGAAGCTCTAATTTTTAACAAATTTGAACAGCCAGTGAAAATAAAACCACGTACATACATAGGTGACTTTCTTGTGTTTCTTAATTAAATCAATACAGATGGAAAAAGAATCTCCTCCCTTAGCTAACATTCCCACTGTTGATGAATTGCAACTTAGGCAAACCATTTATGAATTATATGAGTATGTACAAGTAAATTATTTTCCTTCACATCGCACACAGCTTTTACACATATTAGCAAATCACAGGTCGGCTATTGCCTTACCTGGTGAGCGGTTGGGAAAAACAACAGTAGTTAAACATTACATATCATTAACAGACACAGATCCAGTATATGTGAAAGCTTACAGATTACCTCATAGTCAAAGACAAATAATGAATAAAATGGTGGATGACATATCTACAGAAGGAATTATTGAACCTTCAAACAGTCCTTATAAAGCCCATTATTCTTAGTTACTAAGAAAACAGGTGATTTCCGTCCTGTTATTGATTTTAGGAAGATAAATGAGAAAACTGTCAAGGATAGGTACCCATTACCTGTACTTAAAGATATCCTCATGGAGATTGGGGAAGAAACCGGAGTCTTTAGTAGTCTTGACCTAATTAGTGGTTATTGGCAAGTATAATTAGATGACCAATCCAAACCTATTACTGCTTTTAGCACCCCAAATGGTCATTGGCAATTTGTCAGAATGCCCTTTGGATTATCCAATGCCCCCTTAACATTCCAAAGGATGATAAATACTATTTTCAACGACATGACTCAAGAAGTTGTTGCTTACAAAGATGACTTAATTATTGTCAGCCCTGATGTAAATACACACCTACAAAAACTAGACAGAGTCTTACAACGACTGCAGGATGTTGAATTAAAGGTTAAACTGTCAAAATGTAAATTCCTTAAAGTAAATAAAGTCATAAAGTAAATAGTAAAGGAATTCACACTTTGGATTCCAAGATTAAAGTAGTAAAGGAATTCCCTCAACCTACTACAGTAAAGCAAATAAGGAGTTTTCTTGGATTATGTTCATACTATCGGTCATTCATAATGAATTTTGCTAAAACAGACATTTTAATTAAGCTTACCAATGAGTCATCAAGGCTCCAAATATTGTCTTGTATGTGTACATCATTTCTCACATTATGTGGTCATAACTCCTTTGCAGACAAAGACAGCAGAAGAGGTTGCACACAAGCTCGTAACTAACTTACTTTGCCAGTACACTACACCTAAGGTGATACTAACAGACAATGGTAAAGAATTTTCTAATAGTTTGTTACGTAACATATGTGACCAGTATCACATAAAACAGTCATTCATAACAGCATATCATCCAGCTCGTAATGTTCTTACTGAAAGAGCAAATCGTAAGACACTAGAAGTCTTGCGACATGTAGCTAATCCTATGCAAGGTTCATGGGAAGACTGGATATCATTTACAGGAGCCTCTAACAATGGTTCCATAAATTCATCCGTGGGTATGTCCCCACATTATATCATATATGGAACAGATAAGCATCTTCCATATGACATAATTACTGGTAATTCTTCTCCAGCATATAATATGGATGATTACTCAATTAGACAACTACAGGTGTTTAATAACATCCATAAGGAAGTCCGGAAACATTTACAGGGTAGTAGGCCTGAGATGATGATTAAACAACATGCTCAAGCTGTAAAAATAGATGTTGCTGTTGGGGAACATGTCATGGTAAAAGCCCCAGATAGAGTGTCAAAACTAACTCCAAAGTTTGTAGGTCCAAATGAAGTAATAGATATAGCCCATGGAAATAAAATAAAGGTTAAAGATATAAATACAGGGAAGGAAGAAATAGTGCATGTAGATAGGTGTAAAAAGATTAATATAAATGACACACCTAGCACATAAACAGACCAACCACAAGAAATACATTCCACTCCCACATCTAGTACAACAAATATCTAAAGACAAAAACTTATGTCTGCTAATAAAACTAAATAATGGACATTTGTTTCAGATTGGGAACAATGTGCTATTACTGTTTTTGCTGAGCTTAGCGCTTGTTACACTAGCTCAACAGAATACAGATCCGGCCAAAGCACTAAAGCCTGGTGCCTTGGTGGAACATAGAGGAACAGTCTTGATAGTGGATGATTTGGTTACAGCACAACTGTAAGTTCACGGATTACTACAGTAGATATGCCAGAAATAATTGACAACCTTGGACAGAATGTATCGGAATTACACCGACACATAGAAAATGTCACCACACATGTAAATAATTTTTATAACAACGAGGAAATGAACACTAGATCTGTCGTTACTACTAACCCACTTCTAAAATACTTCTACAATAATGCTAGACCTATTAAAATGACTCTACAATTACAGACAAACAGAGTAAATAGGTTAGTAAAAATAATTAATAATATGAAGCTTTCATTTCCAGAGGAACCACATGAAATGCGGCAATCTGCCCATGCTCGTCGACAGAATCGTGGTCTTTTTAATTTCATGGGACTTTTGAGTAACAACTGTTTGGCACATCCATGGCAGATGATGTAACTGCTTTAGGTAAAAAACTAGGAGAAGTAACAATAGCCCTGGGCAAACAGAATAGGATAGTTATTCAAACCTATGAGGCACTTCAAAACCTAAACCAGAAAACCCATGAAATAATTGAAACAACTAACCAATTATCTTTGGTGGTAAACAAATTTGTTGGAATAATACCAGAAATTGAACAGGTTCAATTTATTGGTGAGTACATTGCAGCCTTAGAGATAGCTGTACAGGAACTTACTGAGTTAAATGAAGTAATAATTAGTGATTTGGTAGATGCTGGATTGGGTAGAATAAATTCTAAGTTGTTACCTTTACGACAGTTGCAGTCAGCAGTGGAAATATCCATCAATACCAATAAGCTAACTCCCATATTTACTATTTTAGACGTTGAATATTATTATCCAATCATTGGGTCGATCCTTACTGAATCAAATATATTAATTAATATTCCTTGCAAATCCCAGACATCATTTAACATTTGGGAATTACGTCCTTTCCCAATTAAAGTAAATAATACATTGTTGGTTGTTGATAAATCACTTCAATACATTTTTGCATCAGAGAATTACACTGCAATTGACACCTTTCATTCGGTTTCCTGGTGCTTTTGACCTCGCTGTTACGCCACCTAATATCAATCAAATCCCTCGTGCATGTAGTCCACCCTATTTATCACCTTCTCCCAAGCCCAGCTGTTTTGTTTTCTTTTTCGGCAGAAGACGGTTTAATTTTCTAACTTTTTTAATTATCATATTTGTCAACAAATTCATTAAGCTATTTACCAGGATTTTTTCTTCGAAACGTGCATTTCCTTAAAAATAATCAATGTTAAACTTAAATAGGCGTCGCTATATGGCGTTTTCAATAAACTTGGTCTAATTTTATGCATAGGCTATATATATTACAGTATCTCTCAAGTAACTGGCAACCTTACACATCCTCCCTACTGTCTTATCCCTCTCTCGCTTGACCTTCCCTCCTTTCTTACCGTTTATCTTTTCTTTCTCATATTTTTAACCTTCTCATTCGTTCTTAAAAAGTTTTAATGACATAGGCCTTTCTCCCTTATCACTTATAGTCCAATTATATGTTTCGAAAAACTACGGCTGAGATTATGTTGTAGATCGCATTTTGGTTCTCAATATGTAGAGGTTGATTGATTGATTGATATTAGGCACCGCAACAGCGAGGACATATAGCGCCAGAAAACGGTGATAGAGAGGCGAGACAGCAAGAAGGAAGGAAATAGAAAGAAAAGAGTGGTAGTTGAAAAACTAAAAGCTAGTTGCTGGGGCCGAAGGGGCGCCAAAACCCTTAAAGTATTTCCCACATCACTAATGCAGGCAATACCTCCCTACGGGGTCAATATGTAGAGAATTTAGAAAACAACTAGAGATTTATTGGGAAAGATATATGAATTATTTAGAATTAAAGTGTTGGCAGATACGCATTATTATCCCAGCCACAGCATTTCGCCTTCATAAAAAAAAATAATATTTTATTTCTATTTTTTTATAAATTTGTTTATATAAAAAAATATATATAATTTTTTTTTTTTAATAAATTTTTATAAAAAAAAGTTAATAATTTTGTTTAATAAATTTTATAAAAAAATTATAAAAAAAATTATAAAAAAAAAATTATAAACAAAAACTATAATTTTTTTTTTTATAAAAAATAAATTTTATGTAAAAAAAAAATATTTTTTTTTATAGGAAAATACACGGTATTAATTAAATTTATTTATTTATTTATTTCTGTAAAAGATCTTTCAGTATGGGTCGCGAGAATGATTGTGACGGTGATTTGAGAATGATCAGATAATGTAATTTATAATATGGCAATTACAACTTACCTTGCCCGGTTAATTTATGATCTTCGTTGGTTGGCTGCAGCGAAGAAAGTACTCAGGGTTAACTCCCCGTTTAGGCCTCAATCATCACGCACATAATAAATTTTTATGTTAAGGGTTCTTCCCGATATATATGTATTTATATAGATAACAAATCTACTGGTGCATTTAAACAACCAATTGCAAATTTTCTATATTTATTCAACTCCAGTATGCCAACATGAATAAATTAATTTCACACACACACACACACTCACGCCACGCTAACTAGCTACTCGCTCTCGCTACGTCTCGTTCGTATACGTGACGATAGTCTAGGTTACGTTAACACTTGTAGTAATTCTATCAATTGTTACGCGAGTTGGAATATTTCTTAATGTCTCACACTTGGGAATAATTTAGAGTCTCACAACACACTCGTAATTTTCAAAGATCCAGCTCCCCCTCACCTTAATTCACTTACTGAACCACCGTCGATGCAACTGGCCAGTATACAACTGTAAAGCCTTGGAATCGTGGTAATATCCAACGAATTCGGCGTCTACGTTGATCCTTCCCCACTCAACACGTGGAGGATTAATTCAGGCAAGCGGAAGCTAGTTTACGAGTGTTGTCTCTCCAAGTGTCCTGTTCCAACTGACCCCAATTCTTCCTCCTTAACTGGAGACTGAAATTTCAAAATTTCTACTGACTCCTCCTCCTATCTGTGTTCGGTTCTCCTAATTGGCTACGATTTACATTGTACCCTCTCATTCCTTAGTTATACCTGCAATTGCAATTTACCTATGGCGTGCTAATAATTCCCGATAATTCCCCTCCACTTCACGATCATTTACAATACCATAAATTACCCTGGTAGCATAATTTATCAATACAAGATGTACTTAATGTACGAACACCTATATGACTGAATGTGGCAATTTCGGTTGAAACCTGACCTTCCTTACCCTTTTCTAATTTTGGCTACTAATCCACTACCTGTGGATTAACTAGGCTGCACCCCAACTTAACCCACTCCTGTCTCCTTTGTCTCGTGAATGGAATATTCCAGAACCTTCTCTAGAACATTCTATATTGAGACCAGTATGGAATTTTCCACTCTCTGTAATTCAAATTACGTCACGAGTATTATGTCTGACTCGTGACATTCGCCCACACAAAGAGACATTGCTCTATGCAATGTTTAATAGATTCGTGAAGTGGTAGCGACGCCCTTGCATGTATAACTATTACAATAATAATTCATCCACACTTCACTTATTCTTGTATGTGTCAATTACTATCACCGGTTACGTGTTCATTTTTGCCAATGAGTGGAAAACTCCCAACAGTTACTTTAGCTTTTCAATCTTAGGAAGAAACTCCGAGACAAGAATGAATGTACCTGGTAATATCTGCTCAGTACAATTTGTACACATTTAAGCAATATATAAGTGTGGTGTATGTAATGCATTGTGTATTTGTTACATAATATGTAGGAAATGCAACAATATCTCTGGAAGGCAATACATATATTAGTGAATTATCCGAGCCTTGGATCAGAGTAAACCGCTAGAATCTGTGTCTTGGATAAGGTTACACAAAATACTGCAATAATAATTCTGGAAGGCAATATATTGTTAGTAAATTATCCGAGCCTTGGATCAGAGTAAACCGCTAGAATCCCTGTCTTGGATAAGTTGCACAAAATACAATACATATAACATCGGATTTTTCCCCAATTCTAGGAAACCCCTTGATCTGAGTCGCATAAGACTCGTGCTCGTTGCGCTCGGAGAGGTAACAATTACTAGCAATTCGACCCGGAGGATACTTCTGCCGGTCGATCTTTGCATGAATATTTACTCGGTTAACACTAATTAACGAGCAATTTGACCCGGAGGATAATTCTGCCGGTCGATCTTCGCATGATACCAACTGCTTCCATGTCATTAATTTCCTTACGTACTGTATCAATCAGCCGTACAGGAATAGTATATGGTTTCACCCTCACTGGTGTGTCGCTCGTAAGCTGAATCTCATGACAGGCTACGTTAGCAACAGCCGGCCTGTCAGAGAACACACGTGAATATTCTGCCAGTACCGCATTGACTCTTGCAAGCCGGTCTGGTCTTAAATTCTCCGAACGGAGACCTCAGCCACTGTCTCACCTTGACGAGCTTCAGCCGTCTGGGAGTATATCCCTCGTCACCCTCGGGAATTACCACAGCAGCGCTAACCATGTCTACTGCTGGGGAAAAATGACCACGGACTAGACTTAACACTTCACTCTGTTCTGAGGTGATGTTATAACAGCCTGCCCCAACTGTGGTAACAATGGAAGTACACCCCTGTTGGTTAGTGTAATACTCCTTAAGCATATTAATATGGAACCGCTTGGCTTCACCTTTGATTTTAACTATGTAGTTAAGGTCATTCACCTTCTTGACTACTTCAAAGGGACCCTTCCACTGAGCCAACAACTTATTATGAGCTGTTGGTAACAGAACGAGACACTTCCCCCCTACCTGTAGCGTTCGGAGCTTAGTTTTCCTATCATAGTAGGACTTCTGAATCTCCTTTGCTTTAGATAACTCCTGCTTTGCAATCTCGCAGGTTTGCTGTAATCGTTCTGCCAAATCAATTACATAAGAATAAGTGGTTTTCACCACGGGATCCGATTCCTCATCGTCCCAAAGTTCACGTAGAACCTGAAGTGGTCCTCGAGCAGGTTTACCATACACTAACTCGAATGGACTAAATTGCAACGATGCCTGAGGTGCTTCGCGATACGCGAACAGTAGTGGCGAGATATACCTGGACCACTCCCTAGGTTGTTCTACTGCCATCCTCCTCAACATTTTCTTGAGAGTACCATTAAACCTCTCACACAACCCATTACACATTGGATGATAAGGTGTTGTCCTCAACCCTTTAACTGAGAGTAATCTCCACAATTCCTCCATCATAGCGGAGGTAAATTGACTGCCTCGATCGGACAATACCTGCTTTGGTATGCCGACACGACAGAATATATCCAACAAGGCTTCAGCCACTGTAGTGGCTTCAATATCACGCAGAGGCACTGCTTCAGGCCATCTGGTCGCGAAATCCACACAGGTAAGAATATACTTGGCACCGTCCGTAGCCCTCGGAATAATCGGTCCAACAATATCAACCGCTACTCTCTCAAATGATTCTGAGATAAGCGGTAGAGGATTAAAAGGTGCAGGCTTCACCCGACCCCTGTCACACGTTTTCTGACAAACGTCACATGACCTCAACAATCTCCCTATCTCTCTCCCCATACCTGGCCAATAGAAATGAGACTGAATCCTATCAACTGTTTTCCTCATCCCCATATGACCCCCTAATATAGCATGATGACCCAGGTTGAACACAGCCTGTCGGTATTTCTCTGGTACGAGAAACTGAACCCTCTCTTCCCCATCGGGGTTTACTGTACGTCGGTAAAACCTGTTTCTCCTCCTGACGTAACTGGTTACAATACCATGTCGATCTCTACTGTCACCCTCAAGTGCCTGCTTGCGAACAAGTGCCAATGAAGGGTCACTTGCTTGCTCTGCAATTACATCCTCGCAATTGACGAGGTCGGCAGCAGTTGTCACTTGAAGTGGAACAACCGTTTTCTTTGCATGCGCCATACCCCTGGTTACAGCAGCTGCACCAGTCTGTGTGGAAATTTCCACTGAACATGCATTCTTAACCCCTGGTATATTCCCTATTACCAAATCTGACACAGGATTTTGCATGACTGCTGCAATTACCTGGCCTGTATAGAAAGGACTCTCCACTGCAACTTTAGCAAGAGGATAGAGCCTCCTGGTACCATCAATCATAGTGATAGTTACCTGCTCCCCTGTAAAATCATTAGAAGCAACTAAACCATCAGCGACACAACACCCCGATGACCCATTATCTCGAAAGACTTCAACAGATATCCCGTTAACAATTCCCGGACAAATATGGAAACCAGACTTACCTTTCGAGACTCCTGTCGCGTTTAGTCACAATTGATGAGGTTCGTGAACCGACTGAGGCACTCGTGGTTCTACACTAGGTTGAACCGCCACAGGTGAATACTGTGGTTCACCATGTGTTGCAGCTGCCGATCGCTGATAATAACCTTTATTTCCACCGTGGTTATTACTATTTTTCCAGTTACTTTTTCCTTGGTAACGGTACTGATTGGACTGCTGCGAATAGTGATTATTACCTTGTTTCTGGGTGTGATTAAGATGAGGGTTAGGTTGCAGACGAACAATTTGACTCTGCTGCTGTGACTGATTTTTACTCGACTGGTTATATGAAACAGCAGAGTTCTGAGAAGGCTTATTCGACTGATTAATTTTCTTATTATGCTGAATCCGCGTATGGTAACCATACGCGGTGAAATGTGCGTCGGCCATATCCACCATCGTTTCCAACATTTTCACCTTGTTGGTTTTCAGCTGAGCCGACAATTCTGGAGGGCAAGACTTTTCCAGCTGTGTGCGAAGCAACAAGTCTTTTACCCCCTCCAACGTCTTAGGTGTTTCGGCCTTCTCCAACCACTGATCCAGGTAACTGGTCAGACGTGCACTAAACTGTGCAACAGTCTCCTTATCCTGTAAGGATGCACGCCAGAACTGATTCCTAGCGTCATCGACCGTCAACCCGTACGCCTGTAATAAAGCCTTTTTCATGTTCTCATAGTCTCTGGCGGTACTGTCGAGTCGGTGGAGAATACTAAGTGCTTTTCCATCGAATAAATTAATAAACTCGAGCTTCTTTATATCATTATCTAATCTATAAGTGTCTGCAACCATTTCGAATCGCTCAATAAACGGCTCGATATCGTCTCCCTCTACGTATTTTGACAGTTGTAACCTTGGGGTTACGGTGGTTGAGCTTACACCCTCACTTCCACTCGAGCTTTGACTTTCACTCGCACGTAATTTCAGTTCCAATACTTCCTTTTCATGTTCCCATTTCAATTGTTCTTGCTCTCTCTGTTCTCTTTCATTTTCTCTTATGGCCGCCCTTTCAAGTCTTTCTTCTTCTTGGCGGGTTTTCACGTATACTTGAAGTTCGGCCTTATTTTCAATTCCCAATAGTTGAGCCTCTCCCAACAATTCTTGTACGGTAGACATTTTTAATTTATTTTCTATCGTTTCGGTTGCCTTAATTTCTGGACAGTTATGACTATCTACTCGTGAAAGTGTGCGCGTGTGTGACTGGAGTTAATACAACGCTCAGTCCCTGTTCGGGCGCCAATATGTGACGGTGATTTGAGAATGATCAGATAATGTAATTTATAATATGGCAATTACAACTTACCTTGCCCGGTTAATTTATGATCTTCGTTGGTTGGCTGCAGCGAAGAAAGTACTCAGGGTTAACTCCCCGTTTAGGCCTCAATCATCACGCACATAATAAATTTTTATGTTAAGGGTTCTTCCCGATATATATGTATTTATATAGATAACAAATCTACTGGTGCATTTAAACAACCAATTGCAAATTTTCTATATTTATTCAACTCCAGTATGCCAACATGAATAAATTAATTTCACACACACACACACACTCACGCCACGCTAACTAGCTACTCGCTCTCGCTACGTCTCGTTCGTATACGTGACGATAGTCTAGGTTACGTTAACACTTGTAGTAATTCTATCAATTGTTACGCGAGTTGGAATATTTCTTAATGTCTCACACTTGGGAATAATTTAGAGTCTCACAACACACTCGTAATTTTCAAAGATCCAGCTCCCCCTCACCTTAATTCACTTACTGAACCACCGTCGATGCAACTGGCCAGTATACAACTGTAAAGCCTTGGAATCGTGGTAATATCCAACGAATTCGGCGTCTACGTTGATCCTTCCCCACTCAACACGTGGAGGATTAATTCAGGCAAGCGGAAGCTAGTTTACGAGTGTTGTCTCTCCAAGTGTCCTGTTCCAACTGACCCCAATTCTTCCTCCTTAACTGGAGACTGAAATTTCAAAATTTCTACTGACTCCTCCTCCTATCTGTGTTCGGTTCTCCTAATTGGCTACGATTTACATTGTACCCTCTCATTCCTTAGTTATACCTGCAATTGCAATTTACCTATGGCGTGCTAATAATTCCCGATAATTCCCCTCCACTTCACGATCATTTACAATACCATAAATTACCCTGGTAGCATAATTTATCAATACAAGATGTACTTAATGTACGAACACCTATATGACTGAATGTGGCAATTTCGGTTGAAACCTGACCTTCCTTACCCTTTTCTAATTTTGGCTACTAATCCACTACCTGTGGATTAACTAGGCTGCACCCCAACTTAACCCACTCCTGTCTCCTTTGTCTCGTGAATGGAATATTCCAGAACCTTCTCTAGAACATTCTATATTGAGACCAGTATGGAATTTTCCACTCTCTGTAATTCAAATTACGTCACGAGTATTATGTCTGACTCGTGACAATGATGTCATAGTAAAAACTGGATCACGACTGATAAAGTTTGAAGAACCCTGCTTTAAACTATTGGTGATTCGATACCGTTCACAGTGTATGTTTCATTCATTCCTCCTGACACACGTCTTCTCTACCTGATGATTCGTTACTCTCTCACATTACCTCCTATATAGCCCCCCCACATTTTTCTCCTCCTCTCCCACTAACATCCCCCCTCCCTCCACCAGCAACTGTTGCCAGATCCGACGAGGCCCAAACCAAGTCGCTGGTGGAAGAAGTGTGGACCCTTGATCTGTCTGGAGCTGTACCTCACATGATCTCTCAAACTAGCTGACCTAGGCATTAACAGGTCCAAGACAGGACAGCTCTGGCATGTGAACCAATGCTACCTCAGCAATTAGTGACGTCACAAGTCACGAGGTACGACAGAGAGAGCTCCTAAGGCACCTCCAATACAACAGTCTGCTAGAGATAACCATTAGCTACACAGGGTATCTCATAGCTATTTATCTCTCTTTAAAGTTAGCTCTAAGTCTAACTAACACTTTTGTGAACCTTTAACACTACTTGGGTTATTAATAAAATCTTGTTAAACTGAGAACAAGTGCTTGCTAACTCTCCACACCATATAATCTATTCATAAAATACTCCGAAGAGACAAACAGCCAGCCACAGCAACAACAACATCAACAAGAGAACTCCATCTCAGTCAACACGGATGTGTAAGTGAACCGCCCTCACTAGCACACCTTCATAGTCTCTGGTTGAAGAATCGAGTAGGTGGAAAATATTTAATGGTATACCGTCGAACAAATTCATAACTTTGAGCCTTTTTATCGCTTCATTTAAAATATATGTGTCCGCAACCATTACAAATTGTTCGATGAATGGCTCAATGTCCTTACCCTCAACGTATTTTGAAAGCTGATGGCGCAAGGCTACACCTAGGCTTATAACGTTGCTACTTTCATTAAGGCTTTCACCATTATTAGCCTGCATTTTCAAATGCAACATTTCTTTTTCATGCAATTTTAATTTCTCGAGTTCCCTCTGTTCTTTATCATTTTCCATTTTTTCTTTTTCAAATTTTCTCTGTTCTACTCTTTCTTCTTATTCTCTTTTTTTCCTTTTCTGCCTCTCTTTGTCTCATTCGTTCCTCTCTTTCTTCTTCCCGGCGACTTCTTACATACGCCTGTATTTCCTTCTTCTCAACGTAACCAAGGTCATATGCTCTTGCATTAGTTCTTGTATGCTAACTATTTTTACGTATTTCTCAGTAATTTTTAATACCTTATTTTAAGGGCTATTATAGCCTAACTATCTCGTGAGAGTGTGGGCGTGTGGGACTGAAATTAATGCAACGGAAGAAGTCCCACACTCGGCGGCCAATTATGACAGGAAATTAAGAATGTTATTAAGTGATGTATTTAATTAATACTGGTAAATTCTCTTACCTTATCCTGGACTTATTCTTGGACTTTCGTTGTGTTGGCTCAACGATCGTCAGAGGTTTAATTATCCCCTTTTATTCAAAACTTCCATCAACTAGAATTTATTTGTAGGGTTCTCTTCATTATGTATTCATTTATAATAGTATTAGCAGAATTGTACGGTTACAAAAACAACCAATTTACAATTACTTTATTATATTTATTAATTCCAGTCAAGCACAAACAATAATTAATTAAACAATTAATAAATTAATTACCACACGCATACACTTCTACACAAATTAAATTACTAGCTAGCTGTTATCGCAATAAATCGAGAGTTACGGTACTCGTTTTTCTTCTAACGGTCTCGTATGTTCTCGTACGATTTTTCTTACGATTTTTCTACGGACTTCCTTCGATAATCCTAGCTTACTTTAATTCCAATTATTAAGCAAAACTAACACTGATTAATTATTTATTAGGTGTTATTTCAAAACCTTCCTACTCAAATTAATCTAATTAATATTCAAATTCAAGCTGCACTGTAACGAGTTCGGAATCTAAAATTTGAAGATCGCTTTACACATTTCAATTAAAGATTATGTCCTTACACCTGTTGAATTTTCAATGTCAATACACACAGTATCACTCGTAATTCTTACCTTAGGTACGAGGTAGACACTAAGGCAAGCCTCCTACCGACCTCCACACGAGAGAGACCTGCTCCCTTCCTACCTTATTTTCACCAATTGTCTGTTCTGTAGCCGATTTTGGTAGCTCTGACGAGGCTGTAACATATTTCACTGATATGCTCCACTCTGCTGCTCTCAACTCTATCCCTAAAACTTCTGGCCACTTTCCCAAACGTCCTGTCCCTTGGTAGTCACCAGTCTGCACCACTGCTGTGCGGGAGAAGTGCACTGCTTTCTCTCACCTTTGTCACAAAAATGGGGACTCAACTCTTTTAGAGGACTTCTGACGTGCAAGGGCTCAGGCTAGATGAGTTTTAAAAAAGGCACGACGTGTTGCCCTCAATTACCGACCTATTGCTTTGACCTCCTGTCTCTGTAAACTATTTGAGAAGATGGTGAATGTCAGACTGGTATGCATCTTGGAACGGTGTGGTTTTCTGTCTCCGTCCCAGTCTGGCTTTCGTAAACACTGCTCCACTACAGATGCTCTGGTCAGGTTGGAAGATGCTGCATGTGAGGCTTTTGCACAACATCAACACCTGGTCTGTGTATTCTTCGATTTAGAGAAAGCCTATGACACTACATGGCAATATGGCATCCTGCAGCAAGTTCATGCATATGGCCTGAGGGGTCGCCTTCCATGCTTACTTAAGAAGTTTCTAAGTGGTCGCAGTTTTAGCGTGAGGGTTAGTACAGCCCTTTCAGCATCTGTTGCACAGGAGGAGGGCATCCCCCAGGGAAGCATCCTTAGTGTCACATTGTTTGCAGTAGCAATTAATGCCATTGCCTCATCTCTTTCGGAGGTGTATCCAATTCGATGTACGTTGACGACATGGTGGTCTGATTTGCAGCTTCCCCTATGTCATTGGCGGAGCAGCGCATGCAGCCTGCCCTTGACAGGGTATCGAGTTGGGCTGGATCTCATGGGTTTCATTTCTCTCCTGCCAAGACAGTTGCTATGCACTTCTGCCGCATTCGAGGTGTTCACCCCGATCCGGACTTATTCATGTATGGTCATCGGATACGTTGTGTCGAGGAGACACGCTTTTTGGGTCGTCTTTTTGACAAACGTTTGACTTGGATTCCCCATTTATGTTCACTTAAGTTATCTTGCCTCCAGGCTCTCAACCTGTTGATGTTCCTGGGCCATACGACCTGGGGGGCTGATCGGGCCACCCTCCTCTACCTATACCATGCTCTTATTAGGTCAAAACTCAACTATGGGTGTGAGGTGTACTCCTCTGCCGCAGATGCCCATCTCAGAGTCTTAGACCCTGTTTATCATGCTGGGGTACGTCTGGCGACCGGAGCCTTCAGGTCGTTCCCAATCCACAGTCTCCTGGTGGACGCTAATGAGCCACCTCTTGATCTCCGTCGCCAGCCCTTGATGGTTCGTGGTTGGCATCGATTACATCGACTTCCTGACTCCCTTTCCCTGCTTGGCGGTGTCATCTGATATGTCTCAGTACTAACTTTCACATCCTTGCACACCATGGCCATTTGGCTTCCAGTTCAGGAAGACTATGGAGGAGATGGGCATTGATGACTTCCAGATTTGTCTTGTGTGGGTCCCCAGGGTGGCTCCATGATTTCTTCCAGAAGTTTAAAACTACACTAGATTTTCAGACACGAAGGAATCTCTTCCTCCTTCAGTGGCTCGTTCCCTCTTTTTAGAACATGCCTTCAATCACAGGGAGTCCCTCCCTATGTACACTGATGGGTCAAAGTCTGATGCTGGAGTTGGTTTTGGGGCTGTCTTTCCTGACTTTTGACATGGCGGCAAACTCCCTTCTGTCATATCCATATTTACTGCTGAGATTTTGGCCATTTTATATACCCTTCAAGTGATTTTTACTCTCCCGCAGCCTTCTTTTACTATTTTTAGTGATTCGTTTAGTGCCTTGCAGGCCTTGGACAATTTTAACTCTTCCCATCCCCTGGTGTTGGCCATTCTCGAGTGGCTTGTCCTCTTGGGTCGTCGTGGCCGCAGAGTTACATTTTGTTGGGTCCCGGCTCATGTGGGTGTTGATGGGAATGAGCGGGCTGACACCCTGGCTAAGGCTGCAGTCTCCAGTTCTTGGCCTCCTGCCAGGCGTCATCCCGTACCTGCAATGGACCTTAGACCCTACATAGATACTGCCGTTCGTTCCCACTGGCAGGACAGATGGGACGCCGTTGGGACTAACAAACTCCGCAGCATCCGCCAGCGCCTGTGTTTGTGGAACTACAGCGGCCTGTCCCGCCGGTGAGAGACGGCTCTTGCCCGACTCCGCATTGGCCACACACTTATCAACCCATGGGTTTTTAATGGAGAGGGCTCACCCTCCCTACTGTGATAATTGTCTAGTCCCTCTGGCAGTACGGCATCTTCTGACCGAGTGTCCCAGCCTTTGGGACCTTCGTAATAGGCCCTTCTCTGAGTACCGGGTTGGTGACGGTTCTTACAGTCTCTCCCAGGAGCTTGGGGAAGAGGTTCGTAGCGTGGGAGGGAACACCCTCTCCTTTTCAAATCCCCTTCCTCCTTTCTCCTCCCCCCCCTCCTCTTTCTCTCTCTGTGCCTCAGACAAGCGACTCGAGAAAAGATGTTAAGGGCAATGCTAACAGCTTTCAGAACGTATTTCGAAAAGCCTATTTTATACGTGGTTTTGTGGTCAGAAAACAATCTAGTAATTGTTCTCCTTGAATCTTTTGTCCTTTCTAGGTAGGTAACAACTGAAGTGTATATAAAAAAAATTCCATCTGGATCGTATGCTTCAAAGTCTAATTCAGACGTACGGTCACCTGGCTTTGAAGTGTTGAGGGTGTCCCCTATTCTGAAATAAACTCTGGATTCTTATATACTCATGTTCCTATGTCCAATAGATGTAAAACTTGGCGACGTTGGCTGGATGTCAATGTCAGAATATGATTCATGTCTTTATTAGATCAGACTGGGATCTGATCAGTTTCACTGTGAAATCAAGCTAGGGTCGTGGATCAGTTATCATATATATTAAACCATGTATATTTCGGAAATTTTTTGTGTAATTTAAATTAATATAAGATAGTGAGACTGCTTCGATGATGTTCATGTAAACGGTTAGTTCCATTATTCTTGAGTTAGGATGTGAGGTGGTGGATTACTATGACTGTGGAAGTCAGTTCAGCAGCAGCACTAGCACAGCTAACCCTTAGTAGCTATTCTCGTGGAGTTTAACTTCGACTGTGACTCTATCCCTAGTTTGACTTGTGTCTCTCCGCCGGTGTTTCTGTGTTAACACCGGCGGAGAGACACAAGTCAAACTAGGGATAGAGTCATTTTTATCAACCACCACGGCACCATCCACCTCTTCTCTCTACTGGACATTAGAATATAATTCAATTGGAGCAGTTTATGTATAATTATTATGTTAGGTATTTAAAATTACGTTAATTTAAATGTGTTTAGGTGAGGGTTGTCTTTGAATATGGATATTGCTTAATAAATGTTTTCTATTTTCTAAGTATGTTTTACATGTCCCACTGTATGTGCTCAAAATTTGTGGGTTATTTACATAACTTTGGCATCATGGTTAATCTATCATTAGTGGTCAAGACCAATTTTCAAAATGAATCCATGACAGTCAATAACATTAAGTCTGTAAGTTTTCTTAACAATTGAAATATTGGCAAGTACTTGTGTGGACCTAGGCTCTTTATATAATTTAAAACCACATCCGGGTCCCAGGTTTCGGGATAGTTTTTCCTGCACTCATAAGCCTGCGAACTAACGGACGCTTCCTTGTTGGCAGGTCATTGATACATGTTATTGCTATTGGGCCCGAGGCTGTGAAAGAGATGGATTTTGAGGGAGAAATAGCTTAGATTCTGCTAGTAGCTGAAGGGCCTTCGGAAACCACACCTGGTTCGGCCACAGTGGTAGGATTGTTATTAGTGTTGCTTCGTCTCCCTGGAGTTTCTTTAATACTTTGCCATAGACACTGAAAGGTGGAAAAACATATCAATTCTTATTATCCCAATTTATTGTAAAGGCATTAGCATACGTTGCGATAGGGTCTGGTTTCCAAAAACTATAGGTAGGTAATTCAGCATTAAGTCGTGTGGCAAAAAGATCGATATCTGGTGTATACATTTTTTGACATACTACATTAATTATCTTAGGTTGTAGCATCCATTGCGCATCTAATTTCTGAACTCGTGATTCCTTATTAGCCTCTACATTGTGTAGTCCTTTCACATGCTCTATTAATTAATTCAGGTTAGGTTTTATGCTGCCACATCGGTCTATACACGCACTTGCGGTGGTGCTGTCCGATCGAATGCGGATATGGGTTCCCTTATGATCCTTATAAAGATAATTTTGACCCATTAAGATGGCTATTACTTCTAAACAATTAATACGATCTAGCTCCACATGAGCCCAGTGACATCCTGTCATTTTGTCTCCCATAGTTGCACCCCAACAAGCATCTAAGTACATTTCAAGGTGTGGGAAAGAAGATTGTACTAGTGATTAAACTTGAGAATCTTTGTTAGGAATCCACCAACTTTTTTTTTTTTTTTGCCATGATTGTCCTAAGTAATTGTAAAGTGATAATTTCTATGGTTACTAGCAACTTCTCTATTTTTAATAATCTCTAAATATTATATCTTAGTGGGGCCAACTCTACAGAAGTCCGAGGTCACCGCCATACCAATCAAGGAGGCTTGGCTAAGTAATGTTACTTCTTTCTCTAACAGTACCCTTTCTTGTTCTTTGATGTTCTATAGGAAGGTAAAGTAGCAGTCATACAAATAGAATGTAAAATTGTCCACAGAAACCTGCATTGCATTACTCAAATTTTTTCTCAGCTCATTTGATGATGTAACAATAAAAATACAGTAATCTATGTAACAAGATACAATTATACCGAGTTTCCTAAGGTGATAAAGTGCTGGTTTTAACAAATTTGTACAGATGCAATTGATTGATTGATTCATTTTGATGCAACTAAGCATCTGGCGGCGCAACAGCTAAGGTCATATACCGCCCAACATAAAATTGTCATCTACATAATTAATAAAACATGAATACCCGAAAGGCATAGGCACCATGATTAAAAGACACACAAACTAAAAAGCACATTATTAATAAAAGAACCCGTCAACATGAAAAAAAAAAAAAAAATCAAACCATCTAAAAACCATAAATATGATAAAATCATATTTTGTGGAGAAGACCAGCCTCCTCCACATAGGAGAGGGTGTTCCCTCTCACACTAGAAGCCTCCTCCCCGAGCACCTGGGAGAGACTGTAAGAACCGTCACCCACCCGGTACTCGGAGAGATGCCTACGACGATGGTCCCCAAGGCTGGGACACTCGACAATAAGATGCCATACTGTCAAAGGGACCAGACAATCATCACAGTAGGGAGGGTGAGCCCTCTCCATTAAAAAGCCATGAGTCAATAATGTGTGGCCAATGCGGAGACGGACAAGAGCCGTCTCCCACCGGCGGGACAGGCCACTGTAGCTCCACAAACCAAGGGGCTGGCGGAAGTCGTGGTGCTTGTTAGCCCTGCGAGGCACTACAGGAATCGCTAAAAATAGTAAACGAAGGCTGAGGGAGAGTAAAAATCACTTCGAGGGCATATAAAATGGCCAAGAGCTCAGCAGTAAAAATTGACATGACAGAAGGTAGCCGGCCACCACTGCAAAAGTCAGGAAAGACAACTCCAAAGCCATCTCCAGCATCAGACTTTGACCCATCAGTGTACACAGGGAGGGACTCCATGTGATTGAAGGCATGTTCTAAAAAGAAGGAACGAGCCACTGGAGGAGGAAGAGATTCCTTCTTGGCTGTAAAGCAGGTGCAGAGGAAAACTTATGGAAGAAGCCATGGAGCCACCCTGGGGACCCTCACAGGACAAATCTGGAAGTCATCAATGCCCATCTCCTCCATAGCCTTCCTGACCCGGAAGCCAAAGGGCCATGGTGCACGAGAATGTAAAAGGTAGTACTGAGACATGATATCAGATGACACCGCCAAGCAGGGAAGGGAGTCAGGAAGTCGATGTAATCGATGGTAACAACGAACCATCAAGGACTGGCGACGGAGATCAAGAGGTGGCTCATCAGCGTCCACCAGGAGACTGGGGATTGGGGACGACCTGAAGGCTCCGGTCGCCAGACGTACTCCAGCATGATGAACAGGGTCTAAAACTTTGAGACGGGCATCAGTGGCAGAAGAGTACACCTCACACTCATAGTCGAGTTTTGACCTAATAAGAAAATGGTATAGGTGGAGGAGGGTGGCCGGATTAGCCCCCCAGGATGTATGGCCCAGGAACATCAACAGGTTAAGAGCCTTGAGGCAAGAAAATTAAGTGTACGTAAGTGGGGAACCCAAGTCAAACGTTTGTCAAAAAGGAGACCCAAAAAGCGAGTCTCCTTGACACAACGTATCCGATGACGATACATGAATAAGTCCGGATCGGGGTTGACGCCTCGGAGGCGGCAGAAGTGCATAGCAACTGTCTTGGAAGGAGAAAATCGAAACCCATTAGAACCAGTCCAACGTGACACCCTGTCAAGGGCAAGCTGCATGCGCCGCTCAGCCACTGACATACGGGAAACAGCAAACCAGACTGCTAGGTTGTCAACGTTCATCGAGTTAGCTATACCGTCTGGAAGGGATGAGGCAATGGCATTAATTGCTACTGCAAACAATGTGACACTGAGGACGCTTCCCTGGGGGACACCCTCCTCCTGTGCAACATATGCTGAGTGGGCTGTACCAACCCTCACAGAAAAACTGCGACCACTGAGAAACTCCTTAAGAAAGCGTGGAAGGCGACCCTGCAGGCCATATAAATGGAGTTGCTGCAGGATGCCATATCTCCATGAAATGTCATACGTTTTCTTTAAATCAAAGAATACACAGACAAGGTGTTGATGTTGTGCAAAGGCCTCACATGCAGCAGGAACGGTGTTTACGAAAGCCAGATTGGGACAGAGACAGAAAATCACCCCGTTCCAAGTAGTACACCAGTCCGACATGCACCATCTTTTTAAATAGTTTATAGAGACAGGAGGTCAAGGCAATTGGTCAGTAATTGAAGGCAACACCAAAGTCCTTGCCCGGCTTGAGGAAAGGAAGGATGGTAGCAACCCTCCACCCAGAAGGGAAGACACCCTCCAGCCAAATTCTGTTATATAAAGCTAAAAGAAATGAGATCGCCTCCTCACACAAATGACGTAACATTGCATATGGGATGTTGTCTGGCCAAAGAGAAGCGTCGCCGCAGAGAGAGAGAGAGAGCAGAATGCAGGTCTCTCAGGGTGAATATATGGTTATAACTTTCATTCTCGATCCCTGAGAAATCCAGGACAGTGCACTCCTTTGCTCTTAGCTCATGCCTGACAGCCAGAGGTCGAGAGTCACGGCTGGAGACTCTTGCAAAAGCCTCCGCTATGGTATTGGCCACTGTCAAACCATCCATGATCTTAATTCCATTGACCTTAAGTACAAGTGGAGAACTAGGAGAAAACTTCCCCGCCATCGAACTCTCCTGAACACTTGGGTGAGTGGAGTTTTAGTATTAATTGAAAACACATAGACCTTCCAAGATGCACATCAAGTTTCTTTTAAGACTCATCTAGCCCGAGCCCTTGCCCGTCAAAAGTCCTCTAAAAGAGTTGGGTCTCCACTATTGCAACGAAGGCGAGAGAAAGCAGCGCGCTTCTCCCGCACAGCAGTGGTGCAGACTGGTGACCACCAAGGGACAGGACGTTTGGGAAAGTAGCCAGAAGTTCTAAGGATAGAGTTGAGAGCAGCAGAGTGGAGCATATCAGTGAAATATGTTACAGCCTCGTCAGAGCTACCAAAATCGGCTACAGGACAGACCGAAGAAGTTAGCTCTCTAAAAAACTGTCAGTCAGCCTTCTCTAATTTCCACCTAGGAAGACGAGACTGTGATTCGTACCTGTTACCTTCTAAAAGTATAGGGAAATGGTCACTGCCATATAAATCAGGCAACACTCTCCAAGTAAAATCCAACAGAGCACTGGGTGAGCAAAAGGAAATGTCAATGGCGGTAAAAGTCCCAGTAGGGCTATTAAAATGTGTCACATCTCCCGTATTTAAAACCCCTACTCCCTCATTCTCAATAAAAGAAACCAAAAAAACACCCCTGGGGTTGACCGAACTGTCACCATACAGGGGATGACGACCATTAAAATCACACAATAAAATAAAGGGAGAGGGAAGGTCCCGTACAAGACGGTTGAGATCACCCCTCTCAACTGTAACACTGGGAGGAAGGTATAGACTGCAACAGCCTGGAGCGGAGTGTCAAGCTCCAGGCTCGTGCATGGAATATCTCGGCGAACTAGGATGGCAGAGCCACCATGGTGACCCTGCCCACCAAATGAATTGGAATAAAATGCAGAGTATGCTGGAGGACTGGTATGAATGTAGTCCCCAAGCATTGTCTCTTGGAGAGAAACACATGCAGGAGTGAAGCTAGAGAGAAGAACGCACAGTTCCTACCAAGAAGCATGCAAGCAACGGCAATTCCACTGAAGGACCTTGAACAGTGTTATTTTAGTACTGATTTTTGGGAAGCCTCACGGAGGTACTTCCCACTACCACCTAGACCTGAGGGTTTACTCAAACAATAAGATTTGTCTAATCCTGGGCCACTAGAAGAAGAGCGAACCCGAGGAGTAGTACTTGGGGCAGTAATTGGGACCCGTAGACGAGTCCCTGAAGCATCTGATATGTTAGAAGAAGATGAAGGTATATGAGCTGAGATATTCTTTGAAACAATTACATTGGTATTGTCCTGTACAGCAGTGGTATCACTGACACAGGCAGATACATCAACATCCATAATGCAGGTGGTAGAATCACTCCGATTCAGTTTCTCTTCCGCTCAAGCGGAAGAGAAACTGAATCTTTTGAAGTCACAACATCTGTGGCATCCACATTAACTTCACGCCCCTCCGATGATCCCGAAGAAAGCTTGCGAGGAGAAACTTCGGTTGAATCAAGAGATTCATCAGAGCCACGAGAACGCTTCTGGTGAAATTGAGAGGAAACTATGGATGAGTCCACAGAAATGGTTGCCTTACAAGGAGGAACATCTATAGAGTCAAGTGCCTCAGAAAAACCACGAAGGCATCTCTGTGGCAGTTTAGGTGACTTAAGTTTCCTTTTTGGAGAGTGTGTGGCAGCGTGAACCTCTACCACATGGACACTTTTAGCTAAAGTCTGAGAATTGTCATCAGTTGAAGGGTCACCAAAATGAGTGTCTGATAAAGTTTCCAAGACAGAGAAACTATTATGTAGAGTAACCTTAGAAATGCTCTCACTAGAGCAAAAAGCAGCTGCCTCTTGAGAGGGTTGAGAGGGTGCTGCAACCGATTTAGGGCGAAGGGAGGAGGCATATGTCTTCACACCACCATCCTTCTGTCGCCTGAAGTTTAGTTGCCGTCTGGCACTACCTATGCTAATGAATTGGGTATTAGCCAAGTGGAGGATATCCTGCTCAAGGAGGTACATCTTTCATTGGCGGGAACGCAGGGGGTGAGCATATCTGCAGTAAAAGCAGTAACTCTCTGACCGACACTCAGAGGTAAGATGGGAGTCAAGAGCAAAACAATTACCACACCGGGAACGGTTGTTGCAGTTCCTCCTCCCATGACCAAACTCATAACAACAGAAACACTGTAGGGGACGCTCAACAAAAGGCTTCACTTCAAAAGAGGTGGGGTTAATGTTAATACGATCTGGGATATGCGAGCCATAGAAAGTGAGGGTGATCATATTTTTACTGCCTTTCATCTTTGTTACTCGTTGGACACTGTCTGGGCACATAGCGAGATTGTCCTCTTCAGAGAATTCATACAGGTCCTCATTATACATGTATATACGCCCCTTGCTATAATTAAATGTTCGATGTGGTTTAATAGACTCAAACATGCTTTCAGAAGGACAGGGGAGATTGAGGAGCATCATGGCCTGTGTAAGATCTTTGGCTCTGATAAACCCCCTTACCATATTTCTTTATGTGGCCCATTGGTAATAATCCAATTTCTTTCTCCAGATACCAGGAAGCATGGATAAGGTTACCACGTCCCTCCCTGTAATAAGCCACAAACCAAAAGGGTGTAGGAACCCGACGTTCCTTTGGGACATGCTCTACAGAGTCATCAAATATGTTAGGGCAGTAGTCATTGTCACTGTCAACTACATTGGTGGACCGCATCATCTGAACTTTACAATGAGTATCCCCCACCGTCAGAGAATCTTTTGCATCAAATGCTGCTTTGGCAGCAGCATTTGATTTGAAAGTAATATAGCACCCATTAGACCTACAATCACTGTCATATGTGATTCGGATTCGAAGAACTACTGCAAAACATTTAAAAATGGAGTGGATAGCGCCATAGGAAAGGGATGCAAGTACATTCGTTAACATTAACGTGTCCAAATCACTAACAGGGTTCTTCGACACAACACCTGACCTGCTAGGTCTAGTCTTATTTGCAGCTTTCTGCTTACTACCACAACCAGAGAGTGACGTCTCGAGGGCCTGGTCGACCACCGCTCGAGAAAGAGATTAGGGCTTTTCTTTATCCATGTATCATTGATTTATTGTTGTTGGCCCCATGAGCCAAGAGCTACTACCTACCGGGCAGATGAGGGGACCGAGCGATGGTCACCGTGGGCGGGGTACTTCTTCCCCCACGGGGCCACTCGTTTTAAAAAGCAGCCCCAATGGCTCGAAAGTTTGTCCATGACGGTGCTGAGACCCCCTTCCCCAACATCTCCCGGCCCAGACACCCAACCATCCAACATACGACGTCCCGTAGAGGGGCACAGCAGGGTCCGGAGCCCCCTCTAGTCTAGCTCGCCAGGTCTCAGAGACACGCAAGCCCCCTCACCACGTCAAGGCGGTTCCCGTTGGGGGGTGTACAGATGCGAAGAGACGAGGTCAAACCCTGAGGAAGACTTGGAAAACGAAAGATTAGAATTTTCCAAATACTGTATGCATTTTCTATCCTCCGTTTTAATGTACACTGAGAATAAGCATCTTTAAATCAATATTCATGAAGAAACAGTAAGGTTGAATTAACTGAACCACATTTTTGATAGACTACATTTAAAAATGTATATTAGTAATATTTTGTTCATCAAGTTCTTATATTATACATAGACTAACTCCGGCTGTACCCCATCTTTCTTAATTGTAGGAAACACGTTAGAGAAAAAACCCTGTTCATCTGGTTTGATATACATAAGTATAGCACTATCCAGGGCTTTGTGTTTAGCTACAGATAAACTAAGGGAATTAGGTACTTTCTTTTAAAGGTATATAATCGAAAATTCCAGAATTTTTCCAATCATCCCATCATTGACTTTTCTGTCCTTGGACAGTGCTCGCTATAGTAATTTATCATCATAAATTCCCATCCCCCTACAAAGTGATCAGGAGTATTTACCAAAGGAAATTTTATATCACTCACCAAAGGTATTATAACGACAAAGAAGCCCTTGCGTTACTACCCGGGGTGAACAGACTCTAGTATACACGGTAACAGTTTATTGGTAAGTACATGGGTAAGTACATAGGTACAGCTCCGGACAGATCAATGGTCCACACCCCATCCATCAGCGACATGGTTTGGGCCTGGTCGGATCTGGTAACAGTTGCAGGTGGAGGGAAGGGGGATGTTAGTGGGAGAGGAGGGGAGAAATGCGGGCGGAGCTATATAGGAGGGTAACGAATGATCAGGTAGAGAAGCCGTGTGTCAGGAGGAATGAATAAAGCATACACTGTGAACGGTATCGAATCACCAACAGTTTAAAGCAGGGTTCTTCAATCTTTTTCAGTCGTGACCCAGTTTTTACTTTGACATCATTCTCGCGACCCATACAGAAAGATATTTTACAAATGATCAGAATGATCAACCTAAGAAATTACAAGGCAAGACGCTGAAACACAATATTTATGATTAAAAGGCATTCTAACCAGAATTATAAACACTGCCTCACCTACCCTCCCTCTCTCTCTCTCACACTCATTCAAGAAGGCTAATATTTGTGCAATGATTTTGTTTTATTTATAATTAAATATATGAATATTCGATTATAAAAATATGTTAGGTGGATTCATGTATGAACTTCATATTTATTTTATTGTCATGAATATTATTATTCTATTTTATTCATGTATTTAGTTTTGTGAGCCTGCGACGCAGTTTGGAGGAATTCGGGACCCGTAATTTGAAGAACCAGGGTTTAAAGAAGTGCATACTGCATTAACGGAAGTAGATATAGAAGAGAAGAAATGTAATGATTTGAGGCGAGGGTGAGGGGGAAGAGGGTAAGACAAATGAAGGTGATTAGTTGAAAAGTAATAACAAACAAATATAATTAGAATATCTGTTACATTATATCCTTTAAAAGTTTAAGTAAAGGCACTGTCTTTTGTTCACCATCGTAGTGGGATAGAATACTGAATATATATTATCCTTTGGATATTAGACAGCTATCCCTGTATTTCTTTTATCTCTCGTGCTTGCCCCGTAGGAAAGGTATTGCCTGTAATGATGTGGGCAATACTTTAAGGGTTTTGGCGCCCCTTCGGCCCCCGCCACTAGCTTATATTTCTTCAACTGTCCCTCCTTTCTTCCTATTTCATTCTTGTTTGCTGTCACACCTCTCTATCACCTTTTCCTGGTGCTAAATGACCTCGCTGTTACGCCACCTAATATTAATCAAATCCCTCGTGCATGTAGTCCATCCTATTTATCACCTTCTCCCAAGCCCAGCTGTTTTGTTTTCTTTTTCGGCAGAAGACTGTTTAATTTTCTAACTTTTTTAATAATCATATTTGTCAACAAATTCATTAAGCTATTTACCAGGATTTTTTCTTCGAAACATGCATTTCCTTAAAAATAATCAATGTTAAACTTAAATAGGCGTCGCTATATGGCGTTTACAATAAACTTGGTCTAATTTTATGCATAGGCTATATATATTACAGTATCTCTCAAGTAACTGGCAACCTTACACATCCTCCCTACTGTCTTATCCCTCTCTCGCTTGCCCTTCCCTCCTTTCTTACCGTTTATCTTTTCTTTCTCATATTTTTAACCTTCTCATTCGTTCTTAAAAAGTTTTTAATGACATAGGCCTTTCTCCCTTATCACTTTTAGTCCAATTATATGATTCGAAAGACTACGACTGAGATTATGTTGTAGATCGCATTTTGGTTCTCAATATGTAGAGGTTGATTGATTGATTGATATTAGGCGCCGCAACAGCGAGGTCATATAGCGCCAGAAAATGGTGATAGAGAGGTGAGACAGCAAGAAGGAAGGAAATAGAAAGAAAAGAGAGGTAGTTGAAAAACTAAAAGCTAGTGGCTGGGGCCGAAGGGGCGCCAAAACCCTTAAAGTATTTTTCACATCACTAATGCAGGTAATACCTCCCTACGGGGTCAATATGTAGAGAATTTAGAAAACAACTAGAGATTTATGGGGAAAGATATATGAATTATTTAGAATTAAAGTGTTGGCAGAAACGCATTATTATCCCAGCCACAGCATTTCGCCTTCATAAAACTGAAGGACTATAGGTTTCATGCATTGCCATTTGTCAGTCTGTTGCTAGTCAGAATGTTAACTTGTTAAACCCATTTGCAGGAAAAAGAAATATATTATATCTTTCTTTTTAAGTTACTTATAGGTGTTTTTTTTATTAAAATCTGTTTCGATATACATTACCTTACTTTTATCTAGTTCCAGCATTACTGCGTAGAACACCATATGACACAATAAGGACCACAAGGACAGTGATGGTGATCAACGTGATGCTCATGTATCTCTCTATAGGTTACTGAACACAGTGTTTTATGCTCAACTTTAGAACAATGTTCTCAGCATCACAACGATAGGGAAAAATAATGAAAACAATATAAAGAAAATATATTTTATTATACGACAAATATTCAACTGCCTCGGTGCTACTGTCTCATATATATATATATATATATATATATATATATACATAAAGCCAAGGTTCTGTCTGCGTGTGTGTGTGTGTGTGTGTCCGCGATGCACGCCTAAACCGTCCAACTTTGTGTCCTCAAAATTTGCATGTAGGTGAGTCTTGATCCCCTTCAGGTTTAGGGGGGGTCATACAACGAAACCACATATAACGAAACGTGCAAGCGAAATAATAATAAATTACAAGGGAAAAATCTACGGAATCACCATACCACAGTTCAGCCTTCCGCAAAAACACGGTCAATTTTAAAGTTTCATTTAGGTAAATTTTTTCTTACAGAATTGTAGAGCTTGATTTTACACACCAGAATCTGTAAACTAAAGCTTCCTAGGTCCACTGGCTTGCGTACAGCAGTGCCATGAGTAATAAAGTAGTTACCCCTAAAACCCCCCTAAAAATGAGAACACGTGTTCTATTATTAAATTATCGGATACTGGTCCAGAAATCAACAGCTCATGAACATATTTTAGGCTACAGCACGGATATTATTCGATTTGTTTATGCCTTATCTCAGTAAGTATATTGTCGTTTACCTATATTATTATATTTTATCCATTTTTATGATTGATTTCTACCATATTGGTATAATATTTTGGTAAATATTGAATGAATTACCGTTATTGCATACCGTTTTTCTACCTTCATTACCCACTTATTTAGACCATTCTAAGACTATTTTCTTCTATGGCATTTCCTCCGCAAATGCCCCATTTCCAAGATAGGGCATATTCAAATGGGGCATTTTGAAATTAGCCTGACCTTACCTGACCTTACCCAACCTAACCTAGACCACATCAGACTACCGGGACCTAACCTGGGCAAACTACCGGGATCTAACCTGGGCAAACTACCAGGAAAACGGTAATTCTTTCAATAATTACCAATATTTTTGTACATTATTTTCTTGAGCTCTTGATTCCTGCTCCAGTATCAAACACCATTGTCATATTGATTCTCATTATTGTCCTATAGAGTTTCACTTTTGTCAAATTGATTTTCATTATTGCCATATTTATTTTCAGATTGGTAGAATATTTTTGTAATTCAGTATCAAACACCATTGTCATATTGATTCTCAGTATTGTCCTATAGAGTTTCAGTTTTGTCAAATTGATTTTCATTATTGCCATATTTATTTTCTGATTGGTAGAATATTTTTGTAACTTATTTTCTTGACGTCTTGATTCCTGCTACGGTATCAAACACCATTGTCATATTGAATCTCAGTATTGTCCTATTGAGTTTCAGTTTTGTCTAATTGATTTTCATTATTGCCAAGATAGGGCATATTCAAATGGGGCATTTTGAAATTAGCCTGACCTTACCTTACCTGACCTTACCTAGACTGCATCAGACTACCGGGACCTAACCTGGGCAAACTACCGGGAAAACGGTAATTCTTTCAATAAATACCAATATTTTGTACAATATTTTCTTGAGCTCTTGATTCCTGCTCCAGTATCAAACACCATTGTCATATTGATTCTCATTATTGTCCTATAGAGTTTCACTTTTGTCAAATTGATTTTCATTATTGCCATATTTATTGTCGTCAACCGGAGTCGTGAAAAATGTCGTTTACCAGGAGGCACTTCAGTAAAATGCTTAGTGACGCAATTAATAGAAAAAGAAGGAAATATTATTAATTATGCTAATATTAGAATGATGGAGTTATTGAATGAGGGAGAAAGATTGATATAATAAACATTTAAAAACGACTAATACCTCCAATTATTCACCCACCCACCTCTATTACTAATCATCCATCCATCCATTTATTTTATCTAACCACTAAACCATCCCTCCCTCTCCCCCTTCCTTCCCTCCTTCCCTTCCTTCTATCCACCCACCACCCGATCTGCTCCAAACCGCTCGAAGGGCGGTGGAAGGGCGGCCGCAGGCCGCCAGCCCTCCGCAGGAGCTAGCGGCTCCTAGCCGCCCGAAGGGCGGCGGAGCAGCTAATTACCAATATTGTTGTACATTATTTTCTTGAGCTCTTGATTCCTGCTCCAGTATCAAACACCATTGTCATATTGATTCTCATTATTGTCCTATAGAGTTTCACTTTTGTCAAATTGATTTTCATTATTGCCATATTTATTTTCAGATTGGTAGAATATTTTTGTAATCCAGTATCAAACACCATTGTCATATTGATTCTTAGTATTGTCCTATAGAGTTTCAGTTTTGTCAAATTGATTTTCATTATTGCCATATTTATTTTCTGATTGGTAGAATATTTTTGTAACTTATTTTCTTGACGTCTTGATTCCTGCTACGGTATCAAACACCATTGTCATATTGAATCTCAGTATTGTCCTATTGAGTTTCAGTTTTGTCTAATTGATTTTCATTATTGCCAAGATAGGGCATATTCAAATGGGGCATTTTGAAATTAGCCTGACCTTACCTTACCTGACCTTACCTAGACCGCATCAGACTACCGGGACCTAACCTGGGCAAACTACCGGGAAAACGGTAATTCTTTCAATAAATACCAATATTTTGTACAATATTTTCTTGAGCTCTTGATTCCTGCTCCAGTATCAAACACCATTGTCATATTGATTCTCATTATTGTCCTATTGAGTTTCACTTTTGTCAAATTGATTTTCATTATTGCCATATTTATTGTCGTCAACCGGAGTCGTGAAAAATGTCGTTTACCAGGAGGCACTTCAGTAAAATGCTTAGTGACGCAATTAATAGAAAAAGAAGGAAATATTATTAATTATGCTAATATTAGAATGATGGAGTTATTGAATGAGGGAGAAAGATTGATATAATAAACATTTGAAAACGACTAATACCTCCAATTATTCACACACCCACCTCTATTACTAATCATCCATCCATCCATTTATTTTATCTAACCACTAAACCATCCCTCCCTCTCCCCCTTCCTTCCCTCCTTCCCTTCCTTCTATCCACCCACCACCCGATCTGCTCCAAACCGCCCGAAGGGCGGTGGAAGGGCGGCCGCAGGCCGCCAGCCCTCCGCAGGAGCTAGCGGCTCCTAGCCGCCCGAAGGGCGGCGGAGCAGCTAGTCTATATACATAAAGCCAAGGTTCTGTCTGCGTGTGTGTGTGTGTGTGTGTGTGTCCGCGATGCACGCCTAAACCGTCCAACTTTGTGTCCTCAAAATTTGCATGTAGGTGAGTCTTGATCCCCTTCAGGTTTAGGGGGGGTCATACAACGAAACCACATATAACGAAACGTGCAAGCGAAATAATAATAAATTACAAGGGAAAAATCTACGGAATCACCATACCACAGTTCAGCCTTCCGCAAAAACACGGTCAATTTTAAAGTTTCATTTAGGTAAATTTTTTCTTACAGAATTGTAGAGCTTGATTTTACACACCAGAATCTGTAAACTAAAGCTTCCTAGGTCCACTGGCTTGCGTACAGCAGTGCCATGAGTAATAAAGTAGTTACCCCTAAAACCCCCCTAAAAATGAGAACACGTGTTCTATTATTAAATTATCGGATACTGGTCCAGAAATCAACAGCTCATGAACATATTTTAGGCTACAGCACGGATATTATTCGATTTGTTTATGCCTTATCTCAGTAAGTATATTGTCGTTTACCTATATTATTATATTTTATCCATTTTTATGATTGATTTCTACCATATTGGTATAATATTTTGGTAAATATTGAATGAATTACCGTTATTGCATACCGTTTTTCTACCTTCATTACCCACTTATTTAGACCATTCTAAGACTATTTTCTTCTATGGCATTTCCTCCGCAAATGCCCCATTTCCAAGATAGGGCATATTCAAATGGGGCATTTTGAAATTAGCCTGACCTTACCTGACCTTACCCAACCTAACCTAGACCACATCAGACTACCGGGACCTAACCTGGGCAAACTACCGGGACCTAACCTGGGCAAACTACCAGGAAAACGGTAATTCTTTCAATAATTACCAATATTTTTGTACATTATTTTCTTGAGCTCTTGATTCCTGCTCCAGTATCAAACACCATTGTCATATTGATTCTCATTATTGTCCTATAGAGTTTCACTTTTGTCAAATTGATTTTCATTATTGCCATATTTATTTTCAGATTGGTAGAATATTTTTGTAATCCAGTATCAAACACCATTGTCATATTGATTCTCAGTATTGTCCTATAGAGTTTCAGTTTTGTCAAATTGATTTTCATTATTGCCATATTTATTTTCTGATTGGTAGAATATTTTTGTAACTTATTTTCTTGACGTCTTGATTCCTGCTACGGTATCAAACACCATTGTCATATTGAATCTCAGTGTTGTCCTATTGAGTTTCAGTTTTGTCTAATTGATTTTCATTATTGCCAAGATAGGGCATATTCAAATGGGGCATTTTGAAATTAGCCTGACCTTACCTTACCTGACCTTACCTAGACCGCATCAGACTACCGGGACCTAACCTGGGCAAACTACCGGGAAAACGGTAATTCTTTCAATAAATACCAATATTTTGTACAATATTTTCTTGAGCTCTTGATTCCTGCTCCAGTATCAAACACCATTGTCATATTGATTCTCATTATTGTCCTATAGAGTTTCACTTTTGTCAAATTGATTTTCATTATTGCCATATTTATTGTCGTCAACCGGAGTCGTGAAAAATGTCGTTTACCAGGAGGCACTTCAGTAAAATGCTTAGTGACGCAATTAATAGAAAAAGGAAATATTATTAATTATGCTAATATTAGAATGATGGAGTTATTGAATGAGGGAGAAAGATTGATATAATAAACATTTGAAAACGACTAATACCTCCAATTATTCACACACCCACCTCTATTACTAATCATCCATCCATCAATTTATTTTATCTAACCACTAAACCATCCCTCCCTCTCCCCCTTCCTTCCCTCCTTCCCTTCCTTCTATCCACCCACCACCCGATCTGCTCCAAACCGCCCGAAGGGCGGTGGAAGGGCGGCCGCAGGCCGCCAGCCCTCCGCAGAAGCTAGCGGCTCCTAGCCGCCCGAAGGGCGGCGGAGCAGCTAATTACCAATATTGTTGTACATTATTTTCTTGAGCTCTTGATTCCTGCTCCAGTATCAAACACCATTGTCATATTGATTCTCATTATTGTCCTATAGAGTTTCACTTTTGTCAAATTGATTTTCATTATTGCCATATTTATTTTCAGATTGGTAGAATATTTTTGTAATCCAGTATCAAACACCATTGTCATATTGATTCTCAGTATTGTCCTATAGAGTTTCAGTTTTGTCAAATTGATTTTCATTATTGCCATATTTATTTTCTGATTGGTAGAATATTTTTGTAACTTATTTTCTTGACGTCTTGATTCCTGCTACGGTATCAAACACCATTGTCATATTGAATCTCAGTATTGTCCTATTGAGTTTCAGTTTTGTCTAATTGATTTTCATTATTGCCAAGATAGGGCATATTCAAATGGGGCATTTTGAAATTAGCCTGACCTTACCTTACCTGACCTTACCTAGACCGCATCAGACTACCGGGACCTAACCTGGGCAAACTACCGGGAAAACGGTAATTCTTTCAATAAATACCAATATTTTGTACAATATTTTCTTGAGCTCTTGATTCCTGCTCCAGTATCAAACACCATTGTCATATTGATTCTCATTATTGTCCTATAGAGTTTCACTTTTGTCAAATTGATTTTCATTATTGCCATATTTATTGTCGTCAACCGGAGTCGTGAAAAATGTCGTTTACCAGGAGGCACTTCAGTAAAATGCTTAGTGACGCAATTAATAGAAAAAGAAGGAAATATTATTAATTATGCTAATATTAGAATGATGGAGTTATTGAATGAGGGAGAAAGATTGATATAATAAACATTTGAAAACGACTAATACCTCCAATTATTCACACACCCACCTCTATTACTAATCATCCATCCATCCATTTATTTTATCTAACCACTAAACCATCCCTCCCTCTCCCCCTTCCTTCCCTCCTTCCCTTCCTTCTATCCACCCACCACCCGATCTGCTCCAAACCGCCCGAAGGGCGGTGGAAGGGCGGCCGCAGGCCGCCAGCCCTCCGCAGAAGCTAGCGGCTCCTAGCCGCCCGAAGGGCGGCGGAGCAGCTAATTACCAATATTGTTGTACATTATTTTCTTGAGCTCTTGATTCCTGCTCCAGTATCAAACACCATTGTCATATTGATTCTCATTATTGTCCTATAGAGTTTCACTTTTGTCAAATTGATTTTCATTATTGCCATATTTATTTTCAGATTGGTAGAATATTTTTGTAATCCAGTATCAAACACCATTGTCATATTGATTCTCAGTATTGTCCTATAGAGTTTCAGTTTTGTCAAATTGATTTTCATTATTGCCATATTTATTTTCTGATTGGTAGAATATTTTTGTAACTTATTTTCTTGACGTCTTGATTCCTGCTACGGTATCAAACACCATTGTCATATTGAATCTCAGTATTGTCCTATTGAGTTTCAGTTTTGTCTAATTGATTTTCATTATTGCCAAGATAGGGCATATTCAAATGGGGCATTTTGAAATTAGCCTGACCTTACCTTACCTGACCTTACCTAGACCGCATCAGACTACCGGGACCTAACCTGGGCAAACTACCGGGAAAACGGTAATTCTTTCAATAAATACCAATATTTTGTACAATATTTTCTTGAGCTCTTGATTCCTGCTCCAGTATCAAACACCATTGTCATATTGATTCTCATTATTGTCCTATTGAGTTTCACTTTTGTCAAATTGATTTTCATTATTGCCATATTTATTGTCGTCAACCGGAGTCGTGAAAAATGTCGTTTACCAGGAGGCACTTCAGTAAAATGCTTAGTGACGCAATTAATAGAAAAAGAAGGAAATATTATTAATTATGCTAATATTAGAATGATGGAGTTATTGAATGAGGGAGAAAGATTGATATAATAAACATTTGAAAACGACTAATACCTCCAATTATTCACACACCCACCTCTATTACTAATCATCCATCCATCCATTTATTTTATCTAACCACTAAACCATCCCTCCCTCTCCCCCTTCCTTCCCTCCTTCCCTTCCTTCTATCCACCCACCACCCGATCTGCTCCAAACCGCCCGAAGGGCGGTGGAAGGGCGGCCGCAGGCCGCCAGCCCTCCACAGGAGCTAGCGGCTCCTAGCCGCCCGAAGGGCGGCGGAGCAGCTAGTATATATATATAGCAGAGGACACTGCCTGCTAGTATGGCAACCTATCACGCGGAAGACCACCACGTTGCACTACACACCACAGAAGCCAATACACAGACCTTGATGTTAGCGAGAGGACTATCAGAAGAGTGTTGCACGAAGCTGGGGTACATCACAGGACCCCAGCAAACAAGGAATTTCTAACTGACCAACATCGCGAAGGAAGGTTACGGTTTGCCCAACAATATGTTGACAAGCAAGAGGATTTTTGGAAGAGAGTGATCTGGACGGATGAGAAAACCTTCTCACATTCGTGTAACGCAGTGGTTCTTAACCAGGGGTGCTCGCACCCCTAGCTGGTGCGAGGCCGGTTCCTTTGGGGTGCGAGGATAAGCATAATTAAAGCAAATAATATTTTTTATATACGCATGTAATTTTTTTCTGCAAAAAAAAATAATCTTTTTGCTACAGCAGTGTTTTGAGCTAGAGAAAAACCTACACCTAATTTCCTAATGAAGTGCCAACGTTGCAACAGACTCGAGTAGATATGTATGTGATTCGGAGGGACGAGGTAGGGAGGACACGTATAGGTGACACAGAGGGAGGGAGGACTTTTTCTTATTGATACATATACAGTAGGGTGGAGGAATGGTTGTGAATCATTTCTGATTTTGCTTTCTTCACATGTATTTAAATGGTCGGTTTATATAACATAAATCATTACTGTAGCGGTGTAGCATTACAATACTTTCATGGAATGTATTGTGATGGCTACAAATGTACTTATTAAAACCATGTATTTCAGTTTTAGCATTTTTTTTTTTTTTCAGCAATAGAGGGGTGCAAGAACTGACTGCTGATTTGAAAGGGGTGCATATATTGAAAAAAGGTTAAGAACCACTGGTGTAACGGAAGGCGTCACTACTGGAGGAGGAATAAAACTCGGTGACTATAAATTTACTCTGAATGATCTTAATAACTGTTTTATTGATGTTGCTATATATATATATATGAGACAGTAGCACCGAGGCAGTTGAATATTTGTCGTATAATAAAAGATAATTTATTTATATTGTTTTCATTATTTTTGCCTATCATTGTGATGCTGAGAACATAATTCTGAAGTTGAGCATAAAACACTGTGTTCAGTAACCTATAGAGAGATACATGAGCATCACGTGGCGGGGGCCGAAGGGGCGCCAAAACCCTTTAAGTATTGCCCATATCATTACAGGCAATACCTTCCCTACGGGGCAAGCACGAGGGATAAAAGGAATACAGGGATAGCTGTCTAATATCCAAAGGATAATATATATTCAGTATTCTATCCCACTACGATGGTGAACAAAAGACAGTGCCTTTATTTAAACTTTTAAAGGATATAATGTAACAGATATTCTAATTATATTTGTTTGTTATTACTTTTCAACTAATCACCTTCATTTGTCTTACCCTCTTCCCCCTCACCCTCGCCTCAAATCATCACATTTCTTCTCTCCTATATCCACCTACGTTAATGCAGTATGCACTTCTTTAAACCCGGGTTCTTCAAATTACGGGTCCCGAATTTCTCCAAACTGGGTCTCAGTCTCACAAAAATAAATACATGAATAAAATAGAATAATAATGTTCGTGACAATAAAATAAATATGTTCATACATGAATCCACCTAACATATTTTTATAATCGAATATTCATATATTTAATTATCAATAAAACAAAATCATTGCACAAATATTAGCCTTCTTGAGAGAGAATGAGAGAGAGAGGGGTAGGGGTAGGTGAGGCAGTGTTTATAATTCTGGTTAGAATTCCTTTTAATCATAAATATTACGTTTCAGTTTCTGGCCTTGTATTTTCTTTGGTTGATAATTCTCATCATTTGTTAAAGATCTTTCTGTATGGGTCGCGAGAATGATGTCATAGTAAAAACTGGGTCACGACTGAAAAAGTTAAAAAAACCCTGCTTTATACTATTGGTGATTCGATACCGTTCACAGTGTATGCTTCATTCATTTCTCTTGACACACGTCTCTCTACCTGATCATTCGTTACCCTCCTATATAGCTCCGCCCACATTTCTCTCCTCCTCTCCCACTAACATCTCCCCTCCCTCCGCCTGCAACTGTTACCAGATAAGACGAGGCCCAAACCAAGTCGCTGATGGATGGGGTGTGGACCATTGATCTGTCCGGAGCTGTACATTGGTAAGTAGCATTGTGAGAGGGCTGTAGTTGCTGCAGGAGAGGTGTAGAGAGTTGGTGTGTGCACGTGAGATCAAGGCGAAAACGCGGAGAAGGTTTTGTGCAGGCAGTGGCAGGTACTAACGACAGGGCAGGTGCTTCTTGGTCCGGAGCTAGTGTGAGAGTGGCCGAGCGCTGGCGGTCCTATTATTCCATCACTGCACGGCTGAGCACGGCGTCATCACGTGATATAGAATGTTCTCGATGACAACAAAGGAGCGGCCAGGTACTTGCGCTGCTACAGTACCCCCCCCCTCCCCCATAAAGATTTAGGAAAGAGGGGAGGACATATTATATATACAAGCAAAAAAATACATAAGAATATACATACATAAAAAAATATAATGAAATGAGTGTTATACATAAGTGTACGGGTGTGATGTGGAGTGTCGTGGAAAGGGGAAGACAAGTGTGTGTATTAATAATAGGGAGTGTATGTAGCAGGATTTGAGTGGAGTAGGTGGGTGTCTGCGTTGTGTATCATTGCTTTTTATTTGCTGGGGCCGGCTCGACGTCCCGTAGCTGCTCCTGCATAGAGGGTGGTAGTGGTAGAGGTACAGCTCCGGACAGATCAAATATCCACACTTCTTCCACCAGCGACTTGGTGTGGGCCCCAGCGGATCTGGTATCACTGGCAGGTGGTGGGGGGCAGGGATGTGGGTGAGTGAGGAGGGGAGAAATGTGGGCGGGGTTATATAGGGGGTAATGTGGGAGGGTGAAGAAGCTGCAGTCGTGGTGTGGCTGGTGGGAGGAAGGGGGGAACGAATGATGGGTAGGGGAGACGAGTGTTAGGAGGTACGAATGCGACGGAATAATTATAATAGGATACACTGTGTATATGGTTTCCAATCAGCAACAGTTTAAAGAATAAATGCATCCTACATTAGTTGGGTAAAGGAGAGTGAAAGTGATGGTGAGGAGGAGAGCTTGGAGTCGAGGGTGAGCGTTTACTACGTATCGTTACTATTGTTGAGCCATCCAGAAATTTGAATCCCGAACCACTTGTGATCATGGATGTGAACCACTAGTCACTGGAAGGTGGTAGGAGGGGTTGAGTTGGGGAGAAAGGGTAAAGCTTCACCAGTGATCGAGTAGTAGTATTATAGATGGAGAGAGTTATTGAATCAAGTAGCCAAAGATTATAAAGGAACAAAGCCGACTGTTGCCTTTATTATGTTTTCTTCTGTTATCTAAATCCAACTATGATGCTACATTCCATGGGATATTCTTTATTATTTGAAATGAATCCAGATTTTACGTAATACAATTAACACGACACCAGTTTTTGATGACTAATATATCAAGCCATGCACCACCTACTCAGTGTTGAAATAAATTTCAAGTAAATCCTTTATCGTTACCCTGTATCATTCACGACATTTTCTAAGAAACTTTTAGTGTGTAACTGGCTACCAAAGGATAATAGTTATATAGTGTAAGATCTTAACTACCCAATAACCACTCCATCAGTTCTCTCCCACCCCGTCCTCCCTTATTCCATTCGCTGTTTCCTCTCCCTCCTTCCCAGCATTCCTTTACTCTCCATCTTACCACCACCACCACCACCACCACCATCATTCTGTGAATTGCTGCATAATCTGTTAATGCGCAAACAAGACCAGAATAGAAATACAAGTGATATTTGGTATGCAAATACAATCCGTTATATATAACGAATATATTTATTACCCTTATTTATTTATCTGAGGTCAACATCTAGGCCAGCCATTCAGACGCCAGTGTTAGTGAACCAATCACAAGATTTAGAGGATATTGTGTCATCACTAATGTTATTACTAATTAAAACAGGGAAAAATTGAAATCAGACATTTATTGGTTATTGTTTACATGACTTGTCAGTTTAGGTGAAAGCTCCACAAGTCCTCGTCACGAAGCCTTCCACACCCATAACCCAACTGGGACTGTAGGCACCACACTGTAAATGATGAACACGTTATATGTATAGTTGTTGTTATTAATTGGTGTCATACAATTATAATAACTGTTAACTTAATATAACCTGAAGTTTTCACTTCGACCTCACGTTTGCATTGAGCATGTGTAAGTTTTTTTTTTTATTATAATCACCTAGATATGTATTGCTTTAGACCCTTAGCCACGATGAGATACAGTGTATACACTATTTATATACACTTCTATGAATTCATTAAGGCTTGAAATACTGTAGATTACATATTTCATTTTCTTACTCATCAATTTGTTACTAGTATCGTGTCCAGCCACCCTCCTTCTCAATGACAGCCTGCAGTCGCTCGGGCATTGAGGCACCATGCCTCCTCACTATATCGGGTTTTCCCCGAAAAATCTCCCACTGTGCTCTGGTGTGCCGTAACAACTCTGCTGTGGTTCTCTCTCGTTCCGGCTCCCACGTGTTAACGATACAACCCCATAGATTTTCTATGGGGTTCATATCTCAGTCCTAACTAGACCAATCTATCACCTACAAATTATCATGAGCAGCAAACCATTCTTGAACTATCCTGGCCATATGGATAGGGCATCGGTCGTGTATAGGACAGATGAGGGTGAGTAGTTGAAAAACAATTTAAAACAATTAGAATATCTGCTTCATTATATTGCATTTGATCTATTAAATACAAACACTGTCAATTGTTCACCCCCGTAGAGAGATACTGATTATTATCCTTTGGATATTAAGCAACAAATAACGAACCCTAGACAATCCCTTTTCTGTCTTCAGCTCTCCCTGTATTTTTTTCACCGCTCATGCTGGCAATCGCCCTTCTGTATCACCTTTTCTCGCCGTAAAATACATAAATTATTAATTAATTTATCACCTACCATGGCTTACGAATTTGTCTACGAATACTCCTTCATTAATCTATTTTCCAGGCCATGCTTTTGTTTTTTCAATAGATATTTTTATATACTGGGGGTTAAACCTCAATTGTCGCCGCTATTTGACATTTTTCATGAATTTGGTCTGATTTTATATCTATATCTTTCAAGTAACTGGCAACCACACACAACCTCCTCTCCCCTGTTTTTTTTTTTTTCTCTCTCTCTCTCTCTCACTCCCCCTTCCTTCCTTGCCTTCAGTAGTATTCTTTATCTTTTCTTTTTCATATTTTAACTTTCTCATTCGTTCTTTCAAAGTTTTAATGACATAGGCCTTTCTCCCTTATCACCTATAGTCTTTCAAGTTTATGCAAGCTAAATGCTGCGGCTGGGATAATATGGTTAATACCGTTTTTTTTTTTTTAATTCTGTGGATTTACAAAACAACTAGAAATTCATGGCAAAGGATATGATAATAGTTATGTAGAACAAAAATGTTGGCAGATACGCATTCTTGACGGGATAATCCCACACACAGAAAATATTAATATGAATTTAAACAATGGTATGTACAAGTTGGATAGTTTCATCATAGACAAGATTGTTAATAAGATAAGTCCAACTGCTATTCCTTAATGACTGAGGATAATCTTACGTTTAAAGGTCATGTCAGGTTTGATGAGAGTTGGGTCAGGTAGTATATCCTTGTATGCACCATATGGGTGTGTATTGCTTTGAACTCGTTGTGGCAACACCTTCAGGTTGCCAGTTAATTAATAATTGTATCGGTATATAAGGTGTCTCTCGGCAACCATTCTTCTACACTCTGTATTTCCCCTGAAGATGTGAATACATGAAAGTGCTTGGGACTCCGTGTTTATTTTTCCTTCCTTGTGGATTTACGCATATTCCTGGATCACGTGCCACCAAGTGATTTATTTGCATATATATATATATATATATATATATATATATATATATATATATATATATACACGGGTGTCCCTCGACTTTCCTTTCCCATTTTGTCAAATGAAAGTAGATGTATTTCTAAGATAAAAATGCTTTATAAGCATACCTCTTCTGAGATGTTGTTTGGCAGTTATGTTGAAATAAAAAATGCGTGGACAAGGGGAGGTGGGAGGTGGTAGGCAATGGTGGCTGTTGTACTCGGGGTTGCCATACACTAGGCTGTTATTTTTGGGTATTTCACGTTTTCTTTCTTATTTTAATGGTTATTATGCAATTGTTGTAGTTCATCAAGTTATTGTTATAAAAACTATGATACTATAACATGGCAGAAATGTGGAGGAAGTAATAAGAAAGAAAATGTGAATGCAGAGGGATAATACCAGGCCTGTATAAGAAGAAATTCCATTAAATGTAGGGAAATAATAAGGCTTGCAGGTAGCATTATGTCGGATGAGTTTACCTAACCTCCAAAAGATATTAATCATATTTCGTCGAATATTATTTATAGGGGCCTGGTATTATCCCTCTGCATTGATAATATGATTCAAAGTACGTTATAGAACATCACATAAATATTGCAATCATGATAAAACTTATCAAGATGAAATAAATAAGGCCTCTTTGGTCCGAAAACGATATTAGGCTTCCACTCCCTCCGAAGCTCCCCGCCATTTGACAACACAAGACGGGCACACATTTAATTGTTTAATTACTTTTAAATTAGACTAGAAAACCAATATATCTATAGAGTATATTTTTCTTAGAATTACTTAGGGATGCATTTGCCAAGTTTTCGGTCAAAACTTGTGAGACACCATATATATATATATATATTGTTTTTGAATTATGTTAGCACTCGTATCTTTCATTTTCATGACTGTTGGTTTATTGTGTGTTGAAAGCGAACTTCACTCTGACTTGTTTCCTACTTCGGACACCCGTTTGTGCATCCAGTGCTTAATATTGACCTCGCCTTCCAGTCAGCGGAGGGTGGTAGCAAAACTTTTGATCGCGAGTGTATATCACAAAATGAATTTACAGTGGAAAATCCTATTTCAATCTGTCTGAGTCAATCCCTTTCGTCAACGCTAAGAATGTCAAGAGAAGGACAGACTAATTTGTGCATCATCGATGAAGAGGGGATAAATTATTTAAACAATGAAAGAAACTGTACTTTGGAACCATTGAGAATCACAAGATTCTATCTACCCCAAGTGTTGACAATCATTTATTATGCCAATGTCGAATCCATTATATTATTTCATTTAACAAATATTTGTTTTTTTCTCTTTAGATAACAAAGATTACTTTGAATAAACCTGACTGTAATTACAATGGACAAATCAGGTGTCGGATGGCCTACAAAAAACTCGTTGTAATGAAAGTTTGTCGTGCCCTTTTTAGTATGTCTTTCTTGGAACATGAGATAGGAAAAGGAGGATAGCATCAGTGCCCCTGAATGTGGAACTCGCCACGCTAATTTAGATACACCAACCCCTTCTAATCACACGAAGTGTCGCTCAGTGGAAATGTCACAGCTTCACAACACCATTATTTCTTCTTTTATTTCTAATAGTAAGAAAAAACACTTATGGAGACTTTTGTCCCTCAAACCCTTCCTCCATTTCATTCGTTGTTTTTAATGTTTTATCTTCCTAGAAACAAGAGGGTTATATACATTAATATGATGCTTTTATTTGCAATTGACACAAATATGGAAAAAGTTCGCTTCTCATAATCTGAATGGTTGATGGCCTACCTGCTATAAGTAATAACTAACAAGTCCGCATGTTTTGCATTATGTGTAAATCTCCAGTCAGTGGAAGGAAAGTAATTCAATTTAAGTTTACAACTAGCAAACATGTTAGTCGGACAAAAGTTATAAGGATTATCAGAAGGTTACACACTAAGGATTAGGATGCCTATACATTAATGTCAGAGCGATGAATTGATTAGATTCATTTAGAACAATGATAATTAACGAGCTTTGCACAACACAAAAGTATACATGGATTATGTTGTACGCTAGGAAAAAACAACAAAGGGCTGCAAGGGTTATAGAAAATGATGGGACAGAAAGTAATTTTTTCACTATGTTTGCATGCTTTGTCCAAGAGAGAGTGAGAGACAGCAGTGGAATGAATTTGTGTATTGTAACAACCATAAGAAATTAATTAATGAATCTTGTGGTACTTAGAAAAGTGTAATCTAGGGGGTATGGCTGCAACACGATAGGAATGGATTGGTTTTGTGAGAATGCTTCAAAACGTAGATACAAATGCTTAGGGCAATAATTAGGATGAGCATAGTATGTGGGAATGTGTAAGACGTGTGGCATTGAGCAGAGCTTAAAGCTCAAACACTAAAGTTTTGATTCTAAGCAATGCAAGACTGAGAATGGTTTATAAATATAAATAAGTATTTAAAATTATAAAAGTAATTGGAGCAAATAACCCCTCACGTTAATATATCCACGATAGTTGTTCGTACTAATGTCAATATAGAAAAGGTATGGGTTCATGCCACTACACATCGAGACTGACCACCAATGGAAAATTAATGAAATAATACAGTAAAAATTATTTAATGTAGAATCGATATATAATAGACAAACAGTCACCTTGTTACAGTTAAATTCTCACGAGAAAAACAAAAAACAAACAAGAACTAATATTTCAGAATCAAAATCATGGACATACAAGAGAACACAGAATTTGACAATCATATATTAATAGAAGCACAACACTTAACAGTCGGAATGTACAAGCTGGGTTTAACAAACGAAAGGAATAATAATTCGGACGATGAGAGAGAGAGAACAGCACCGTGACTCACCGGCTGTAGCAAAGTGACTGTTGTTTTTCTTACTATCTAAATTTGGGTTTAAAGCCTATCACCCACTAAGGGGCATTAAGGCTTTTAACAAATCTTTTCTTCACTGTCTCTTCCTCCTCTGCAAGGTGAAGGTCTGCAGGCATGAGTCAGTTGAGATGTCTATTTTGATTGTGGAGAAACAAAGGGTGTCGCTCTGCTTGTCCCCACTTCCCGAACCGGTAACGTGAAGTGTGTCAAGAAAATTGATTGATTGATTAATAGATGTCACTAGGCATCTGGTGGCACAACAGCTAGGGTCATATACCGCCCAACATAATATTAAATACTAAGAATTTTAAAATATGGTCATTTATATCATTAATAAAATATATATACACGTTAGCCAGGCTTTATTACCCCAAAAGGGAGAAGCAGCATGATTAAAATGACATATCAATGAAAAAATCAAATTTTTACTAAAATAATCTGATTAACTTTAAACAACATTTATAAAAGAATCAAAATTAAAAACATTGAACTATCTATAAAAGATGCCATAAATATCGGCTGGGAGTGTGTTCCCTCCAACATTACAAGCCTCCTCCCCGAGTACCCGAGAGAGACTGTAAGAGCCGTCTCCCTCCCGGTACTTGGAGAGGTGCCTACGAAGAAGGTCCCCAAGGCTGGGACACTCAGCAAGAAGATGCTGCACTGTCAAAGGGACCAGCCAATCGTCACACTAGGGAGTTTTTAGGGGAGCCCTCTCCATTAAAAACCCATGAGTCAATGGAGAAGGGCAAGAGCTGTCTCCCACTGGCAGGACAGGCCGCTGTAGTTTCACAAACCCAGGCTCTGGTGGATGCTGCAGAGCTTGTTAGCCCCAACGGTGTCCCATCTGTCCTACCAGCAGGAAAAAATGGCAGCATCTATGTAGGGTCGAAGGTCTACTGCAGGAGGCCAAGAACTGGAGGCCGCAGCCTTAGCCAGGGCATCAGCCTGGTCATTCCCATCGACACCCACATGGGCCGGGACCTAACTAATGTAACACTGCGGCCAAGACATCCTACGAGGACAAGCCACTCGAGAATGGCCAACACCAGAGGATGGAAAGAGTTAAAATTGTCCAAGGCCTGCAAGGCACTACAGGAATCGCTAAAAATAATAAAATAATTATTTGTAGGGCATATGAAATGGCCGAGAGCTCGGCAGTAAAAATTTACATGACAAAAGGGAGCCTGTCGCCTCGACAAAATTCAGGAAACACAGCCACAAAACCTACTCCAGCATCAGACTTTGACCACTCAGTGTACACAGGGAGGGACTCCTGGTGAAAAGAGGCATGTTCTAATTGATTGATTTATTTATTGATGCCATCTGGCGGCGCAACAACAATGGTCATATACCGCCCAACATAAAAAGGTCATCTACATCATTAATAAAATATGTACAAAGATTAAATAATTTTCACTACCTCGAAAGGGAGAAGCAGCATGAATAAAACCCACGTCTTCCAAAATCATATATTAATGAAATAACCTACTTAAGTTAGATATATAAAAGAATTGAAATATTAACGAAAGAAACATTAAACTTTAACTACCTAAAAAACAAATAGCCATAAATACAATAAAATTCACAATATGTGGAGAAGGCCAGCCTCCTCCACATAGGAGAGGGTGTTCCCTCCCACACTACAAGCCTCCACCCCGAGCACCTGGGAGAGACTGTAAGAACCGTCACCCTTCCGGTACTCGGAGAGGTGCCTACGACGAAGGTCCCCAAGGCTGGGACACTCGACAATAAGATGCCGTACTGTCAAAGGGACCAGACAATCATCACAGTAGGGAGGGTGAGCCCTCTCCATTAAAAAGCCATGAGTCAATAATGTGTGGCCAATGCGGAGACGGACAAGAGCCGTCTCCCACCGGCGGGACAGGCCACTGTAGCTCCACAAACCAAGGCGCTGGCGGATGTCACGGAGCTTGTTATCCCTGATGGCGTCCCATCTGTCCTGCCAGCAGGAACGAACGGTGGCATCTATGTAGGGTCGAAGGTCCACTGCAGGAACAGGATGACGCCTGGCAGGAGGCCGGGAATTGGAGACCACAGCCTTAGCCAGGGCGTCAGCCCGCTCATTCCCATCAACACCCACATGGGCCAGGACCCAACAAAAAGTGACTTTGCGGCCACGACGACCCAGGAGGACAAGCCACTCAAGAATGGCCAACACCAGGGGATGGGAAGAGTTAAAATTGCACAAGGCCTGCAAGGCACTACAGGAATCGCTAAAAATGGTAAAAGAAGGCTGAGGGAGAGTAAAAATCACTTGGAGGGCATATAAAATGGCCGAGAGCTCAGCAGTAAAAATGGACATGACAGAAGTTAGCCTGCCTCCACGGCAAAAGTCAGGAAAGACAACTCCAAAGCCAACTCCAGCATCAGACTTTGACCCATCAGTGTACACAGGGAGGGACTCCCTGTGAGTGAAGGCATGTTCTAAAAAGAGGGAACGAGCCACTGGAGGAGGAAGATATTCCTTCTTGTCTGTAAAGCAGGTGCAGGGGAAAACTTCTGGAAGAAGCCATGGAGCCACCCTGGGGACCCTCACAGGACATATCTGAAAATCATCAATATCCAACTCCTCCATAGCCTTCCTGACCCGAAAGCCAAAGGGCCATGGTGTGCGAGGATGTGAAAGGTAGTACTGAGACATGATATCAGATGACACCTCCAAGCAGCGAAGGGAATCAGGAAGGCGATGTAATCGATGCCAACAACGAACCATCAAGGACTGGCGACGGAGATCAAGAGGTGGCTCATTAGTGTCCACCAGGAGACAGGGGATTGGGGACGACCTGAAGGCTCCGGTCGCCAGACGTACTCCAGCATGATGAACAGGGTCTAAGGCACTGAGACGGGCATCCAAGGCAGAGAAGTACACCTCACACCCATAATTGAGTTTTGACCTAATAAAAGCATGATATAGGCGGAGGAGGGTGGCCTGATCAGCCCCCCAGGACGTATGGCCCAGAATCCTCTATAGGTTAAGAGCCTGGAGACAAGAAACCATAAGTGAGCGTAAATTGGAAACCCAAGTAAAATGTCATATCCGATGACCATACATCAATAAGTCCGGATCGTGGTGAACGCCCCGGATGTTGCAGATGTGCATAGCAACTGTCTTGGCAGAAGAGAAGCGAAACCCTTGAGAACCAGCCGAACGTGATACCCTGTTAAGAGCAAGCTGCATGCGCCGCTCCGCATTTGACATACAAGAAGCAGCAAACCAGACCACCAGGTCGTCAACGTACATTGAGGGTGCGTAGAGGGCTGCACTAACCCTTACACAAAAACAGCGCCCACTGAGAAACTTCTTAAGAAAGCGCGGAAGACGATCCCACAGGCCATATGCATGGAGTTGCTGCAGGATACCATATTGTCATGTAGTGTCATAAGCTTTCTCTAAATCAAAGAACACACAGACCAGGTGTTGATGTCGTGCAAAAGCCTCACATGCAGCAGCTTTCAACCTGACCAGAGCATCTTTAGTGGAAGTACACAGTCTGACATTCATCATCTTCTCAAATAGTTTATAGAGACAAGAGGTCAAGGCAATAGGTCGGAAATTGAGGGCAACACTATAGTCCTTGCCCGGCTTGAGGAAAGTAAGGATGGTAGCAACCCTCCACCCAGGAGGGAAAACACCCTCCAGCCAGATTTTGTTATGTAAAGCTAGAAGAAATGAGATCGCCTCCTCACTCAAAAGTCGCACCATTGCATATGGGATGTTGTGTCGCCGCAGAGAGAAAGAGCAGAGTGTAGGTCTCTCAGGGAGAATATATGGTTATAACTTTCATTCTCATTCCCCGAGAAATCCAGGACAGTGCGCTCTTGGGCTCCCAATTCATGACTGACAGCCAGAGGTCGAGAGTCACGGCTGGAGACTCTAGCAAAAGCCTCCACCATGGTGTTGGTCACTGTTAAACCATCCACGATTTTAATTCCCTTACCTTAAGAACAGGTGGAGGACTATGAAAAATCTTCCCCACCATCTTATGGACTCTCTTAAACATTTGGGTGAGTGGGTTTTTTGTATTAATTGAAGACATATAGACCTTCCAAGATGCACGTCGTGTCTCTTTTAAAACTCGTCTGGCCCAAGCCCTTGATCGTCGGAAGTCTTCTAAAAGAGTTTGGTCCCCACGATTGGGACGAAAGCGAGTGAAAGCAATGCGCTTCTCCCTCACAACAATGGTGTAGACAGGTGACCACCAAGGGACAGGACATTTGGGAAACTGGCCAGAAGTTTTAGGGATCAGCAGAGTAGAGCATATCAGTGAAATACGTTACAGCCTCATCAGAGCTACTAAAATCTGCAACAGAAGAGACCGGAAAAGTAAGCTCTTTAAAATACTGTCAGTCAGCCATCTTTAATCACCACCGAGGAAGACGAGACTGCTGTTCGTATCTGTTATTTTCCAAAAGTATAGGGAAGTAATCACGGCTATATAAATCAGGCAATACACTCTAAGTTAAATCCAACCAAGCACTGGGTAATCAGAGGGAATGTCAATGACGGTAAAAAGTCTCAGTAGGGCTATTAAAATGTGTAACATCTCCCGTATATAAAACCGCTAATCCCTCATCCTCAATAAAAGAAGCCAATAAAACACCCCTGGGGTTGACCGGACTGCCACCCCACAGAGGATGACGACCATTAAAATCACCCAACAAAATAAAGGGAGAAGGAAGGTCCCGTACAAGAAGGTTGAGATCACCCCTCTCAACTGTAACACTGGGAGGAAGGTATAGACTGCACACAGTGTATGGGCGGTCCATAAAAACCTTAACTGTAACAGCCTGGAGCGGAGTGTCAAGCTCTAGACTCGTGCATGGAACATCGCGCTGAACTAGGATGACAGAGCCACCATGGTCACCCTGCCCTTTAAAGGAATTGGAATAAAATGCAGAGTATGCTGGAGGACTGGCAGGAATGTAGTCACCAAGCATTGTCTCTTGGATACAAACACATACAGTGGAGAAGCGAGAGAGAAGAACACGCAGTTCCTCCCAAGAGGCACTCAAGCCACGGCAATTCCACTGAAGGACCTTGAACAGTGTTACTTTAACTTAGATTGTTGGGAAGCCTCATAGAGGAACTTCCCACTACAAACTTGACCAGAGGTTTTACTCAAACGACCAGCTATCTCTAATCCTGGGCCAGTAAAAGAGCGAACCCAAGGAGTAGTACTTGGGGCAGTAATTGGGACCGTATACGAGTGCCAGAGGCACCTGATATGTTTGAGATATCCACATTCACTTCACGCCCTTCTCATGTTTGTAAAGGAATCTTGCAAGGGGGTACATCTGTTAAATCAAGAGACTCATTAGAGCCACGAGAACGCTTCTGGGGGGATTGAGAGATTTTTGTATTGCAAGGAGGAACGTCCATGGAGTCAAGTGTCTCAGAGGAACAACGAAGACGCCTCTGTTGTAGTTTCGTTGACTTGAGTTTCCTTTTTGGAGAGCGTGTGTCAGCGTGAATCTCTACTACATGAACACCTTTAGTCAATGTGTGAGAATTGTCATCAGGGTGAGTTTCACTAGAATGAATATCTGATACGATTTCGAAGACTTCTAGAGAAGCTATTATGTAGTGAAACCTGAGAAACTTTCTCACTAGAAGCAGCTGTTTCTTGGGAGAGATGAGAACTGGATGTTGTCGACTTGGAATGACGAGGGTGATGAGAGGAGGCGTATGACCTAACACCACCATCCTTCTGTCGTCTGAAGTTAAATTACCGTCTGGCCCTACCAATGATGATGAATTGGGTGTTAGCCAAGTGGAGGATATCCTGCTCAAGGAGGTTCATCTTACATTGGCGAGAACGTAAGGGGTGAGCATCCCTGCAGTAAAAGCAGAAACACTGTAAAGGACGCTCAACAAAAGGACTCACCTAAAAAAAGGTGGGCTTGATGTAATGCGATCTGGGATATGCCATAGAATATGAGGATGATCATATTTTTATTGCCTTTCATCATTGTTACTCGTTGAACACTATCTGGGCACATAGCAAGAATGTCCTCTTCTGAGAATCCATGCATGTCCTCATCGTATAATTAAATATATATAATTAAATGTTCGTTGTCGTTTGATGGATTCAAACACGCCATCAGAAGGAAAGGGGAGATTGAGATCTTTGGCCCTAATTAAAAAACACAATTACCATATTTTTTTGTGTGGCCTACCGGTAGCAGTCTAGTTTCTTTTTCCAGATACCTAGAAGCATGAATGAAATTACCATGCCCCTCCATGTAGTAAGCCACAATCCAAAAGGGTGTAGGAACGCAACGTTCCTTAGGGACATGCTCTACAGAGTCATCGAAGATGTTAGAGCAGTAGTAATTGTCACTGTTAACTACATTTATGGACCGCATCATCTGAACTTTACAGTAAGTATCCCCCACAGACAGAGAATCTTTTGCCTCAAAAGCTGCTTTGGCAGCATCATTTGTACTGAAAGTAATATAGCACCGATAAGATATGCAGTCACTGTCACAAGTGATTCAGATATGAAGAACCAATGCAAAACACTTAAAAATAGAGTGGATATTGCCATATGATTGGGATGCAAGTACATTAGTCAACATTAACGTATCCATACCACCAGCAGAGTTCGTCGACACAACACCCGACCTGCTGGGTCTTCTCTTATTTGCAGCTTTCTGCTTACCACCACGACTAGTGAGTGACGTCTCGAGACCCTGGTCGATCACCGCTCCAGGAGCCAAGAGCTACTACCTTCCTGACAGATGAGGGGACCGACGCTTGTCGCCGTGGGCGGGGGAACCTCATCCCCATCAGGGCCACTCGTTTTAAAAAGCAGCCCTAATGGCTCGAATGGCTCTCCTGGCCCAGATACCCAATCATCCAACACAGGACAGCCCTTAGAGGGCGGTCCCTCTGGTGGGCAGCACTGTTGGCTCGTACTGAAAGCCTATTGCATGGGAAAAATTTAGTCTGGTCTCTCACTTGTGACCTTTCTAGAATGGGAATCCTTCTCTCCACGAAATCGGGCAGAGCAGAGGCCGAAGTCCCTTCTAGTCTAGCCCCCCACCGCATCAAGGCGGTCCCGGAACGCTGGGGGGGGAGGTCAAGAGAAGAGGTCGAGTTGTGGAGAGGCAGACATCCACGACCTAATCTATCCTCGGTATAAATATTCTATATTTCCAGCAAAAACTCAATTTTCATATAGTTTCAAAAACAGATTAAAAGGCTTACAGTAGTACTTTCTCTCCGGCTTGTGAACCTCTAAGACCCGGCACAAAAGATTTCAGCAAGAAACAAAATCAGGGTACAAGCTATTTCTAGCCCTCTTAATTCCACATAAAAACAAACTAGAGAAGAAATAATAATAACTAATATCTAGTATTATTGTATTTACTTAAACATTAGCCTAACTAATACAATAAGAAAGATATATAGCATCAGGCATATGCATAGTATATACGTAACAGTATGCACAGGATGCATACAAATGCACATAAGGCATTCATGCATATGTATAAATATTGTATAAGTATGCATGACTATGAAAGGAAACGTATTGATTGGTATTTAGGAGGGGAGAGGGTGAGAATGTGGAAGAGGGAGAATGTACAGCTCCAACCGGACAGATCATCTCATCCACCAGCGACTTGGTTTGGGCCTCTGTGGATCTGGTAACAGTTGCAGGTGGAGGGAGGAGGGGAAAAATGTGGGAGGGTGAAGTAGTAACAAGCATTATATTGCATTCTATCTACAAAATAAAGACACTGTCTATTGTTCACCTACCGTAGTGGGATACTGATTATTATTCTTTGGATATTAGGCAAGAAAGAAAGTTTTTTGGAGACCTCTCGGACCCGAACCAATCCCTTTTGTCTTCGGCTATCCCTGTATCCGTCTTATCCCTCATGCATGCTGGCCCCCCTCTTTATCACCTTTTCTCGCCGTAAAATAAAAATAATGATTAATTAAATTATCACCTCCCACTGCATACAAAAGGCTGGCATATTTTACAAAACGTAAACAAACCTTTGTCGGCTAGTAGCATATTAAACATTAAAACCTACATGAATTAATGATACATGATATTTAAGTACAAACCTTTTACTATTTCCTTATGTACAGTTACGTTCGGGAGTTCGTGCGAAAAAAAACAATAATTGAAAAGCCACGAGTGAACACCGCAGACTTGCAAGCCCAGGAAGCAGATGGCAGCTCGCAACTTCGAACACATACAATACTGTTGGCCACAAGTATTCTTACCAACCTCAGATAGAAGGCCAGCCTGCCATATAGCGTCGTGAGAGGGCAGTATTGCTGCAGGAGAGTTGTGTAGGACTGGAACGCACACGTGTGATTGAGGCGGGAAGACGGTGGGAGGCATGGTGCAGGTAGCGGCAGGTACGACGGCAGGGGCAGGTGTTCCTTGGTCCAGAGCTAGTGTGAAAACGTATGTACAATAGAAGAAGATTTAGAGCTTTATGCCTATCGACTCATGGTGTTGGTCATTAAGGCAGTCAGTCTTGTTACATCAACATATCTTCCCTCCAGCCTAAAAGGTTGCTATCCTTGTTTTAACAGCAGGGTACCTACTTACTGCTAGGTGAACAGGGACATAGGGGGCTGGGAAAATTATCCAACAATTCCACTGACCCGGGAATCGAACCCTTGACCTCTCGCGTGCTGGATGAGTGTGCTAACCATTACACCATCAGCACCCCCCTATCTGTACAATGGCGGAGCAGCCCCTTTTATTCAGTTGGGCAAAGATCCCGGATGTGTCTGGGAGCGGACTGGTACTGGCGTCATCACGTGATCGTATGACCCCTGGTTCAGTCTGGGAGCAGATTATTCTAACCGCTGCTCCCGGGATGACTAATGCAGGAACAAGGAGCAGCATGTCTGGCGCCAGGTGTACACAGGAGAGGATTTAGATGAGTCTGGGAACGGATTAGTACGGCAGCCGATCATGTGGATGACTCAGGCTGGAGGCGCAAGGCAACAGAGGAATTAATGAGTGGTGTGAATGCACATGGCACCACTACTAAGTTTTCCTTTCCCATCCCACTCCTGCACTCCCTCCCTCTCTCTCTCCCCCCTGCTCCTTCCCTCTCTCCCCCCTGCTCCTTCTCTCTCCCCCCCCCCCCCCAACGGGAACCGCTTTGACGTGGTTGGGGGGCTTGTGTGTCTCTGAGACCTGGCGAGCTAGACTAAAGGGGGCTCCGGCCCCTGCTCTGCCCCGATTTCGGGGAGAGAGGGCTTCCCATGCTAGTAAGGTGGCCAGTGAGAGACCAGACTAAATGGTTCCCATGCATTAGGCTGCCAGTACGGGCCAAACGTGCTGCCCTCTAGGGGCCATCCTATGTTGAATGGTTGGGTGTCTGGGCCGGGAGATGTTGGGGAAGGGGGTCTCAGCACCGTCGTGGGCAAACTTTCCAGCCATTGGGGCTTCTTTTTAAAACGAGTGGCCCCTTGGGGGAAGAGGTACCCCGCCCACGGCGACCAGCGCTCGGTCCCCTCATCTGCCCGGTAGGTAGCTCTTGGCTCCTGGGGACAACGACAATAAATCAATGATATATGGATAAAGAAAAGCCCCAATCTCTTCCTCGAGCGGTGGTCGTCCAGGCCCTCGAGACGTCACTCTCTGGTTGTGTTAGTACGCAGAAAGCTGCAAATAAGAGTAGACCTAGCAGGTCAGGTGTTGTGTCGAAGAACCCTGTTAGCGATTTTGATACGTTAATGTTAACGTGGCGCTATCCACTCCATTTTTAAGTGTTTTGGAGTAGTTCTTCGTATCTGAATCACATATGACAGTGATTGTAGGTCTAATCGGTGCTATATCACTTTCAATACAAATGCTGCTGCCAAAGCAGCATTTGAGGCAAAAGATTCTCTGACGGTGGGGGATACTCATTGTAAAGTTCAGATGATGCGGTCCACCAATGATGTGAATGTGGATGCCTCGGATGTTGTGACTTCAAAAGATTCAGTTTCTCTATCGCTTGAGCAGCTGAGTGATTCTTCCACCTGTATTATGGATGTTGATGTATCTGCCTGTGTCAGTGATACCACTGCTGTACATGACAATACCAATGTAATTGTTTCAAAGAATATCCCAGCTCATCTACCTTCACCTTCATCTAGAATATCAGATGCTTCACGGACTCGTCTACGGGTCCCAATTACTGCCCCAAGTACTACACCTTGGGTTCGCTCTTCTTCTAGTGGCCCAGGATTAGATAAAACTTATTGTTTGAGTAAACCCTCAGACCAAGGTGGTTGTGGGTAGTACCTCCGTGAGGCTTCCCAAAAATCAGTACTAAAGTAACACTGTTCAAGGTCCTTCAGTGGAATTGCCGTGGCTTGCGTGCTTTTTGGGAGGAACTGCTCGCTCTCTCTAGCTTCTCTCCAAGAGACAATGCTTGGGGACTACATTCCTGCCAGTCCTCCAGCATACACTGCATTTTATTCTAGTTCCTTTGAAGGACAGGGTCACCATGGTGGCTCTGCCATCCTAGTTCGGTGCAATGCTCCATGCACATGCCTGTAGCTTGACACTCCATATGCATGGAGTTGCTGCAAGATGCCATATTGCCATGTAGTGTCATAGGCTTTCTCTAAATCAAAGAATACACAGACTAGGTGTTGATGTCGTGCAAAAACCTCACATGCAGCAGCTTCTAACCTGACCAGAGCGACTGTAGTGGAACGGTGTTTACGAAAGCCAGACTGGGATGGTGACAGAAAACTACCCCATTCCAGTAAGTACACCAGTCTGACATTCACCATCTTTTGAAATAGTTTATGGAGACAGGAGATCAAGGCAATAGGTCGGTAATTGAGGGTATCACTAGAGTCCTTGCCTGGCTTGAGGAAAGGAAGGATGGTAGCAACCGTATACCTAGAAGGGAAGGCACTCTCCAGCCAGATTCTGTTATATAAAGATAAAATAAATTAAATCGCCTGATCACATAAGTGTTGTAATAATGCATATGGGATGTTGTCTGGCCCAGGAGAAATGTTGCCTGCAGAGAGAGAGAGCAGAGTGCAGGTCTCTCAGGGTGTATATATGGTTATAATTTTCATTCTTGTTCACCGAGAAATCCAGGGCACTGAGCTCCTGGGCTCCCAACTCATGACTGACAGCCAGAGGTCGAGAGTCACGGCTGGAAACTCTTGCAAAAGCTTCCGCCATGGTATTGGCCACTGTTAAACCATCCATGATCTTAATTCCATTGACCATAAGGACAGGTGGAAAACTAGGAGAAAACTTCCCCTCCATCCTACAGACTCTCCTGAACAATTGGGTGGGTGGGGTTTTATTATTAATTGAAGACACATAGGCCTTCCAAGATGCATGTCGTGCCTCTTTTGAAATTAGTCTAGCCCAAGCCCTCTCCCGTCGGAAGTCCTCTAAAAGAGTTGGGTCACCACGATTGCGACGAAGGTGAGAGAAAGCAGCACGCTTCTCCCGCACAGCAGTGGTGTAGACTGGTCACCACCAAGGGACAGGTCGTTTGGGAAAGTAGCCAGAAGTTTTAGGGATAGAGTTGAGTGCAGTAGAGTGGAGCAGCCTCTTCAGAGCTACCAAAATCTACTACAGAAGAGACCGGAGAAGTTAGCTCTCTAAAAAACTACCAGTCAGCCTTCGCTAATCTCCACCTAGGAAGACGAGTCTGCGGTTCCTACCTGTTACTTTCCAATAGTATAGGGAAATGGTCACTACCATATGAATTGGGCAACGCATTCCAAGTAAAATCCAACAGTGCACTGGGAGAGCAGAAAGACCAATATACAAAAAATTGAGCAAGAAGTCTCATAATTGGTGTGTAAACTCTATGGATGACCCTGATAATCCATACCAATTTTTATTTCATTCTATCAAAAAATATATTATGATTTATTTGTATTATACGATGCATGAAATACGCGCATGTTCGTGATGTATCTACTTTGTAAATATTAAGACTTTTGCCATGAATTTTTGTTGAGAGATATACTACTTGTGTACATAAAATCCAAGCAGATTTATTGTTCTGGGTTCCATGGTTATGTTGTGGTAATATTGCAAATATTTCACCTCAAATTTTCATAAATATTGCCTAAAAATAAAATATTCAACTTAGAGATCCAAAGCTGCTTATTTATTTAGAAAAAAGTGTCAGCTTTCAAATAATAACCAAAATTATATATTCCAGCAAAAATTGCCAGAGTAGATACAACTTTTTTTCTGAAAAATTGACAAAAATAAAATTACGAAAAATGAGCGTCAAAATTGTAGTTACGTTTTCAGTGCCAGTGACGGTAATAAGTGGGCTATGCACAATTGCTGATAAATACATTGTTGTACAAGAAAAATAATGGTTTCCTGGTGATGTTTTATGCTCCTTATGACTATTATTTGGCCTTTACCAGTCCCTAAGGAACTTCACCCCTCGGGTATTTTGAAAACAGTACGTCATCAGGTAGTGGTTTTATTTTGTCAGTAGTGTTTTTGTTTTACCAGTAGTGTTTTTAGCCAGGACCTAACTAACCTAAAACTCTCATGCAGTATATTGCTGGTCTGCTTCAATCTTTCTTTTCTTTTTTTCTTGGCTTTGATTCTCTCTGCTTCTCACATTCCTTATCCATGTCCTTCAATACTTGGAGAACCCTAGTGTTTGTTATACCAAGTTCTGACCAAGGAAACCTGCCTCATATCCCACATTATAGTTGATGATGGCCTGTGCAATCGCAAAGTCCAGAGTCAACCTACCAAGACTTTTGACTTTCGGATACATTTTCCATATCCGGTTGTGGAGGGACTCGTTTGTGTTTTGCGTTTTTCCCTGCAGATACCTTTTCAGTAGACTTTCTTTTGTTAATCTTTCAAACACCAACTTTATTCTTTCATTTTCTTGATGTCCAACAGTGAACTGCACCTTCATGTTCTTGTGTGATGGCAGTTCAAATCTTTTCTTTGGTCCTGTTTTCTTTTTCAGGTAAAAAGATCCTGCTGCTTTGGAATCCTCTAGTTATTTCTCCAGTTAATTCATTCTTTGTTGGCTCTCTTCTTCTTTCTTTTTTCTCTGTGTCAATGCTTTATTGTAAAAACACCATGAATTGCCTCCTTCAGGGCAGTAAAAATGCATTAGCATTTCATCTGTGGACGAGCAGTGATAGTTCGTTGCCCATATTATATCCTTGCTCATCTCGTCGACTGTTTTTCCCACATTCCTATTGATGGCAACACCGTAATAATCAGTCATTTTTTTTATAACTCCATCTGTTAGCTTTCCTCTTCCACCTAATATAACACCTTTTTCTACCTTACTTCACCACTTTTTGTTGTATATTCTTCTGTTGTTTCTTTCACAATCTTCCTTAGTGCCGTCCCCATCCTTTTGTGCACATGGTTTATGCACTCTTCCTTCACCACTTGCTTCTCAACACCAAAAGGTCCAGCACCGTCATTGAGGGAACAAACAACATTGTACGCAGAGCAGTTACCATCTCCTATAAATGTAGTGTATCTCAACTTCTTTAGGCGACTCCTCTGCCACAGTATCTTTGGCTACTGTCTCCTCCATCCCACCAGAGGAACCTTCATAATTGAGGTGACAAACAGGGTCATGCTGTTTCTTCCACTCACCATACTTGGCCTGTGTTGTCTTCTTTTGCTTCAGCTTGGTTTTCATGGTAGCACACACCTGACATCTATTGGAAAGCACCTTGTAGCAATAGCCAGGCCCGTATGTGCATCGATGACTAAACCGAGCCCCAGAGTTGATGTATGGCCTCTGGTGTGCCATGTACCTGAAAAGACAGAACAGATATATAAACAACATGACAAGAGAACTTCCCTGTTTTATCATGTGCAGTATATGTAAGTATACTGCATATGATACTGTAATATGATACTGTAAATATCTTCACTATCCTTTTCGTAGAGTATGGATGTATGAATGTATGGATACATTAGATACGTACGGTACGGCTTATAGACCTAGATCAACACATCTTTATACAATATAAATAATTATTCTTACCATCATATGTGACGTCAATGTCCAGTAGTCCATCCTTGTCTGCAGGGCGGTCTAGCTCCTCTCTGTAGCACTCAAATATTTGGGGCGCAGATGCACTAATTTGACATTCAGTTTTTTTAATTGCAACACTAACAATTTTTTTCTTATATTTTAGAAAGATTGTCTTTTATTCACTGCTTTCATGTCTAGTATGCCACAAGCATTTTCAACACTCAAGTATGACAAGCCTTCCAACATGCTGTTTTAAACCATTTTCATTGTAGTTGAAAAAAACTTCTTTCCTTATCTCATATCAAGTAATTCTGAGTTTATTTCATAAAGGTTTTCCTTATAAGAACAAGTTATTATTGTTTCACTGTCAGTTCCTCTGCCCCTGGACTTGAAGTGGGCAGTAGGAACAGAAAGACACTCTGAACATAAGGTATTTTTCAACAATGACTCAAGATCACAGTTTGTCACAAGCAAACCGTATTCTTCAACACTTTTTTCATCACTTTCTATACTTCCACTCTCTGTCTCTGTCTCAAACAACCTTTTCCTTTTCTTAGCACTATAGAATGTAGAGTTGGAATAGGGGGAAGGACTTGGTGTAGGGCTAGAACTGGTGTAGAGCTGAAATGGGGGGCTGGAATTGGTGCAGGGGCTGCAGTGCTGGTGTCCTGCTGGTGTTGTGCAACGAGCTCTGTGTGCTGCTTGGCTTCTTGCTGATCTAGCAAGAGCCATGTTCCTTTTTTTGGGCAACTTGATAATTCAACTCAGCCAAAAACAGAGAGCACTCTCAGCATTCTATAGGCCACAGGTCGCTTACTTTACTCGACTCATTTGTTTACAATATGAAGACAGAAAATGGGGAATATCATAGAAAACGAAAGGTGGGTAACTCAAGTAATCTAACATTTATAAAAAGTAATGAAACAACCAAGAATAGTAAAGGCACAAGGGAATTGTGACGTATAACCACGTAATGCGCATGCACCATGTGATGTGTGGACCACGTGTAAATAAACCCTTGTGAATATTTAATTAAAAAAACTAAAAAACAAACAAAGAATTAGCAAATTGCACCAATATTTCGGGTGATTGTAGAGAAGGATTTGGGCTATGTTTCTAGAGATTTTTATGAAAAAAAAAAATCGACCCAACAAACGTACTGGCGTCCTTATTAAAAACCTAATTTCTCATCCTCAAGAAAAGAAGGCAATAGAAAACCCTGGGATTGACCGATCTGTCACCTCACAGAGGATGACGACCATTAAAATCACCCAATAGAATAAAGGGAGAGGGAAGGTCCAGTTCAAGACGGTTGTGATCACCCCTCTCAACTGTAACACTGGGAGGAAGGTATAGACTGCACACAGTGTAGGGGCGGTCCATAAAAACCTTAACTGCGACAGCCTGGATTTGAGTGTCAAGCTCCAGGCTCGTGCATGGAACATCTCGGCGAACTAGGATGGCAGAGCCACCATGATGACCCTGCCGATCAAATGAATTTGAATAATATGCAGAGTATGCTGGAGGATTGGCAGGAATATAGTCTCTTGGAGACAAACACACGCAGGGGAGAAGCAAGAGAGAAGAACGTGCTGTTCCTCCCCAAAGGCACGCAATCCATGGCAATGCCACTGAAGGACCTTAAACAGTGTTACTTTAAAGAGGATTTTAAGGAACCCTCACGGAGGTACTTCCCAATACCACCTTGGCCTGAGGTTTTACTCAAACTACAAGTTTTCTCTAATCCTGGGCCACTAGAAGAAGAGCGAACCCGAGGAGTAGTACTTGGGGCAGTAATTGGGACCTGTACACGAGTCCCTGAAACACCTGATATATTTGAAGAAGGTGAAGGTAGATGAGTAGGGATATTCTTTGAAACAACCACATTGGTATTATCCTGTACAGTAGTGGTATCACTGACACAGGCAGAGACATCAACATTCATAGTACAGGTGGAAAAATCACTCCGCTGCTTAAACGGCAGAGAAACTGTATCTTTTGAAGCCATAACAACCGAGGTATCCACATTCACTTCACGCTCTTCCGATGTTCCCAAAGGAAGCTTGCGAGGGGGAACATCTGTTGAATCAAGAGACTCATCGAAGCGACGAGAACAGTTTTGATGGGTTAGAGAGGAAATTATGGATGAGTCTAAAGAGGCGGTTGCATTGGAACTAGGAACAGCCATTTAGTAAAGTGTCTCAGACGAACCACGAAGACGCCTCTGTTGCAATTTAGTTTACTTGAGCTTCCTTTTTGGAGTGCGTGTGGCAGCGTGAACTTCTACCACATGAAATCTTTAGTTGAAGCCTGTGAATCGTCATCAGGGGAAGGGTTACCAGAATGAGTGTCAGATACAATTTCCAAGACAGAGAGGCTATTATGTAGTGAAACCAGAGAAACGTTCTCACCAGAGTAAGAAGCAGCTGTTTATTGGGAGAGTTGAGAGGGTGCTGCAAGTAAATTAAATGTTGTCGACTTGGAATGATGAGGGTGAAGGAAGGAGGCGTTTATCCTAGCACCACCATCCTTCTGATGCTTGAAGTTGAGTTGCCGTCTGGCACTATCAATGCTGATGAATTGGGAGTTAGCCAAGTGGAGGATATCCTGCTCGAGGAGGTACATCTTACATTGACGAGAAAGTAGGGGGTGAGTATCCCTGCAGTAAAAGCAGTAACTCTCTGACTGACACTCAGAAGTAGGATGTGAGTCAAGAGCAGAACAATTACCACACCGGGAACGGTTTGTGCAGTTCTTCCCCTTATGACCAAAGTCATAACAGCAAAAACACAGTAAAGGACGCTCAACAAAAGGCTTCACCTCTAGAAGGGTAGAGTTGATGTTAATGTGATCTAGGCTATGTGAGCCATTGAAAGTGAGGATGATCATATTTTTAATGCCATTCATCTTGTTACTCATTGGACACTATCTGGGCACATAGCAAGAATGTCCTCTTCTGAGAAGTCATATACGTCCTTATTGTATATATATACGCCCCTTGCTATAATTAAATGTTCGATGTGATTTGATGGATTCAAACATGTTATCAGAAGGACAGGGGAGATTGAGGAGCATCATGGCCTGTGTTTAGATCTTTGGCTCTGATTATATATCCCTTACCATACTTTTTTATGTGAGCCATCGGTAGTAATCCAATTTCTATTTCCAGATACCTAGAAGCATGGATGAGGTTACCACGTCCCCTCTTTAATAAGCCACAAAACAAAAGGGTGTAGGAACGCGACGTTCCTTAGAGACATGCTCTACAGAGTCATCGAAAATGTTGCGGCAGTGGCCATTGTCACTGTTAACTACATTTATGGACCGCATCATCTGAACCTTACAGTGAGTATCTCCCACAGACAGAAATATCTTTTGCCTCAAAAGCTGTTTTGGCAGCAGCATTTGTATTTAAAGTAATATTGCACCGATTTGATCTGCAGTCACTGTCATAGGTGATTCGGATACGAAGAACCACTCTAAAACACTTAAAAAATGGAGTGGATAGCGACATAAGAAAGGAATGCAAGTACACTAGTCAACATCAACGTGTGCAAACTGCTAACAGGGTTCGTCGACACAACACCCGACCGGCTGGGTCTTCTCTTATTTACAGCCTTCTACCACCAAGACCAGAGAGCGTCGTCTCGAGGGCCTGGTCGACTACCGCTCGAGGAAAAGAAAGAGGTTTATTGTTATCCATATAACATTGTTATTATTGTAATGACCCCCGGAGCCAAGAGCTACTACATACCGGGCAGATGAGGAGCCACTCGTTTTAAAAAGCAGCCCCAATGGCTCGAAAGTTTGCCCACGACTGTGCTGAGACCCCCTTCCCCAACATCTCCCGGCCCAGACACCCAACCATTCAACACAGGACGGCTCCTAGAGGGCAGTCCCTCTGAAGGTCAGCACTGTTGGCTCGTCTTGGCAGCCTATTGCATGGGAACCATTTAGTCTGGTCTGTCACTGGCGACCGTTCTAACATGGGAAGCCCTCGCTGTTTTTGATGAGATGCTTCAACCTGCTTCTGTACCATGCTATGTTGGTATCCAGTCCCTTCTCTCTCATGTCGGCTTGTATGCAATCTTTCCATCTCATCTTGGGTCTTCCTCTCCTTCTCCTTCCCTGTACAGTCGGCCTCAGGAATTCGTACACAGAGCATTGGTTAAAAGGGGTCTTTAGTTTGCACATGCTGAAAGGATAATTCTGATGACTAATTCAAATATTAGCTAAATAACATTACTAGGAAATTTTGGTGTTAGGAAAGTGATGTACTCAAATTTATAGTTGTTACGAACCCATGATGTCACAGTGATGTATACGAATTCCTGAGGCTGACTGTACTTCCATATCCAGAACTCTCCTCTCCTCACTTGCTCCATCCCTCCTCATTACGTGTCCGTACCATTTTTTTTTTTTTTTTTGAATCAGAAAGAAGGAAGGAAAAATAATAACAATTAAAACAAAGTCCATGTGCCTATTGGCATCCTTCGTTCATATAATGTTTGTAACAGTTGGATTTCAATGACTGAGGATTAAAAACTGGTGGAAAGCAGTTTTGAAGAAGTGCATTCCATAATGATGTGGTTCTGGGAATAAATGAATTCTGAAATGCAGTAGTTCTGCATTGGTCAGCAGAGATTGCAAAGTCATGGGCTCTAGCAGCAGACCCTGTACTACGGGGAAAGATGTGATAAGGTGGCACGATTAGGGCAAGCTCATCCAAACATTTACCGTGATAATATCTATAAAATAAGGCAAGGGATGCAACATTTTTTCGGATGTGTAAAGGAGGGAATTCATTTGTGATTAGAGGGTTATTGATACTTCGTACAGCTTTATTTTGAATTTTGTCTAATTGCCTAAGTGCCACCTCCCCACATCCACTCCATAGTGGTAAGCAGTATTCCATCTGAGAACGAACATGGCTCTTATAAATTACAGCTAACTGCTCGTCAGTGAAAAATTCACGAACTCTGTAGAGAAGACCTAACTTTTGCGAGGCCTTTTTAGCAATAATAATATTGAACGAACATAGGATGTCCATCTAAGGTTAGCACTGAGGAATACACCAAGAATATTAATACTTGAAGATAAGGGAATATTTGTATTATTGAAAGTTATGAGTGATTCAGAAGGGATTTGTCTATTGGTTAATTGAATGTGTTGAGTTTTATTAGCATTAAAAGAGACCATATTTGTCTGTCCCCATTCGTTGATTATGTATAAGTCCTGATTTAAAGAGATTGCAGTGTTAATTTTGGAGTTTAGAAAATCCGTTTTTACGAATGATAGATTAGGTGTGAATGAACTATGAAGTGTTGAGTCATCTGCATAAGAGTAGATAGGATTGTGGGTGACATTGAAAAGATCATTGATGTGTATAGGAACAAAGTTGGGGCCAAGACTGATCCTTGAAGGACGCCAGCATTAATGGAATGGAATGTAGAAAAAATACCTTCTATCATAACACGGATTTTCCTGTTGTTGAGATATGAAGAAATAAATGGGACCAGTTATATAAGACCATAGTTAGGAAGCTTGAATACCAAGGATCGGTGCCAAACTCTATCAAAGGCCTTGGAGATGTCTAGAGCTATTGTATGAGTTGCACCATGCTGATCTATTGACTGAAAACTTTTATGTGTAATATAGCTGAGTATGTCTGCAGTGGATCGTCTGTGCCTGAATCCATATTGTTTAACAGTTTATTGGTTTGGAGTTGTTTGGTTATGTGATTATTTATTACAATTTCCAATACTTTACCCAGAGTGGAAGTTGTTGTTGTTGTAGTTCACCAGACTGTCTGGTCGAGCAGTCCCGAATCTGGTTGACCGAAATCGCGCAGATGCTCGGACCCCCAAATAGGAGTCAGGGTGATAGTGAGATCTGTTTCTTCGAAGGCAGCAGACAAAGGGACTGCTGGTTCACGGGCATGTACCCCCGAGCCAGCAAACCCACCATCTGTAGTCTTCCTTGTTGTGCCACCCAATCGGGCGATCTCGTCGGCTACCCAGGAGGAATGAGAGATAGTAAGGGAGACAGACAAAACAGGCCAGGGTGTGGTAGAGGATGTCAGATTCCTCATTTCTTGATAGAACCAGCCTTCACCAGTGTGTTGCTGGGTAGTTGAGATGTGTGCTGGGTAGTTTACATCAACACATGTTCCCCCACCAGTGTGTACTGGGTTATTTACGTCAACACATCTTCCCTCACCGGTGTGTGCTGGGTAGTTGAGAAGTGTGCTGGGTAGTTTACATCAACACATCTTTCCCCAGCCATCAACACATAGGGGACATAGGGGGCTGGGAAAATTGTCCAACAATTCCACTGACCCAGCAATTGAACCAAAGATCTCTCGCGTGTCGAGCGGGTGTGTTAACCATTACACCATCAGCACCCCCTAGAGTGGAAGTAATAGCTATTGGTCTGTAATTGGTTGGATCAGATGAGGTACCTTTTTAGGGCACTGGGTGGATATTTGCTTCTTCCCAGGTTTTAGAGAAAGAGGCAGTCCGAATACATTAGCGGAATAGTTTGGAAAGTATGGGAGCCAGTTCTCTGGAGGATTTCATATGGGCCAGGGGCTTTACCAGAAATTAAGTTACCTATGATTCTATTAACATGTTTGGTCTGGATCTTCAAAGTGGAAATGTCTGGGGAATCAATATTGAGTACGGGAACATTCTGTTCCCTATTTTCCATGGTTGAATTAGTGGAAAATATACTTGCAAGGACATTGGCTTTTCCACGTGGGTCACTTACTAGTGTACCTCTTGGAGATTTAAAAGTTGGAATGGATGATGCTTTATTGAAATTGGAATTGAAAGAGTTAAGAGTTGACCAAATTTTTTTATTGTCATTGGGATTATTTAATAATTTCTTTGCCTGATTATGAAGGGAGTTAGATTTGGCCAAACCTGTTACCACTTTAGCATAATTTCTAACAATTTTGAAATAATTATATGATTATAATGTTCTTGATGGTTTGCATTATAGGCTGTTGCTTTTTGTGATATTGCTCGGGCGCAATTATGGTCAAACCATTTTGGGGAGTCAGATCTTTTGTTGTATTTCTGGGAAGGTTTGAAAAGTTCCATTCCGATATTGATGAAATCATTGATAAGGTTTAGAGTGCAGTTTGAATCGTTTGAAAAAAAATTATCGCCAGGGAATGACGACTAGATAATTTCTGAATCCCTCCCAATCCACCCTGTCATAGTGCCACTTTGTCACCGTGACACGTTCGGAGTGGGTAGGAGTTTGGGATGTAGAGAAAGAGGCCTTTATGAGGCAGTGGTCAGATGTACCGAGTGGTGATAATACTTCTGTAACATAGTCATCTGGGTTATTAGATAAAAATGTCTAGTAACTATGGGTTATGATCAGGGTTGTTTGGTATGCGAGTCGGTTGCTGTAGAGGTTGAATGAGATAAAATGAGTCAGCTCACAGCTCACATTCAAACCCAGAATCATCACTTCTGGCCGAATGAATGAGCCATTCAACAATATGGACGTTGAAATCACCCAAAATTATAATTTCAGAGGCGTGGTTAATATCCACGTTACCGAGTTGAAATGATAAAGAGTCAAAGGGGCTTGGGTCAGGATTGGCATTTGGGGATCGGTAAACACAACAGATATAATTATTTGGATTGATTTGAAGATTGTAGTTTGTAAATGGAATAATCAAAGTTAGGTGATGTAAAGTTGATTAGACTGTCGAGGGTGAGTTCAGTTTTAGTGAAGCAATAAATACCGCCCTTAGACTTAATGTTATGGTGAAATTAGTAGCTGGGAAAGTTGAAAATGGAGGGATCAGTTATAGGTGAAGTTTGGGTTTCTGTGTGTGAGAAAAAGTAGGCTGGGGGATTGGGCTTCTAGAAACTGGTGAACATAATCGAGATTTGAAAGAAGTCCATGAATGTTCGGAAAGTAAATTGCTTCTCTACACTGACGAGCTGACACAGTTACTTGATGACGACCGGGAGAGCCCTGTGTGTGCAGCCCTACCCTGCCGTGGGTGGTCATCCGTGATACCATCGCGTTTGCTTTTATTATTGTAGATGCCATGATTTTGGGGTCTAGAATTGTTCGTGCAATTTGAAGTGTTGTGATGTGTGAAGAATTGTGTGTATGGAGAGGGTGATAGGTGTAGTGTTTATATGGTATGATTATGTGTGTGTAATTATTAGGTTTTCCTGGAGCCCAATTGTGTGGGAGGCAGAAGGTTTTGGTCCAGCAACCGTGGCCTGGGAGAGAAAATAGTACCCAGGAGTACATGAGTTTCCCGTTACCCCGGTGGTAGTCCTGCACTGGCTCGGGGCTCCTACCCCTCCTGCTAACATGTCTTGTTTCCTGCGTCTTTTTCGAAATCTCCACCACCTTCACTGTTCCTCTAATCCTTATATTTCTGAGTCGGTCCTCCCTCGTCACGCTACACATCCATCGCAGCATCCTAATTTCTGCTACATCCAGTCTCTTCTCAGTTTCTTTCTTCACAGGTAATACCTCTGCTCCATACATCATTGCTGGTTTCACCACAGTTCTGTAATCCTTTAATTTCACCGGACACTCCTGTCACACAATACTCCTGATACATCTCTCCAACTCCTCCATCCTGCTTGGATTGATTGATTGATTTATTTATTGATGCCATTAGGCATCTGGCGGCGCAACAACAATGGTCATATACCGCCCAACATAAAAAGGTCATCTACATCATTAATAAAATATGTATAAAGATTAAATAATTTTCACTACCTCGAAAGGGAGAAGCAGCATGAATAAAACCCACGTCTTCAAAAAAAAAAAAAAAATATATATATATATATATATATATTAATGAAATAACCTACATAAGTTAAATATATAAAATAATTGAAATATTAATGAAGGAAACAAACTTTAACTACCTAAAAGTTAATAGCCATAAATACAATCAAATTCACAATTTGTGGAGAAGGCCAGCCTCCTCCACATAGGAGAGGGTGTTTCCTCCCACTCTACAATCCCCCTCCCCGAGCACCTGGGAGAGACTGTAAGAACCGTCACCCTTCCGGTACTCGGAGAGGTGCCTACGACGAAGGTCCCCATGGCTGGGACACTCGACGATAAGATGACGTACTGTCAAAGGGACAAGACAATCATCACAGTAGGGAGGGTGAGCCCTTTCCATTAAAAAGCCATGAGTCAATAATGTGTGGCCAATGCGGAGACGGACAAGAGCCGTCTCCCACCGGCGGGACAGGCCACTGTAGCTCCACAAACCAAGGCGCTGGCGGATGTCGCGGAGCTTGTTAGCCCCGATGGCGTCCCATCTGTCCTGCCAGCAGGAACGAACAGTAGCATCTATGTAGGGTCGAAGGTCCACTGCAGGAACAGGATGACGCCTGGCAGGAGGCCGGGAATTGGAGACCACAGCTTTGGCCAGGGCGTCAGCCCGCTCATTCCCATCAACACCCACATGGGCCGGGACCCAATAAAAAGTGACTTAGCGGCCACGACGACCCAGGAGGACAAGCCACACAAGAATGGCCAACACCAGGGGATGGGAAGAGTTAAAATTGCACAAGGCCTGCAAGGCACTACAGGAATCGCTAAAAATAGTAAACGAAGGCTGAGGGAGAGTAAAAATCACTTGGAGGGCATATAAAATGGCCGAGAGCTCAGCAGTAAAAATGGACATGACAGAAGTTAGCCTGCCTCCACGGCAAAAGTCAGGAAAGACAACTCCAAAGGCAACTCCAGCATCAGACTTTGCGGCAGAAGTGCATAGCAACTGTCTTCGAAGGAGAAAATCGAAACCCATGAGAACCAGTCCAACGTGACACCCTGTCAAGGGCAAGCTGCATGCGCCGCTTCGCCACTGACATACGGGAAGCAGCAAACCAGACTGCTAGGTCGTCAACGTACATCGAGTTAGCTATACCGTCTGGAAGGGATGAGGCAATGGCATTAATTGCTACTGCAAACAATGTGACACTGAGAACGCTTCCCTGGGTGACGCCCTCCTCCTGTGCAACAGATGCTGAGTGGGTTGTACCAACCCTCACAGAAAAACTGCGACCACTGAGAAACTCCTTAAGAAAGCGTGGAAGGCGACCCCGCAGGCCATATAAATGGAGTTGCTGCAGGATGCCATATTGCCATGTAGTGTCATAGGCTTTCTCTAAATCAAAGAATGCACAGACAAGGTGTTGATATCGTGCAAAGGCCTCACATGCAGCAGCTTCCAACCTGACCAGAGCATCTGTAGTGGAACGGTGTTTACGAAAGCCAGACTGGGACGGAGACAGAAAATCACCCCGTTCCAAGAAGTATACCAGTCTGACATTCATCATCTTTTCAAATAGTTTACCGAGACAGGAGGTCAAGGCAATTGGTCGATAATTGAGGGCAACACCAGAGTCCTTGCCCGGCTTGAGGAAAGGAAGTATGATAGCGACCCTCCACCCAGAAGGGAAGACACCCTCCAGCCAGATCCTGTTATATAAAGCTAAAAGAAATGAGATCGCCTCCTCACCCAAGTGTCGTAACATTGCATATGGGATGTTGTCTGGCCCAGGAGAAGTGTCGCCGCAGAGAGAGAGAGCAGAATGCAGGTCTCTCAGGGTGAATATATGGTTATAACTTTCATTCTCGTTCCCTGAGAAATCCAGGACAGTACGCTCCTTGGCTCTTAACTCATGCCTGACAGCCAGAGGTCGAGAGTCACGGCTGCAGACCTTTACAAAAGCCTCCGACATGGTATTGGCCACTGTCAAACCATCCATGATCTTAATTCCATTGACCTTAAGTACAGGTGGAGAACTAGGAGAAAACTTCCCCGCTATCTTACGGACTCTCCTGAGCACTTGGGTGAGTGGAGTTTTAGTATTAATTGAAGACACATAGGCCTTCCAAGATGCACGTCGGGCCTCTTTTAAAACTCGTCTAGCCCGAGCCCTTGCCCGTCGGAAGTCCTCTAAAAGAGTTGGGTCCCCACGATTGCGACGAAGGCGAGAGAAAGCAGCGCGCTTCTCCCGCACAGCAGTGGTGCAGACTGGTGACCACCAAGGGACAGGACGTTTGGGAAAGTAGCCAGAAGTTCTAGGGATAGAGTTGAGAGCAGCAGAGTGGAGCATATCAGTAAAATAAGTTACAGCCTCGTCAGAGCTACCGAAATCGGCTACAGAAGAGACCGAAGAAGTTAGCTCTCTAAAAAACTGCCAGTCAGCCTTCTCTAATTTCCACCTAGGAAGACGAGACTGTGGTTCGTACCTGTTACCTTCTAAAAGTATAGGGAAATGGTCATTGCCATATAAGTCAGGGAACACTCTCCAAGTAAAATCCAATAGAGCACTGGGTGAGCAAAGGGAAATGTCAATGGCGGTATAAGTCCCAGTAGGGCTATTAAAATGTGTCACATCTCCCGTATTTAAAACCCCTAATCACTCATCCTCAATAAAAGAAGCCAATAAAACACCCCTGGGGTTGACCGAACTGTCACCCCACAGAGGATGACGCCCATTAAAATCACCCAATAAAATAAAGGGAGATGGAAGGTCCCGTACAAGATGGTTGAGATCACCCCTCTCAACTGTAACACTGGGAGGAAGGTATAGACTGCACACAGTGTACGGGCGGTCCATAAATACCTTAGCTGCAACAGCCTGGAGCGGAGTGTCAAGCTACAGGCTCCTGCATGGAATATCTCGGCGAACTAGGATGGCAGAGCCACCATGATGACCCTGCCCTTCAAATGAATTGGAATAAAATGCAGAGTATGCTGGAGGACTGGCAGGAATGTAGTCCCCAAGCATTGTCTCTTGGAGAGAAACACATGCAGGAGAGAAGCTAGAGAGAAGAACGCTCAGTTCCTCCCAAGAAGCACGCAAGCCACGGCAATTCCACTGAAGGACCTTGAACGGTGTTACTTTAGTTCTGATTTTTGGGAAGACTCACGGAGGTACTTCCCACTACCACCTCGACCTGAAGGTTTACACAAACAATAAGATTTGTCTAATCCTGGGCCACTAGAAGAAGAGCGAACCCGAGGAGTAGTACTTAGGCAGTAATTGGGACCCATAGACGAGTCCCTGAAGCATCTGATATGTTAGAAGAAGATGAAGGTATATGAGATGGGATATTCTTTGAAACAATTACATTGGTTCTGTCCTGTACAGCAGTGGTATCACTGACACAGGCAGATACATCAACATCCATAATACAGGTGGTAGAATCACTCCGCTGCTCAAGCGGAAGAGAAAGTGAATCTTTTGAAGTCACAACATCCGTGGCATCCACATTAACTTTACGCCCCTCTGATGATCCCGAAGGAAGCTTGCGAGGAGGAACTTCTGTTGAATCAAGAGATTCATCAGAGCCACGAGAACGGTTCTGGTGAAATTGAGAGGAAACTATGGATGAGTCCACAAGAGATGGTTGCCTCACAAGGTGGAACATCTATAGAGTCAAGTGCCTCAGAGGAACCACGAAGGCGTCTCTGTGGCAGTTTAGGTAACTTAAGTTTCCTTTTGGGAGAGCGTGTGGTAGCGTGAACCTCTACCACATGGACACCTTTAGCTAAGGTCTGAGAATTGTCATCAGTTGAAGGGTCACCAGAATGAGTGTCTGATAAAGTTTCCATGACAGAGAAACTATTATGTAGAGTAACCTTAGAAACGTTCTCACTAGAGCAAAAAGCAGCTGCCTCTTGAGAGGGTTGAGAGGGTGCTGCAACCAATTTAGGGCGAAGGGAGGAGGCGTATGTCTTCACACCACCATCCTTCTGTCGCCTGAAGTTGTCTGGTACAACCTATGCTAATGAATTGAGTATTAGCCAAGTGGAGGATATCCTGCTCAAGTAGGTACATCTTACATTGGCGAGAACGCAAGGGGTGAACATCTCTGCAGTAAAAGCAGTAACTCTCTGACCGACACTCAGAAGTAAGATGTGAGTCAAGAGCAGAACAATTACCACACCGGGAACGGTTGTTGCAGTTCCTCTTCCCATGACCAAACTCATAACAACAGAAACACTGTAGGGGACGCTCAACAAAAGGCTTCACCTCAAATTAGGTGGGGTTAATGTTAATGCGATCTGGGATATGCGACCCATAGAAAGTGAGGATGATCATATTTTTACTGCCTTTCATCTTCGTTACTCGTTGGACACTGTCTGGGCACATAGAGAGAATGTCCTCTTCTGAAAATTCATATAGGTCCTCATTATATATACGCCCCTTGCTATAATTAAATGTTCGATGTGGTTTAATAGATTCAAACATGCTATCAGAAGGACAGGGGAGATTGAGGAGCATCATGGCCTGTGTAAGATCTTTGGCTCTGATTAAAACGCCCTTACCATATTTCTTTATGTGGCCCATTGGTAATAATCCAACTTCTTTCTCCAGATACCGGGAAGCATGGATAAGGTTACCACGTCCCTCCCTGTAGTAAGCCACAAACCAAAAGGGTGTAGGAACCCGACGTTCCTTTGGGACATGCTCCACAGTGTCATCAAATATATTAGGGCAGTAGTCATTGTCACTGTTAACTACATTGATGGACCGCATCATCTGAGCTTTACAATGAGTATCCCCCACCGTCAGAGAATCTTTTGCCTCAAATGCTGCTTTGGCAGCAGCATTTGTATTGAAAGTAATATAGCACCGATTAGACCTACAATCACTGTCATATGTGATTCGGATTCGAAGGACTACTCCAAAGCACTTAAAAATGGAGTGGATAGCGCCATAGGAAAAGGATGCAAGTACATTCGTTAACATTAATGTGTCCAGATCGCTAACAGGGTTCTTCGACACAACACCCGACCTGCTAGGTCTACTCTTATTCGCAGCTTTCTGCATATTACCACGACCAGAGAGTGACGTCTCGAGGGCCTGGTCGACCACCGCTCGAGGAAGAGATTGGGGCTTTTCTGTATCCATATATCATTGATTTGTTGTTTTTGGCCCCAGGAGCCAAGAGCTACTACCTACCGGGCAGATGAGGGGACCGAGCGCTGGTCGCCGCGGGTGGGGTACCTCTTCCCCCACTGGGCCACTCGTTTTAATAAGCAGCCCCAATGGCTCGAAAGTTTGCCCACGACGGTGCTGAGACCCCCTTCCCCAACATCTCCCGGCCCAGACACCCAACCATCCAACATAGGACGGGCCCTAGAGGGCAGTCCCTCCGGAGGGCAGCGCTGTTGGCCTGTACTGGCAGCCTAATGCATGGGAACCATTTAGTCTGGTCTCTCACTGGCGACCTTACTAGCATGGGAAGCCCTCTCTTCCCGAAATCGGAGCAGAGCAGGGGCCAGAGCCCCCTCTAGTCTAGCTCGCCAGGTCTCAGAGACACACAAGCCCCCCCACCAAGTCAAGGCGGTTCCTGTTGGGGGGGGGTCCTGCTTGGATCCTTCTAGTTATTTTCTTATCCTCCTTACCATATACTGACAGGGTAGATCCCAGATACTTGAAAGCATCTGCTCTCTTTAGCTCCACTCCATCCAGCCTGATGCTTTCACCTCTATCCTGCTCATCCTCTGTACACTTCATATATTCTTTCTTTGTTCTACTTATCTTTATCCCTCTACTCTCCAATGCTAATCTCCACTCATCCAGTCTTCGCTCTAACTCTTCTTTAGACTCCCCCACTAAAACCACATCGTCTGCATACATCATGTTCCATGGTGTCCCCACACATACGTCCTCCGTCAGCACGTCAAACACAATGTTGAAGAGAAAGGGACTCAATGCATCCCCACCTCCACTCCAAAATTGTATGTCGTACCTACTCCACTCCTCACTCGTGTCTTGACACCCCTGTTCATTTCTTTCACCAGTCATACATATTTTTCTGGCACCTTCCTCTCTCTCTCAAGCATCTCCACAGTTTCTCTCTCGGTATTCTGTCATAGGCCTTCTCCAGATCCATAAATAAACATGTGTAGTTCCTTCAGTTTTTCTAAGCCATTTTTTTTTTTTTTTTTTTTTTTTACCTGAAGGCTGTCAGTAGCCTATGACTCTTGCGAGGCCTCGAGATTATTGCGTGTCGCACCAGATGAGACAGTGGAGCTTCGTGGTGATGTTGGTACCATAGTTTCTCTTCTGCCCCACTAGATGACAACACCTTATTCATACACGTCACTATCAGCTACACCGTCACTCACAGCATCTTGAAATATGGTCGGGCATCTTCTATGTTGTGAGTTAGCGACAATATTGAGGGTATTTTCTTGACGTGTAGGCATAGCCAGGATAATTGACGAACAGCTGGGCCCAGTTCACCTCTGAAAAATACCAGACGTTTCTTCGTGGACTCGAACCCGGGCCCTTGCCACTCGCAGTCCGTCTCTCTATTCACTCTGCCATCGCCTCCCCCAATATGAATACTGGGCTTGTTGTTCCTCTTCCAGGCAAGAACCCAAACTGATATCTGGATACCCACCTTCATATCTCGTCCAATATCCTTTCCCAGACCTTCATCGTATGAGACAGCAATTTAATTCCACGATATTGCTGGAGGACGTGGAGAACTTGGAAAAGAACGGGGGACATCATTGTAACACCGACCTTCAAGCAAGAACTCGTTGCTGAGGCTTCTAAGTCCCACGGCAGTTTTAACAGCAACATCATCGAAAAAAGACATATCGAAGCTGCTAAGCAATTGAGGGCAGATCCAGACACTACAATAAGAAGAGCTGACAAGGCCGCAACATATGTCCTAATCAACACTGAAGAATATCTCCAGAAAATCGACGCCATCCTAGAAGACCAGTCAAAGTTCAAGAGAGTAACAAAGGACACAACTGAGACACTCAAGAAAGAAGTCAACCAACTGATTACAACCAACAATGCTGCCACGAACTCTGACAAACTCAACAAACTAATAGGGCAATATGGTATGGGCTATTGCTATGGTAATGCAAACACGCATAAACCTGGTAATAAGATTCGACCAATAATTTCCCAAATCCCAACACCGACCTACATCCTTGCCAAGAAACTGTGCACCCTCCTCACCCCCTACGTGCCTTCAACCTACAGCCTCAGCTCAGCAACAGATTTTCTTGATATTCTGAAGACCAACACAGCAACAGGACACCTCTCTTCCCTAGATGCCGAGTCATTATTCACGAACGTCCCTATCGACAGAATAGAGTACATTATAAATCGAGTCTACCACAACGAGTCCACCCCGAAGCTCAACATCCCTGAACGAATACTATGCGGCCTTCTCCAGTGCTTCACGAAGGAGGCCGTATTCATATGCCCTCTAGGAAATAAATATCAACAACTTGACGGCGTGGCCATGGGCTCCCCAATTGGCGTACTTCTGGCCAACTTTTTCATGGGATGTGTAGAAGAGGAAGTATTCAGCAAGACAACCAAAACCGACATCTACTGCAGATATATTGACAACATATTTGTAAAGAGCAGCAGTGAAGACGATATTGAACAGCTGAGACTCTGTCTGCTGGAGACCTCCGGCCTTACCTTCACAAGAGAAAGAAGCGTGGACGGCACCAGACCCTTCCTCGACGTGCTGGTGAAGCAAGACGGGGACTCCTTCAGCACAGACGTATACGTAAAGGCCACCAACCCTGGCCACTACCTATATGGTGGTAGTGAGTGTCATCAACTGTATAAAGACTCCACTATTGGGGCTTATATCCACAGAGCACTCACTCACTGTATCTCCTGGCAACAAATCCACGCCGAAATAGAACGATCCACCCAAGTATTGATCAACAATGGTGTCTCCACCAGCAGCATCAACCATCAAATCAACAAGATCATCAACAACTGGTACACATCAACACCAGGGGAAAGCCAGAGTGTGAATAAGATAAATATTTCATAGATCCACTTTCTCAACAGCATACAAAGAAGACGAAAGGATCATGAAACAACTTATAACACGAAATGTGAAACCGACTGACGAAGACAAACGACTCAAAATAATCATCTACTACAGGACCAAGAAAACCAGCCACCTACTACTCCGATACAGCCCCCGACAAGCCGAAAACATATTTCAATGGAAGAACGTCGTTTATAGGTTCACTTGTAATAGAGGGAACTGTGAAGCCCTCCCCTTAACCTATATCGGCATGACAACCATGAAATTGTCTCGGCGACTCAGTTACCACCTAACCTACGGAGCACCAAAGAAACACCTCTGACAAGACCATGACGTAGCCCTCACCAGAAAAATACTATAAAACAACACATAAATATTGACAGTAAGCGAAGACCAGCGACGTTTACCACCCCTCGAAGCCCTATATATAAAAGAAAATAACCCAAACCTGAACATACAAGCAGACGACCTGCGAGCTCTGCCAAGCTCACGGTGACCACCTACCGACCAATCAGGGCCAAACACGTCAGGTAGCACCAGATAAATAGCGCTACACCCGCCCAACTGACAGCTCTTCTCACCTGACACCACAGAGGAAAGAACACACCATCACACCACTGAAGAAGGGATCAGAAATCCCGAAATCGCGATCTGGTAAAAAAAAAATGCAATGGAAGGAAGAAGAAATAGCTATGGAGAAGTCATCAACGACCTACCACAAGATTAGAAAACTATCCTACGCAACAAGGAGAACCTGCTTAGGAAAATACACAACGCCAATCATGCCATCACTTTCAATAAAACATGTATAAGAGAAAATCTCCTGCCTACTTATAACCTTACCGTCTCTGTTTGTCCGCTTATAATTCGAAAACAGTTACACCTACATCCAAAACTCATATATATTCTGAATCACCATCACCAGGCGAAGATATTGGTATAACGTAACATGACGTAACTTGATATAAAAATTACGTCATCTATTATAAATCCACTAAAAACAGTTACACTCTCAAAAACTATATATTCTGAATCAGCACCACCGGCAAAGGTTTTTATGACGTAACATGACGTAACTTGACGTAAAAATTATGTTAGAATGTCAAATATTCTATTTATCGGTTAAAACCCTAGGGAAGAACTCGAATGGAAAATTTCCGTTTGAGCTGCTAAAATCGGGTGCCAAAAGTACCGCTCGAACGGATTTTTTCCGTTAGAGCCGCTAAAAACGCACGCTAATTGTACAGATCGAGCTGAAGAAGGCATAATGGCTATATGGAAATTCAGTCAATCTCGGGCATTCAAGCTGAAAAGACATATATAAAGTAGAGTTTTGTTTGTGTGTCTGTGGGTGTGTGTGTCTGTCTGTCAGGCTATGGCCGTGAATACTGCTGGACGGAATGGCCTGAAACTTGGTACAAAGGTGTATTGTTACCCGAAGAAGAACATGAGCTTGGTATTGTGCTGAAACTTCGTCTTCAATGAGCAAATGAGCATAATGAGCAAAATGCTCTTAAACCTGCCTAATTGAGCCCAACTATTCCATCAAACACCCCATTACAGTTTAAGCAGCTGCGGTTCCCTGCTCGAGTCAGCTTTGCAATGACCATCAACAAAGCACAGGGTCAATTGCTTAAAACTGTAGGTCTGAGTTTGGAATCGGCATGCTTCTCCCACGGCCAACTCTATGTCGGCTGCTCAAGAGTCGGATCGCCACAATACATTTACTTCCATGAGCCAGAGGGTAAAACAACAAACATCGTTTACCCGGAAGTATTGACACCGTAATCAGAAGTAAGTATCAATACTTACCATCAGTTGTATTGTGCTAGTGCGAGCAGTCACTTACACAAGTCTGTTGTTGATGTCGTTGTTGTTGTTGTTGTGTGGCTGGCTTTTGTCTCTTTGGAGTATATTTTTAGAATAGGTTATGTGATTATTATGGTATGGAGAGTTAGCATACCTTGTGCTTTGTTTAACAAGATTTTATTAATAACCCAAGTTGTAGTACAGATTCACAAAAGGGTTAAGTTAGACTTAGGAGCTAACTTTAAAGAGAGAGATGGCTATGAGACACCTTTTGTAGCGATCGGGTATCTCTAGCATACTACCGTATAGGAGGTACAGTAGGAGCTCTCTGTGTGACTTGTGACGTCACTAACTGCTGAGACAGCTTTGGTTCCCATGCTTTGAGCTGTCTAGGTCAGCTAGTTTAAGCGATCATGTGAGGTACAGTTGGCTCCACTTCCGCGTTTACCACTTTGCGTTGCCAATGTCGAGCCACCCAGAATCTGAATCCCGCGTGATCATGAAGCGAACCACTCACCGAGTGAGATGGAAAAGGGGGTTAAGTTGGAGAGGAAAAGCTTCAACAGTGATCGTGTATTATTATTGGAAAGGGAGAGAATTAGTACAGTAAGCACCTGAAGTATAATTATATTCGTCTGATATATATAGTAAATTCACCTGTAATGTTACATTCCAAGGGATTTGCTATAAATTGCATAATGAATACAGAATTTATGTAGCAATATGATTCAAACGCCAATATTATTATTATTGATCAATAAATGTTATATTTGTGAGTCATGTAGAAATTCTTACCCTGCCGATATACTACTGGTAGGAATGGGATGGGGAATAAGAATCCGTAAAAGTTGTGCTCGTGCACTACCCGCTTCACGATTATAATTTTATTGTTGCTATTTTGTTTTTGCTAATTCTTTTATTATTGACAATTGTAGTATTGCACGTGAGATTTATCTGGGGACGATAAACGGTTTAATAAATTTTTACCGTTATATATCTCGTCACTATTGCAACGTGAGCGTTCACACACAGTGTATTATTTACTTTAATAGGAAAAGGAAGTAATTCCCAAATATTAAATTACGTCTGGGATTTAAAAGGAATATTAATTAATATATTTGATTCAGTAAGGATCGACCCAATGATTGGATAATAATATTCCACGTCTGAAATAGTAAATATGGGAGTTAGCTTATAGGTATTAATGGCTATGTCCACTGCTGACTGCAACTGTCGTAGAGGTAACAACTTAGAATTTATTCTACCCAATCCAGCATCTACCAATTCACTAATTATTACTTCATTTAACTCAGTAAGTTACTGTATAGCTATCTCTATGGCTGCAATGTACTCATTATTAATTGAACCTGTTCAATTTCTGGTATTATTCCAACAAATTTGTTTACCACCAAAGATAATTGGTTAGTTTCAATTATTTCATGGGTTTTCTGTTTTAGGTTTTGAAGTGCCTCATAGGTTTGGATGACTATCCTATTCTCGTTCCCCAGGCAGTTACATCATCTGCTATGGCTGTGCCAAACAGTTGTTTACTCAAAAGTCCCATGAAGTTAAAATGACCACGATTCTGTCGACGGGCAAGGGCAGATTGTCGCACTTCATGTGGTTCTTCTGGAAATGAAAGCTTCATATTGTTAATTATTTTTACTAACATATTTACTTTGTTTGTCTGTAACTGTAGAGTCATTTTAATAGGTCTAGTATTATTGTAGAAGTATTTTAGAAGTGGGTTAGTAGTAACGTCAGATCTAGTGTTCATTTCCTCGTTATAAAAATTATTTACTTGTGTGGTGACAGTTTCTATATGTCGGTGTAATTCTGTTACATTCTGTCCAAAGTTGTCAATTATTTCTTGCATATCTAGTAATCCATGAATTTCCGGTTGTACTGTAACCAAATCTTCCACTATCAAGACTGTTCCTCTAATTTCGACCAAGGCATCTGGCTTTAGTGCTTCGGCCGGAACTGTGTTTTGTTGAGCTAGTGTAACAAGCGCTAAGCTCAGCAAAAACAGTGATACTGTCTTGTTCCCCATCTGAAATAAATGTCATTATTTAGTTTTGTTTGCATATATTTTGTCTGTATATATTTGTGGTACTAGATGTGGGAATGGAGTGTATTATTTCTTGTGGTTGTGTGCTAGGTGTGTCATTTAATTTAATCTTTTTACACCTATCGACATGCACTATTTCTACTTTCCCTGTATTTATATCTTTGACCTTTATTTTATTTCCATGGGCTATATCTATTATTTCATATGGACCTACAAACTTTGGAGTTAGTTTTGACACTCTATCTGGGGCTTTTACCATGACATTTTCCCCAACAGCAACATCTATTTTTACAGCTTGAGCATGTTGTTTAATCATCATCTCAGGCCTACTACCCTGTAAATGTTTCCGGACTTCCTTATGGATGTTATTAAACACCTGTAGTTGTCTAATTGAGTAATCATCCATATTATATGCTGGAGAAGAATTACCAGTAATTATGTCATATGGAAGATGCTTATCTGTTCCATATATGATATAATGTGGGGACATACCCACGGATGAATTTATGGAACCATTGTTAGAGGCTCCTGTAAATGATATCCAGTCTTCCCATGAACCTTGCATAGGATTAGCTACATGTCGCAAGACTTCTAGTGTCTTACGATTTGCTCTTTCTGTAAGACCATTGCTAGCTGGATGATATACTGTTATGAAAGTTTGTTTTATAGGATATTGATCACATATGTTACGTAACAAACTATTAGATAATTCTTTACCATTATCTGTTAGCAACACCTTAGGTGTAGTGTACTGGCAAAGTAAATTTGTTACGAGCTTGAGTGAAACCTCTTCTGCTGTCTTTGTCTGCAAAGGAGTTATGACCACATAACGTAAGAAATGATCTACACACACAAGAAAATACTTTGAGTCTTGATGACTCATAGGTAAGCTTAGTATGTCTATACCAACGACATCCCATGGTTGTTCAGGTATTGGGTGATTTAAAATAGGGGCTGGGCCCATGGCATTACCTTTATGAGCATGGCATGATTCACAATTCTTGATATGTTTCTCCACGTCTGCGCGGAGAGTGAACCAATAATATTTAAGTCTAGTTTCTGCTATACAGCGATCCCTTCCCGGATGTCCTGCTTGTGGATGGTTATGCATTAATTAGTGTATCAGGGACTACCACCTGTGAAGAAATGTTAGTTTGCTTCTCAAGCTTCCTGAACAATATGTCATCTACCACCTCAAACTGTGTTAGTGGGATGGGTAATTCTGGTAAGTTATTCTCGTCACCTGAAACCAAAGCATAAATTACCTGTGACCAAAATTTATCTTTCTTTTGTTCAGTTTTAACAAGTTCCACATTGAAGTCTACTTCACTACTAGTGGGAATGACAGCAGCAGCTGATACATTCCGAGATAAAGCATCTGCAACTCTATTGAAACGCCCAAGAAGATATTTAATTGTAGGCTGAAATTCTGAGATAGTTAGATACCATCTAGCTAACTGTTCTGTCAAGTTTTTACCATGAAATAGACCACAAACAGGTTGATGATCTGTATATATGGTGATAGGATACCCCAGTATTATTTCCCTGAAGGTTTTTAAGGCCCACACAACCGCCATAGCCTCCAAGTAAGTGACACTGTATTTCTTCTCTGCATCATTCACAACACGACTGTAATATGCACAAACCTTGCAACGACCCTCAGTGGAATGTTGCATAAGCACTGCGTCTAGACCATCCTGTGATGCGTCAGTACAGAGAGAAAATGGGAGGTTATAGTTTGGATAACTTATAATTGGAGCAGTTGTGAGCTTAAGTTTTAATTGATCAAAGCTATCTTGCTCTGTCTGTAACCACTTAAATTCGATATTTTTCTTGAGGAGTCTTGTTAGTGGGCTGGCTATTTTAGCAAAATTCATTATGATTGACCGATAGTATGAACATAATCCAAAGAAACTTCTTATTTGCTTTACTGTTGAGAGAATTCCTTTACTGCTTTAATCTTGGAATCCAAGGTGTGCATTCCTTTACTATTTACTTTATGACCCAAAAATTCTATTTCAGCTTTAAGGAATGTACATTTTGACAGTTTAACCTTTAATTCAACATCCTACAGTCGTTGTAAGACTCTGTCTAGATTTTGTAGGTGTGAATTTACATCAGGGCTGACAATAATTAAGTCATCTTTGTAAGCAACAACATCTTGAGTCATGTCGTTGAAGATAGTATTTATCATCCTTTGGAATGTTAAGGGGGCATTGGATAATCCAAAGGGCATTCTTACAAATTGCTAATGACCATTTGGGGTGCTAAAAGCAGTAATAGGTTTGGATTAGTCATCTAATTCTACTTGCCAATAACCACTAATTAGGTCAAGACTACTAAAGACTCCGTTATTTTCCCCAATCTCCATGAGGATATCTTTAAGTACAGGTAATGGGTACCTATCCTTGACAGTTTTCTCATTTATCTTCCTAAATTCAATAACAGGACGGAAATCACCTGTTTTCTTAGTCACTAAGAATAATGGGCTGTTATAAGGACTGTTTGAAGGTTCAATGATTCCTTCTGTAGACATGTCATCCACCATTTTATTCATTACTTGTCTTTGACTATGAGGTATACTGGATCTGTGTCTGTTAATGATATGTGATGTTTAACTAGTGTTGTTTTCCCCAACCGCTCACCAGGTAAGGCAATAGCCGACCTGTGATTTGCTAATATGTGTAAAAGCTGTGTGCGATGTGAAGGAAAATAATTTACTTGTAGATGCTCATATAATTCATTAATAGTTTGCCTAAGTTGCAATTCGTCAACATTGTATGTTGGCTAAGGGAGGAGATTCTTTTTCCATCTGTATTGGTTTAAGAAACACAAGAAAGTTACCTATGTATGTACAGCTCCGGACAGATCAAGGGACCCCACCTCTTCCACCAGCTACTTGGTGTGAGCCTCAGTGGATCTGGTATCACTGGCAGGTGGAGGGGGGGAGGGGAGAAATGTGGGCGGAGTTATATAGGGGGTAATGTGGAGGCGTTACCAATGTTGAGCCATCCAGAAATTTGAATCCCGTACCACTTGTGATCATGGATGTGAACCACTCACTGGAAGGTGGTAGGAGGGGTTGGGTTGAGGAGAGGGTGTAAAGCTTCACAAGTGATCGAGTAGTAGTATGATAGATGGAGAGAATTATTGGATCAAGTAGCTAAAGATTATAAACGAACAAAGCCGACTGTCGCCTTTATTATGTTTTCTTCTGTAATCTAAATCCAACTCTGATGCTACATTCTATAGGATATTATTTATTATTTGAAATGAATCCAGATTTTACGTAATACAATTCACACGACACCATTATTTTATGACTAATACTGTATATCAAGCCATGCACCACCTACACAGTGTTGAAATAAATTTCAAGTAAATCCTTTATCGTTACTCTGTATTATTCACGACATTTTCTAAGAAACTTTTAGTGTGTAACTGGTTACCAAAGGATAATAGTTATATAGTGTAAGTTAATCTTTACCCAATAACCACTCCATCTGTTCTCCCCCACCCCATCCTCCCTTATTCCATTCGCTGTTTCCTCTCCCTCCTTCCCAGCAATCCTTTACTCTCCATCTTACCACCATCACCAACATTCTGTGTGTTGCTGCATAATCTGTTAATGCGCAAACAAGACCAGAATAGAAATAAAAGTGATATTTGGTATGCAAATACAATCCGTTATATATGACGAATATATTTATTGCCCTTATTTATTTATCTGAGGTCAACATTCAGACGCCGGTGTTAGTGAACCAATCACAAGATTTAGAGGATATTGTGTCAGCACTAATGTTATTACTAATTAAAACAGGGAAAAATTGAAATAAGACATTTATTGGTTATTGTTTACATGACTTGTCAGTTTAGGTGAAAACTCCACAAGTCCTCGTTACGAAGCCTTCCACACCCATAACCCAACTGTGACTGTAGGCACCACACTGTAAATGATGAACACGTTATATGTATAGTTGTTGTTATTAATTGGTGTCATACAATTATAATACCTGTTAACTTAATATAACCTCAAGTTTTTACTTCGACCTCACGTTTGCATTAAGCATGTGTAATGTTTTTTTTTTATTATTATTATAATCACCTGGATATGTATTGCTTTAGACCCTTAGCCACGATGAGATACAGTGTATACACTATTTATATACGGTACACTTCTATGAACACATTAAGGCTTGAAATACTGTAGATTACATATTTCATGTTCTTACTCATCAATTTGTTACTAGTATCGTGTCCAGCCACCCTCCTTCTCAATGACAGCCTGCAGTCGCTCGGGCATTGAGGCACCATGCCTTCTCACTATATCGGGTTTTCCCCGAAAAATCTCCCACTGTGCTCTGGTGTGCCGTAACAACTCTGCTGTGGTTCTCTCTCGTTCCGGCTCCCACGTGTTAACAATAGAACCCCATAGATTTTCTATGGGGTTCATATCACAGTTCTAACTAGACCAATCTATCACCTGCAAATTATCTTGAGCAGCAAACCATTCTTGAACTATCCTGGCCATATGGATAGGGCATCGGTCGTGTTTAGGACAGATGAGGGTGAGTAGTTGACACTGTCTATTGTTCACCCCTGTAGAGAGATACTGATTATTATCATTTGGATATTAAGCAACAAATAACGGAGCCGAGACAATCCCTTTTCTGTCTTCAGCTCTCCCTGTATTATTTTCGCCCCTCATGCTGGCAGTCCCCCTCTTTATCTCCTTTTCTCGCTGTAAAATAAACTTATGCCTATATCTTTCAAGTAACTGGCAACCTCACACAACCTCCTCTCACTTGTCTTCTCTCTCTCACACTCCCCCTTCCTTCCTTGCCTTCTGTAGTATTCTTTATCTTTTCTTTATCATATTTTTAACCTTCTCATTCGTTCTTTCAAAGTTTTAATCACATAGGCCTTTCACCCTTATCACCTATAGTGCTTCAAATTTATGCAAGCGAAATGCTGCGGCTGAGATAATATGGTTAATACCGTTTTGGTTCTTTGTATTCTGTGGATTTACAAAACAACTAGAAATTCATAGCGAAGGATATGATAATAGTTATGTAGAACAAGTGTTGGCAGATGCACATTCTTGACGGGATAATCCCAGCCACAGCATTTCGCCTTCTTAAAGCAGAAGGACTATAGGTTTCATGCATTGCCATTTGCCAGTCTGTTGCTAGTCAGAATATTAACTTGTTAAACCATTTTGCAGGAAAGAGAAATATATATATATTTTTTTTTAAGTTAATTATGGGCATTATTTAGATATATTAACTTACTTTTACTTACGTCCAGCATTACTGTGCAGAACATGTGACACAATAAGGACCACAAGGACAGTAATGGTGGTCAACGTGATTCTCATTAATCTCTCTATATGCTACTGAAAACAATGTTTTATGCTCAACTACAGAATTATGTTCTCAGCATGATAATGATAGCCAAAGATAATGAAAACAATATAAACAAATTAACATTTATTGCACAACAAATATGCTTATGCCTCGGTGCTACTGTTTCAAGGGAGTAACCAGCCCACACTGAATCACATGGAACCTGAAAAGTTTGAATACAAGATCAATTATATATATATATATATATAAATACAATACCATATTATATCTGTTTGTCTATCTACATCTTTGTGTATATGGCACTTTTATTAATATTCATGATCAGCACTGTGAAATATAAATTTAAATTTATTTGGCAAAGCAGAGGATACTGACTAGTATGGCAACCTACCATACGGAAGACCTCCACGTTGCACTATACACCGCAGAAGCCGATGCACAGACCTTGCTGTCAGCGAGAGGACCATCAGGAGAGTGTTGCACGAAGCGGGGGTGCATCACCGGACTCCAGCAAACAAGGAATTTTTGACTGACCAACATCGCGAGGGAAGGCTACGGTTTGCCCAACAATATGTTGACAAGCCAGAGGAGTTTTGGAAGAGAGTGATCTGGACGGATGAGAAAACCTCATCTTCGTGTCACGGAAGGCGCCACTGCTGGAGGAGAAATGATACTCGGTGAGTATAATTTTTGAGGTTGTCGTTTCTATAAACTATTCAGTCATAAGCAACCATAAGAATATACTCGAATAAAAAATTACTGCCGGGTGACGTCAGCAACATTAATAAAACAGATACTGCTGTAAGTCGATTCAGAGTAAATTACTTTTGGCATATAGGGTTGCGCAGTATTAAATTTCTTGACAGTGTGTGTGTGGGTTATATGCACCGCTGTAACGTTGTAACGATACTGGTTGTCACCCGGCAGTAATTTTTTATTCGAGTATATTCTTATGGTTGCTTATGACTGAATAGTTTATAGAAACGACAACCTCAAAAATTATACTCACCGAGTATCATTTCTCCTCCAGCAGTGGCGCCTTCCGTGACACGAAGATGAGAAGGTTTTCTCATCCGTCCAGATCACTCTCTTCCAAAACTCCTCTGGCTTGTCAACATATTGTTGGGCAAACCGTAGCCTTCTCTCGCGATGTTGGTCAGTCAAAAATTCCTTGTTTGCTGGAGTCCGGTGATGCACCCCCGCTTCGTGCAACACTCTCCTGATGGTCCTCTCGCTGACAGCAAGGTCTGTGCATCGGCTTCTGCGGTGTGTAGTGCAACGTGGAGGTCTTCCGTAAGGTAGGTTGCCATACTAGTCAGTGTCCTCTGCTTTGCCAAATAAATTTAAATTTATATTTCACAGTGCTGATCATGAATATTAATAAAAGTGCCATATACACAAAGATGTAGATAGACAAACAGATATAATATGGTATTGTATTTATATATATATATAATTGATCTTGTATTCAAACTTTTCAGGTTCCATGTGATTCAGTGTGGGCTGGTTACTCCCTTGAAACAGTAGCACCGAGGCATAAGCATATTTGTTGTGCAATAAATGTTAATTTGTTTATATTGTTTTCATTATCTTTGGCTATCATTATCATGCTGAGAACATAATTCTGTAGTTGAGCATAAAACATTGTTTTCAGTAGCATATAGAGAGATTAATGAGAATCACGTTGACCACCATTACTGTCCTTGTGGTCCTTATTGTGTCACATGTTCTGCACAGTAATGCTGGACGTAAGTAAAAGTAAGTTAATATATCTAAATAATGCCCATAATTAACTTAAAAAAAAATATATATATATTTCTCTTTCCTGCAAAATGGTTTAACAAGTTAATATTCTGACTAGCAACAGACTGGCAAATGGCAATGCATGAAACCTATAGTCCTTCTGCTTTAAGAAGGCGAAATGCTGTGGCTGGGATTATCCCGTCAAGAATGTGTATCTGCCAACACTTGTTCTACATAACTATTATCATATCCTTCGCTATGAATTTCTAGTTGTTTTGTAAATCCACAGAATACAAAGAACCAAAACGGTATTAACCATATTATCTCAGCCGCAGCATTTCGCTTGCATAAATTTGAAGCACTATAGGTGATAAGGGTGAAAGGCCTATGTGATTAAAACTTTGAAAGAACGAATGAGAAGGTTAAAAATATGATAAAGAAAAGATAAAGAATACTACAGAAGGCAAGGAAGGAAGGGGGAGTGTGAGAGAGAGAAGACAAGTGAGAGGAGGTTGTGTGAGGTTGCCAGTTACTTGAAAGATATAGGCATAAGTTTATTTTACAGCGAGAAAAGGAGATAAAGAGGGGGACTGCCAGCATGAGGGGCGAAAATAATACAGGGAGAGCTGAAGACAGAAAAGGGATTGTCTCGGCTCCGTTATTTGTTGCTTAATATCCAAATGATAATAATCAGTATCTCTCTACAGGGGTGAACAATAGACAGTGTCAACTACTCACCCTCATCTGTCCTAAACACGACCGATGCCCTATCCATATGGCCAGGATAGTTCAAGAATGGTTTGCTGCTCAAGATAATTTGCAGGTGATAGATTGGTCTAGTTAGAACTGTGATATGAACCCCATAGAAAATCTATGGGGTTCTATTGTTAACACGTGGGAGCCGGAACGAGAGAGAACCACAGCAGAGTTGTTACGGCACACCAGAGCACAGTGGGAGATTTTTCGGGGAAAACCCGATATAGTGAGAAGGCATGGTGCCTCAATGCCCGAGCGACTGCAGGCTGTCATTGAGAAGGAGGGAGGCTGGACACGATACTAGTAACAAATTGATGAGTAAGAACATGAAATATGTAATCTACAGTATTTCAAGCCTTAATGTGTTCATAGAAGTGTACCGTATATAAATAGTGTATACACTGTATCTCATCGTGGCTAAGGGTCTAAAGCAATACATATCCAGGTGATTATAATAATAATAAAAAAAAAACATTACACATGCTTAATGCAAACGTGAGGTCGAAGTAAAAACTTGAGGTTATATTAAGTTAACAGGTATTATAATTGTATGACACCAATTAATAACAACAACTATACATATAACGTGTTCATCATTTACAGTGTGGTGCCTACAGTCACAGTTGGGTTATGGGTGTGGAAGGCTTCGTAACGAGGACTTGTGGAGTTTTCACCTAAACTGACAAGTCATGTAAACAATAACCAATAAATGTCTTATTTCAATTTTTCCCTGTTTTAATTAGTAATAACATTAGTGCTGACACAATATCCTCTAAATCTTGTGATTGGTTCACTAACACCGGCGTCTGAATGTTGACCTCAGATAAATAAATAAGGGCAATAAATATATTCGTCATATATAACGGATTGTATTTGCATACCAAATATCACTTTTATTTCTATTCTGGTCTTGTTTGCGCATTAACAGATTATGCAGCAACACACAGAATGTTGGTGATGGTGGTAAGATGGAGAGTAAAGGATTGCTGGGAAGGAGGGAGAGGAAACAGCGAATGGAATAAGGGAGGATGGGGTGGGGGAGAACAGATGGAGTGGTTATTGGGTAAAGATTAACTTACACTATATAACTATTATCCTTTGGTAACCAGTTACACACTAAAAGTTTCTTAGAAAATGTCGTGAATAATACAGAGTAACGATAAAGGATTTACTTGAAATTTATTTCAACACTGTGTAGGTGGTGCATGGCTTGATATACAGTATTAGTCATAAAATAATGGTGTCGTGTGAATTGTATTACGTAAAATCTGGATTCATTTCAAATAATAAATAATATCCTATAGAATGTAGCATCAGAGTTGGATTTAGATTACAGAAGAAAACATAATAAAGGCGACAGTCGGCTTTGTTCGTTTATAATCTTTAGCTACTTGATCCAATAATTCTCTCCATCTATCATACTACTACTCGATCACTTGTGAAGCTTTACACCCTCTCCTCAACCCAACCCCTCCTACCACCTTCCAGTGAGTGGTTCACATCCATGATCACAAGTGGTACGGGATTCAAATTTCTGGATGGCTCAACATTGGTAACGCCTCCACATTACCCCCTATATAACTCCGCCCACATTTCTCCCCTCCCCCCCTCCACCTGCCAGTGATACCAGATCCACTGAGGCTCACACCAAGTAGCTGGTGGAAGTGGTGGGGTCCCTTGATCTGTCCGGAGCTGTACCTGGTTTTATTTTCACTGCCTGATCAACCTTGTTAAAAATTAGAGCTTTAATGAAGTTGTCTCTTTGTACCAGAGAAAATATGGATTCCATACCGACATTATTTATTTTACAAGTTTCACTTAAGGATATGGTTTGATTTCCCACATAATTGTCACCTTTCACTTTCACCTTTATGATAGCAAACCCTTTACTTGGTAAATTTACCGTACTTTTGACACTGCCTGCCAGTCGAGTCTGTGAGTCACTTGCTCTAGTACCCGAGCTTACAGCTGTGCACTGCTGACTCCGCGGTTGACATGGGTACACTTGACCCTGAAAGATTATTGACTGGATGAATATTGCAATGTCAAGGTTATGATCTGTCAGTTCTTTTAAACCTAACAATCCATCAGTTGGCAAACTGAAGTTTTCACAAATGTAGAAGGTGCATTTTAGTCTCTGACTATTCGATGAAAGTGTAATAGGAAATTGGACCATTTCTTTAATGCTTAATTTACTACCAGATACGGCAATTAAGCTTAAATCTGAAGGTTGAATAGACCATCGTTCCTGTGGGTTTTCCTTTAACAGCTGTTTAAGTGATACTTCAGATATTAATGATACACAAGCTCCTGTATCAACAGGTAACGAGACATTTGTATTACCAATGTTACAAGAAAGTTATAATGCATCAATTTTACCCAAGGCAGCAACAAGTATATTTATTTGTTTAGGCATGATTAAATTGGCGTTTATTTTTTTTTATTTTTTTTTTTTTTTGTTAAAATCGTCACCTGTATTTGCACGTCTATTATTTATTTGATCTCTTGCATTTAATGTGACTCTACATTCATCTTTGTTATGTGTCACACTATTATGAATAATGCAATACTTGTTACTGGGCTTGTTGTCACTTTCACTTGTTACTGTATTGCTATTATCCTTATTTTTGGCATTTGAGCGATTATTCTTATTAAAGTAACACTTATCTGGGCTGTGTTCATATTTTCTGCAGATTTTACAATAAGGTTTCTTCTTCGAACTCTGAGGTGTGAAGTTTGTAGTGTGTTGTGTCTGTGAAGTGCTGTGGTGAGTGTCTGTGTCAGTGATCATGGCTACAGGTAGGGCTCTAGGTACATTAAGAGTTTCTTTTTGACTAACCTTTGCTGCATATTTGACCAATCTGTCACTTGGTTTATATTCTACTTTAGCAGCTTCAAGCCTGGATTCCTCTGTTAAAAGCAACACATACTGTATGTACTCAATGATCTGGTATACATTATCCACTTTCATGTTACCTTGTGTGTTCAACCACTCTGACCCTTTTAAGAGTTGTTTAGCATCGCTAATGGTCGAACCTGCTAACGCTAGAGCCGTACTTTGAATTAGCTGTTCCAAAATTACTCACTGTCCTTCTAACCATTATGTGTACCCATGCTAATGGACGGCCAAACTGACCCCCACCGAAAACATCTATGAGGTCTTCACAAAACTGTTTAAAATTATTTAAGTTATCTGGATCAGTAAAAGCAGTTGCAGTCAGTAATGTACTAGCATTGTACGCCTCCTCCCTTCGCCCTAAATTGGTTGCAGCACCCTCTCAACCCTCTCAAGAGGCAGCTGCTTTTTGCTCTAGTGAGAACGTTTCTAAGGTTACTCTACATAATAGTTTCTCTGTCTTGGAAACTTTATCAGACACTCATTCTGGTGACCCTTCAACTGATGACAATTCTCAGACTTTAGCTAAAGGTGTCCATGTGGTAGAGGTTCACGCTGCCACACGCTCTCCAAAAAGGAAACTTAAGTCACCTAAACTGCCACAGAGACGCCTTCGTGGTTCCTCTGAGGCACTTGACTCTATAGATGTTCTACCTTGTGAGGCAACCATCTCTATGGACTCATCCATAGTTTCCTCTCAATTTCACCAGAGGCGTTCTCGTGGCTCTGATGAATCTCTTGATTCAACAGAAATTCCTCCTCGCAAGCTTCCTTCAGGATCATCAGAGGGGCGTGAAGTTAATGTGGATGCCACGGATGTTGTGACTTCAAAAGATTCACTTTCTCTTCCGCTTGAGCAGCGAAGTGATTCTACCACCTGTATTATGGATGTTGATGTATCTGCCTGTGTCAGTGATACCACTGCTGTACAGGACAGAACCAATGTAATTCTTTCAAAGAATATCCCATTTCATATACCTTCATCTTCTTGTAACATATCAGATTCTTCAGGGACTCGTCTACGGGTCCCAATTACTGCCCCAAGTACTACTCCTCAGATTCGCTCTTCTCCTAGTGGGGCAGGATTAGACAAATCTTATTGTTTGAGTAAACCCTCAGGTCGAGGTGGTAGTGGGAAGTACCTCCGTGAGGCTTCCCAAAAATCAGTACTAAAGTAACACCGTTCAAGGTCCTTCAGTGGAATTGCCGTGGCTTGCGTGCTTCTTGAGAGGAACTGCGCGTTCTTCTCTCTAGCTTCTCTCCTGCATGTGTTTCTCTCCAAGAGACAATGCTTGGGGACTACATTCCTGCCAGTCCTCCAGCATACTCAGCATTTTATTCCAATTCATTTGAAGGGCAGGGTCATCATGGTGGCTCTGCCATCCTAGTTCGCCAAAATATTCCATGCATGAGCCTGGAGCTTGACAATCCGCTCCAGGCTGTTGCAGTTAAGATTTTTATGGACCGCCCGTACACTGTGTGCAGTCTATACCTTCCTCCCAGTGTTACAGTTGAGAGGGGTGATCTCAACCATCTTGTACGGGACCTTCCATCTCCCTTTATTTTATTGGGTGATTTTAATGGTCGTCATCCTCTGTGGGGTGACAGTTCGGTCAACCCCAGGGGTGTTTTATTGGCTTCTTTTATTGAGGATGAGGGAGTAGGGGTTTTAAATACGGGAGATGTGACACATTTTAATAGCCCTACTGGGACTTTTACCGCCATTGACATTTCCCTTTGCTCACCCAGTGCTCTGTTGGATTTTACTTGGAGAGTGTTGCCTGACTTATATGGCAGTGACCATTTCCCTATACTTTTAGAAGGTAACAGGTACGAACCACAGTCTCGTCTTCCTTGGTGGAAATTAGAGAAGGCTGATTAATAGTTTTTTAGAGAGCTAACTTCTTCGGTCTCTTCTGTAACCGATTTCGGTAGACCTGACGAGGCTGTAACATATTTCACTGATATGCTCCACTCTGCTGTCCTCAACTCTATCCCTAGAACTTCTGGCTACTTTCCCAAACGTCCTGTCCCTTGGTGGTCACCAGTCTGCACCACTGCTGTGCCGGAGAAGCGCGCTGCTTTCTCTCGCCTTTGTCGCAATCGTGGGGACCGAATTCTTTTAGAGGACTTCCGACGGGCAAGGGCTCGGGCTAGACGAGTCTTAAAAGAGGCCCGACGTGCATCTTGGAAGGCCTATGTGTCTTCAATTAATACTAAAACTCCACTCACCCAAGTGTTCAGAAGAGTTTGTAAGATAGCGGAGAAGTTTTCTCCTAGTTCTACACCTGTACTTAAGGTCAATGGAATTAAGATCATGGATGGTTTGACAGTGGCCAATACCATGGCGGAGGCTTTTGCAAAGGTCTCCAGCCGTGACTCTCGACCTCTGGCTGTCAGGCATGAGTTAAGAGCCAAGGAGCGTACTGTCCTGGATTTCTCAGGGAACGAGAATGAAAGTTATAACCATATATTCACCCTGAGAGACCTGCATTCTGCTCTCTCTCTCTCTGCGGCAACACTTCTCCTGGGTCAGACAACATCTCATACGCAATGTTACGACACTTGGGTGAAGAGGCGATCTCATTTCTTTTAGCTTTATATAACAGAATCTGGCTGGAGGGTGTCTTCCCTTCTGGGTGGAGGGTTGCTACCATCCTTCCTTTTCTCAAGCCGGGCAAGGACTCTGGTGTTGCCCTCAATTATCGACCAATTGCCTTGACCTCCTGTCTCTGTAAACTATTTGAAAAGATGATGAATGTCAGACTGGTATACTTCTTGGAACGGGGTGATTTTCTGTCTCCGTCCCAGTCTGGCTTCCGTAAACACCGTTCCACTACAGATGCTCTTGTCAGGTTGGAAGCTGCTGCATGTGAGGCCTTTGCACGACATCAACACCTTGTCTGTGTATTCTTTGATTTAGAGAAAGCCTATGACTCTACATGGCAATATGGCATCCTGCAGCAACTCCATTTATATGGCCTGCGGGGTCGCCTTCCACGCTTTCTTAAGGAGTTTCTCAGTGGTCGCAGTTTTTCTGTGAGGGTTGGTACAACCCACTCGGCATCTGTTGCACAGGAGGAGGGCGTCCCCCAGGGAAGCGTCCTCAGTGTCACATTGTTTGCAGTAGCAATTAATGCCATTGCCTCATCCCTTCCAGACGGTATATCTAACTCGATGTACATTGACGACCTAGCAGTCTGGTTTGCTGCTTCCCGTATGTCAGTGGCGGAGCGGCGCATGCAGCTTGCTCTTGACAGGGTGTCACGTTGGACTGGTTCTCATGCGTTTCGATTTTCTCCTTCCAAGACAGTTGCTATGCACTTTTGCCGCATCCGAGGCGTCCACCCGGATCCGGACTTATTCATGTATGGTCATCGGATACGTTGTGTCGAGGAGACTCGCTTTTTGGGTCTCCTTTTTGACAAACGTTTGACTTTGGTTCCCCACTTGCGTACACTTAAGGTCTCTTGCCTCAAAGCTCTTAACCTGTTGAGGGTCCTGAGCCATACATCCTCCGCCTATACCATGTTCTTATTAGGTCAAAACTCGACTATGGGTGTGAGGTATACTCTTCTGCCACCGATGCCCGTCTCAGAGTTCTAGACCCTGTTCATCATGCTGGAGTACGTCTGGCGACCGGAGCCTTCAGGTCGTCCCCAATCCCCAGTCTCCTGGTGGACGCTAATGAGCCACCTCTTGATCTCCGTTGCCAGTCCTTGATGGTTCGTTGTTGGCATCGATTACATCAACTTCCTGACTCCCTACCTTGCTTGGCGGTGTCATCTGATATCATGTCTCAGTACTACATTTTACATTCTCGTGCACCATGGCCCTTTGGCTTCCGGGTCAGGAAGGCTATGGAGGAGATGGGCATAGATGACTTCCAGATTTGTCCTGTGAGGGTCCCCAGGGTGGCTCCATAGCTTCTTCCAGATGTTTTCCCCTGCACCTGCTTTACAGACAAAAAGGAATCTCTTCCTCCTCCAGTGGCTCGTTCCCTCTTTTTAGAACATGCCTTCACTCGCAAGGAGTCCCTCCCTGTCCTTTTTTACTGCTGAGCTCTCGGCCATTTTATATGCCCTCCAAGTGATTTTTACTCTCCCTCAGCCTTCTTTTACTATTTTTAGCGATTCCTGTAGTGCCTTGCAGGCCTTGTGCAATTTTAACTCTTCCCATCCCCTGGTGTTGGCCATTCTTGAGTGGCTTGTCCTCCTGGGTCGTCGTGGCCGGAAAGTAACTTTTTGTTGGGTCCCGGCCCATGTGGGTGTTGATGGGAATGAGCGGGCTGACGCCCTGGCTAAGGCTGCGGTCTCCAATTCCCGGCCTCCTGCCAGGCGTCATCTGTTCCTGCAGTGGACCTTCGACTCTACATAGATGCTACCGTTCGTTCCTGCTGGCAGGACAGATGGGACGCCATCGGGGCTAACAAGCTCCGCGACATCCGCCAGCGCCTTGGTTTGTGGAGCTACAGTGGCCTGTCCCGCCGGTGGGAGACGGCTCTTGTCCATCTCCGCATTGGCCACACATTATTGACTCATGGCTTTTTAATGGAGAGGGCTCACCCTCCCTACTGTGATGATTGTCTTGTCCCTTTGACAGTACGGCATCTTATTGTCGAGTGTCCCAGCCTTGGGGACCTTCGTCGTAGGCACCTCTCCGAGTACCGGAGGGGTGACGGTTCTTACAGTCTCTCCCAGGTGCTCGGGGAGGAGGCTTGTAGTGTGGGAGGGAACACCCTCTCCTATGTGGAGGAGGCTGGCCTCCTCCAAAAGTTGTGAATTATATTATATATATGGCTTTTTAGATAGTTCAACGTTTTCTTATCTTTTATATATTTTACTTGAATTAGTCAGTTTTTTTTTTTTTTTTTTTTTTTTTTTTTTTAGTATAAATGTGCCTTTTAGTTTGTATGTTCTTTTATTCATGCTGCCTATCCCTTTCGGGGTGGAGAAGTCTGTTTAATTTGTGTAAATATTTTATTAATGATGTAGATGACTACTTTGTGTTGGGCGGTACATGACCATAGCTGTTGCGCCGCCAAATGCCTCATGGTATTTCTAAATCAATCAATCAATCAATCCTAACCATCATGAACGAGTCATGGGGTGTAGGAAGATTGCCCCTGGCTTGGAAAAAAGCAGATATTCTACCCATTCCAAAGCCCAAAGAGAAGGGCAAGTACAGACCAATACTTCTGACGAGATGTCTCTGTAAAACTATGGAGAGGATGGTGCTCAACCCACTCTTGTGGAAGCTTGGTCCATGGCATCCACATCTCTTTGGCTTTGTCAAGAGAACTGGGACCACAACTGCCATTGCATCTCTACTGAGCACGGTAAAGGACCGAAAGGCCATTGTCGTGTTTCTCGACCTAGAAAAAGCCTTTGAACTAGCAAACTCTCATGCCATACTAGAAGCACTAGCAGAAAGGGGAGTTAGAGGCCGAATGCTCGCATTGGGCACAGGACTACCTCTCGGACCGCACCTCCAGGGTCAAGTACCAAGCGAGTATCGACTTACCAGTCCCTAGAAAACGGAACTCCACAGTTCTTAAGCCCAACGCTCTTCAATATTCTTATGGAAGAGCTAGTGCAACTCCAGTTGCCGGCTGGTGTCAAACTGATCAGCTATGCTGACGATCTGGCACTTCTGATTCGGGGGCGAAATATGAGAAGAGCTCAGAAAAGTCTCGACCTGATCAAAGGGAAAAGTAAAAACCTGGGTTTGAAAATCTCCAGAGAGAAATCAAAGGCCATATTCATCAGGGGGAGAGCTCCCCAAGAGCATCTGCACATACAGGACACCCGACTTGAATGGGTGTCAACTTACCTGTACCTAGGAGTCTGGATAACACACAGCCTCAGTTGGAAAAGAGAGATAGAGTACCTGCAGGATAGGACTAATTTTCGTCTTGCAGCCCTGAGGGCCCTAGTGTCCTATGACAGCAGTGCTTCAAACATAACTCTCACGATGTTCTACAAACAAGCCATCTGATCAATCATCGATTATGCTGCCATAGTGCTTCCAGGTATACCAAAGACCTTGGCACGCAAGCTGGAATGCATCCAGAACAAAGCTCTGAGGACCATATATGGTGCCCCATTATGAACCAAAACAGAAGTGATGCAGCATGAATCTGGTCTGGGTTCTATCCAAGACAGAATTGACTATGTAGTGTCATGGGTGGTAGCTAGAACCATACATCACTATAGGGATAATCCTTTCAAAAGTGAGGTTATCAAAGAACTGAGAAAGGACAGGCAGAGTGCAAAGAGAGACACCTGGATCCGAAGGGTGGCAGACACAGTACACAGCCTTATCAATGTCAAACTTCTCTTGAAGAAGGATACAGACTCACCAGCCGGTGAGTACCATGTGCCACCACCGTGGACCACACCAGCCGTCAAAACAGAGATAGTTCGGCTTCCGAGAGGTAAGAAAGACCTTAGCTAAAATGAACTCCTCCAGCATGCCAACAGAGTGATGGGCAGCAGGAATGACACTGATGGCTCCATGGACCCAGAGAGTGGCAGGGCGGGTGCCGCTTTTGTCCTTGGCAACAGTGTCTTTGGTTGGAGGACCTCTGACCACTGCAGCTCCACTCAGACTGAGCTAACAGCAAATAGCCCAGGCTATGCAGCATGCGGAGAGAAGAGCAGAGAAGAGCACATCCTCATCTACTCAGATTCAATGACGGCACTGCAGAACCTCAGGAAGTACTTGCCACGGCACAAAGGATTCAGGGACAAGGGAGGAACATCACAATCTGTTGGATCCCAAGTCATGTTGGAGTGGACGGAAATGAGAAGGCTGACAAAGGAGCCAAATTGGCAGCCAGAGGATCTACTCCGACATTCAAAATCCCTTCCAGCCTTAAGAAAACCAAGAGCATGGTTGGGGCTGCAGTCAAGGATAGAATACTTTCCAGACTTAGAGACGTCTCTGCAACCTCATGTGCTGCCAGGTGGTACACCCTAGCAACAGGAATGATATCCCTCACAACCAAAGTTCCATGCCAAGACTGGACCAACTTACATCAGATCAGGATAGGATATGTAACGATACGTTACTGCATTTTAAAAGAAGCATCGGAAGAGTGTCAGCACTGTGGAAACAGACTGAAGAGCCACTCATTCACTACCTTCTGGAGTGCCAAAGCACAGCCAGCTTAAGAAGGAGACCCCGAGTGCAGACCGGCGAAGACCAAGTCACCACAGGAGCAACTCAAGTGCACTTCCTCATGTATGACATCGTAAGGACAGTTAGCTTCATGAGGGGATGCGCCCCTCTGTGGTAAACATACACTTGCAGCACCAAGAGTTCAAGGCACCTCTCCTACTACCAGCCTGTGACGTGTGTAGGTCACTGAAGGTCTCACTCAGCAATGCCACTGCTCGGTTAAACCACATGGTTTGCTGGTGAGAGACACTCCCTCATGGAAAAAGCAGTGGACAAGCAGAGCCTAAGGCTATTTGTGTACTTCCGTCCTCAAGCCTGGGTCCTGATGGCTCTCGCCCCACCCCACAAACCTAAACTGCAACATACACATTTTACACACACTACAACGAACGCCAACATCCACACAATCAAGCACACTATACTAATCATCATTTTTCTTCCAGGGCTTTAACCTTAGGGAAACAGGGCTGAAACCCTTGTAACCCCTTACTTCCTTCAAATCCTCACCCCTCTTCTCTTGCACTTTATCAAACCCACTCGTCAACGATACCCTCGCTCTCACACACATTACTGGATTATTTCAGCAAGGTGAATATCCAATAACTCTTCCTCCAACTACACTCCGTTCCAACTTTGAAATAAAAGCTAAAAGTCTTTACCTTAAATCTTTACTACACACTCTCACCCAATCACTCATTATATCAATCTATAGAAACTCTGCTTTTCCATCAGAGTTCAACCTCTTACCTCTTCAACTAGACTAAGTTCCAGACCTTACTCCAACTTTTACTAAACCACTCAGACTATCCCCTACTCTACAAGACTTTTTGATATCCTGCATTTCCACCAGGATTCAACATTCTTCACTACTGATTTGGAGGGGGGATTGGCGGTGGATCGGTGGTTGTAGTGTGCTTCCCCTTCACGGCGGTTCCTTCTGGAGGTCTTAAAGTGGCATGACTATAAACAACACAATGTGGTTAACCAAGCTGGCATCCGCCCCTGAACAGGGTCCGGTGTTGGTGTGGTACCAGACTGTTGGGCCCGCCATCACAGGCATAAGGCCCAATCAGAGGTAACTTCCCCTGCAATAAAAAACAAAACAAAAAAACACCGAGTCATTCTCACCTCGACCACAGAGATGACAAGTCCTTAAAACCAAGACACTGAAGAAGGGTCTACGACCCGAAATCGCGATATGGCAAACTCACACTCTTCTTATGGAAAAGTGTTAAGGGGGAAGTTCAATGTTGGTAAATCTTGACAAACTGAGTCCTCCAAACTATTCAAAACAACAGGCCACCATTATTTTTTTTCATCTGGTCTTGTTTCCTGGCATACTTTGGAGGAATCAAGACACTCAAATGTACCAAAAGTAGACCATCCCCTTAACTCAACTAAAGGAAGATGTTAAAAAATCAATCAGAAATAAAGAAAATCTACTTAGGAAAATATATAATGCCGAACTTACCATCGCCTTCAACCAAACTTGTTTAAGAGAAAACCTCCTGCCCAAATATACCCTTAATATATATATATATATATATATATATATATATATATATATATATATATATATATATATATATATATATATATATATATATATATATATATATATATATATATATATATATATATATATATATATATATATATATATATATATACCCTATTTTGGATTAAACTGCCAAATCATGAAAGCCCCTATGAAACATGAAAAACGCCTCAAATGCGAGATACTCATCGATAACGTGCAGAACCTGGCGAAACAAGAGAAAATCACAGTGGAACCTCCATTCAAGACCGAGGTCATTAGTGAAGCTTCCAAGACCAGAGGCAACTATAACAGCCAAATCCTGAAGAGAAGACACATCGAAGCTGCCAAATATCTCCGTGCTGACCCCGACATCACTCTAGCAGCAGACCCTGTACTACGGGGAAAGATGTGATAAGGTGGCACGATTAGGGCAAGCTCATCCAAACATTTACCGTGATAATATCTATAAAATAAGGCAAGGGATGCAACATTTTTTCGGATGTGTAAAGGAGGGAATTCATTTGTGATTAGAGGGTTATTGATACTTCGTACAGCTTTATTTTGAATTTTGTCTAATTGCCTAAGTGCCACCTCCCCACATCCACTCCATAGTGGTAAGCAGTATTCCATCTGAGAACGAACATGGCTCTTATAAATTACAGCTAACTGCTCGTCAGTGAAAAATTCACGAACTCTGTAGAGAAGACCTAACTTTTGCGAGGCCTTTTTAGCAATAATAATATTGAACGAACATAGGATGTCCATCTAAGGTTAGCACTGAGGAATACACCAAGAATATTAATACTTGAAGATAAGGGAATATTTGTATTATTGAAAGTTATGAGTGATTCAGAAGGGATTTGTCTATTGGTTAATTGAATGTGTTGAGTTTTATTAGCATTAAAAGAGACCATATTTGTCTGTCCCCATTCGTTGATTATGTATAAGTCCTGATTTAAAGAGATTGCAGTGTTAATTTTGGAGTTTAGAAAATCCGTTTTTACGAATGATAGATTAGGTGTGAATGAACTATGAAGTGTTGAGTCATCTGCATAAGAGTAGATAGGATTGTGGGTGACATTGAAAAGATCATTGATGTGTATAGGAACAAAGTTGGGGCCAAGACTGATCCTTGAAGGACGCCAGCATTAATGGAATGGAATGTTGAAAAAATACCTTCTATCATAACACGGATTTTCCTGTTGTTGAGATATGAAGAAATAAATGGGACCAGTTATATAAGACCATAGTTAGGAAGCTTGAATACCAAGGATCGGTGCCAAACCCTATCAAAGGCCTTGGAGATGTCTAGAGCTATTGTATGAGTTGCACCATGCTGATCTATTTACTGAAAACTTTTATGTGTAATATAGCTGAGTATGTCTGCAGTGGATCGTCTGTGCCTGAATCCATATTGTTTAACAGTTTATTGGTTTGGAGTTGTTTGGTTATGTGATTATTTATTACAATTTCCAATACTTTACCCAGAGTGGAAGTTGTTGTTGTTGTAGTTCACCAGACTGTCTGGTCGAGCAGTCCCGAATCTGGTTGACCGAAATCGCGCAGATGCTCGGACCCCCAAATAGGAGTCAGGGTGATAGTGGGATCTGTTTCTTCGAAGGCAGCAGACAAAGGGACTGCTGGTTCACGGGCATGTACCCCCGAGCCAGCAAACCCACCATCTGTAGTCTTCCTTGTTGTGCCACCCAATCGGGCGATCTCGTCGGCTACCCAGGAGGAATGAGAGATAGTAAGGGAGACAGACAAAACAGGCCAGGGTGTGGTAGAGGATGTCAGATTCCTCATTTCTTGATAGAACCAGCCTTCACCAGTGTGTTGCTGGGTAGTTGAGATGTGTGCTGGGTAGTTTACATCAACACATGTTCCCCCACCAGTGTGTACTGGGTTATTTACGTCAACACATCTTCCCTCACCGGTGTGTGCTGGGTAGTTGAGAAGTGTGCTGGGTAGTTTACATCAACACATCTTTCCCCAGCCATCAACACATAGGGGACATAGGGGGCTGGGAAAATTGTCCAACAATTCCACTGACCCAGCAATTGAACCAAAGATCTCTCGCGTGTCGAGCGGGTGTGTTAACCATTACACCATCAGCACCCCCTAGAGTGGAAGTAATAGCTATTGGTCTGTAATTGGTTGGATCAGATGAGGTACCTTTTTAGGGCACTGGGTGGATATTTGCTTCTTCCCAGGTTTTAGAGAAAGAGGCAGTCCGAATACATTAGCGGAATAGTTTGGAAAGTATGGGAGCCAGTTCTCTGGAGGATTTCATATGGGCCAGGGGCTTTACCAGAAATTAAGTTACCTATGATTCTATTAACATGTTTGGTCTGGATCTTCAAAGTGGAAATGTCTGGGGAATCAATATTGAGTACGGGAACATTCTGTTCCCTATTTTCCATGGTTGAATTAGTGGAAAATATACTGGCAAGGACATTGGCTTTTCCACGTGGGTCACTTACTAGTGTACCTCTTGGAGATTTAAAAGTTGGAATGGATGATGCTTTATTGAAATTGGAATTGAAAGAGTTAAGAGTTGACCAAATTTTTTTATTGTCATTGGGATTATTTAATAATTTCTTTGCCTGATTATGAAGGGAGTTAGATTTGGCCAAACCTGTTACCACTTTAGCATAATTTCTAACAATTTTGAAATAATTATATGATTATAATGTTCTTGATGGTTTGCATTATAGGCTGTTGCTTTTTGTGATATTGCTCGGGCGCAATTATGGTCAAACCATTTTGGGGAGTCAGATCTTTTGTTGTATTTCTGGGAAGGTTTGAAAAGTTCCATTCCGATATTGATGAAATCATTGATAAGGTTTAGAGTGCAGTTTGAATCGTTTGAAAAAAAATTATCGCCAGGGAATGACGACTAGATAATTTCTGAATCCCTCCCAATCCACCCTGTCATAGTGCCACTTTGTCACCGTGACACGTTCGGAGTGGGTAGGAGTTTGGGATGTAGAGAAAGAGGCCTTTATGAGGCAGTGGTCAGATGTACCGAGTGGTGATAATACTTCTGTAACATAGTCATCTGGGTTATTAGATAAAAATGTCTAGTAACTATGGGTTATGATCAGGGTTGTTTGGTATGCGAGTCGGTTGCTGTAGAGGTTGAATGAGATAAAATGAGTCAGCTCACAGCTCACATTCAAACCCAGAATCATCAGTTCTGGCCGAATGAATGAGCCATTCAACAATATGGACGTTGAAATCACCCAAAATCATAATTTCAGAGGCGTGGTTAATATCCACGTTACCGAGTTGAAATGATAAAGAGTCAAAGGGGCTTGGGTCTGGATTGGCATTTGGGGATCGGTAAACACAACAGATATAATTATTTGGTTTGATTTGAAGATTGTAGTTTGTAAATGGAATAATCAAAGTTAGGTGATGTAAAGTTGATTAGACTGTCGAGGGTGAGTTCAGTTTTAGTGAAGCAATAAATACCGCCCTTAGACTTAATGTTATGGTGAAATTAGTAGCTGGGAAAGTTGAAAATGGAGGGATCAGTTATAGGTGAAGTTTGGGTTTCTGTGTGTGAGAAAAAGTAGGCTGGGGGATTGGGCTTCTAGAAACTGGTGAACATAATCGAGATTTGAAAGAAGTCCATGAATGTTCGGAAAGTAAATTGCTTCTCTACACTGACGAGCTGACACAGTTACTTGATGACGACCGGGAGAGCCCTGTGTGTGCAGCCCTACCCTGCCGTGGGTGGTCATCCGTGATACCATCGCGTTTGCTTTTATTATTGTAGATGCCATGATTTTGGGGTCTAGAATTGTTCGTGCAATTTGAAGTGTTGTGATGTGTGAAGAATTGTGTGTATGGAGAGGGTGATAGGTGTAGTGTTTATATGGTATGATTATGTGTGTGTAATTATTAGGTTTTCCTGGAGCCCAATTGTGTGGGAGGCAGAAGGTTTTGGTCCAGCAACCGTGGCCTGGGAGAGAAAATAGTACCCAGGAGTACATGAGTTTCCCGTTACCCCGGTGGTAGTCCTGCACTGGCTCGGGGCTCCTACCCCTCCTGCTAACATGTCTTGTTTCCTGCGTCTTTTTCGAAATCTCCACCACCTTCACTGTTCCTCTAATCCTTATATTTCTGAGTCGGTCCTCCCTCGTCACGCTACACATCCATCGCAGCATCCTAATTTCTGCTACATCCAGTCTCTTCTCAGTTTCTTTCTTCACAGGTAATACCTCTGCTCCATACATCATTGCTGGTTTCACCACAGTTCTGTAATCCTTTAATTTCACCGGACACTCCTGTCACACAATACTCCTGATACATCTCTCCAACTCCTCCATCCTGCTTGGATTGATTGATTGATTTATTTATTGATGCCATTAGGCATCTGGCGGCGCAACAACAATGGTCATATACCGCCCAACATAAAAAGGTCATCTACATCATTAATAAAATATGTATAAAGATTAAATAATTTTCACTACCTCGAAAGGGAGAAGCAGCATGAGTAAAACCCACGTCTTCAAAAAAAAAAAAAATATATATATATATATATATATATATATATATATATATATATATATATATATATATTAATGAAATAACCTACATAAGTTAAATATATAAAATAATTGAAATATTAATGAAGGAAACAAACTTTAACTACCTAAAAGTTAATAGCCATAAATACAATCAAATTCACAATTTGTGGAGAAGGCCAGCCTCCTCCACATAGGAGAGGGTGTTTCCTCCCACTCTACAATCCCCCCCCCCGAGCACCTGGGAGAGACTGTAAGAACCGTCACCCTTCCGGTACTCGGAGAGGTGCCTACGACGAAGGTCCCCATGGCTGGGACACTCGACGATAAGATGACGTACTGTCAAAGGGACCAGACAATCATCACAGTAGGGAGGGTGAGCCCTTTCCATTAAAAAGCCATGAGTCAATAATGTGTGGCCAATGCGGAGACGGACAAGAGCCGTCTCCCACCGGCGGGACAGGCCACTGTAGCTCCACAAACCAAGGCGCTGGCGGATGTCGCGGAGCTTGTTAGCCCCGATGGCGTCCCATCTGTCCTGCCAGCAGGAACGAACAGTAGCATCTATGTAGGGTCGAAGGTCCACTGCAGGAACAGGATGACGCCTGGCAGGAGGCCGGGAATTGGAGACCACAGCTTTAGCCAGGGCGTCAGCCCGCTCATTCCCATCAACACCCACATGGGCCGGGACCCAATAAAAAGTGACTTAGCGGCCACGACGACCCAGGAGGACAAGCCACACAAGAATGGCCAACACCAGGGGATGGGAAGAGTTAAAATTGCACAAGGCCTGCAAGGCACTACAGGAATCGCTAAAAATAGTAAACGAAGGCTGAGGGAGAGTAAAAATCACTTGGAGGGCATATAAAATGGCCGAGAGCTCAGCAGTAAAAATGGACATGACAGAAGTTAGCCTGCATCCACGGCAAAAGTCAGGAAAGACAACTCCAAAGGCAACTCCAGCATCAGACTTTGCGGCAGAAGTGCATAGCAACTGTCTTCGAAGGAGAAAATCGAAACCCATGAGAACCAGTCCAACGTGACACCCTGTCAAGGGCAAGCTGCATGCGCCGCTTCGCCACTGACATACGGGAAGCAGCAAACCAGACTGCTAGGTCGTCAACGTACATCGAGTTAGCTATACCGTCTGGAAGGGATGAGGCAATGGCATTAATTGCTACTGCAAACAATGTGACACTGAGAACGCTTCCCTGGGTGACGCCCTCCTCCTGTGCAACAGATGCTGAGTGGGTTGTACCAACCCTCACAGAAAAACTGCGACCACTGAGAAACTCCTTAAGAAAGCGTGGAAGGCGACCCCGCAGGCCATATAAATGGAGTTGCTGCAGGATGCCATATTGCCATGTAGTGTCATAGGCTTTCTCTAAATCAAAGAATGCACAGACAAGGTGTTGATATCGTGCAAAGGTCTCACATGCAGCAGCTTCCAACCTGACCAGAGCATCTGTAGTGGAACGGTGTTTACGAAAGCCAGACTGGGACGGAGACAGAAAATCACCCCGTTCCAAGAAGTATACCAGTCTGACATTCATCATCTTTTCAAATAGTTTACCGAGACAGGCGAGAGAAAGCAGCGCGCTTCTCCCGCACAGCAGTGGTGCAGACTGGTGACCACCAAGGGACAGGACGTTTGGGAAAGTAGCCAGAAGTTCTAGGGATAGAGTTGAGAGCAGCAGAGTGGAGCATATCAGTAAAATAAGTTACAGCCTCGTCAGAGCTACCGAAATCGGCTACAGAAGAGACCGAAGAAGTTAGCTCTCTAAAAAACTGCCAGTCAGCCTTCTCTAATTTCCACCTAGGAAGACGAGACTGTGGTTCGTACCTGTTACCTTCTAAAAGTATAGGGAAATGGTCATTGCCATATAAGTCAGGGAACACTCTCCAAGTAAAATCCAATAGAGCACTGGGTGAGCAAAGGGAAATGTCAATGGCGGTAAAAGTCCCAGTAGGGCTATTAAAATGTGTCACATCTCCCGTATTTAAAACCCCTAATCACTCATCCTCAATAAAAGAAGCCAATAAAACACCCCTGGGGTTGACCGAACTGTCACCCCACAGAGGATGATGCCCATTAAAATCACCCAATAAAATAAAGGGAGATGGAAGGTCCCGTACAAGATGGTTGAGATCACCCCTCTCAACTGTAACACTGGGAGGAAGGTATAGACTGCACACAGTGTACGGGCGGTCCATAAATACCTTAGCTGCAACAGCCTGGAGCGGAGTGTCAAGCTACAGGCTCCTGCATGGAATATCTCGGCGAACTAGGATGGCAGAGCCACCATGATGACCCTGCCCTTCAAATGAATTGGAATAAAATGCAGAGTATGCTGGAGGACTGGCAGGAATGTAGTCCCCAAGCATTGTCTCTTGGAGAGAAACACATGCAGGAGAGAAGCTAGAGAGAAGAACGCTCAGTTCCTCCCAAGAAGCACGCAAGCCACGGCAATTCCACTGAAGGACCTTGAACGGTGTTACTTTAGTTCTGATTTTTGGGAAGACTCACGGAGGTACTTCCCACTACCACCTCGACCTGAAGGTTTACACAAACAATAAGATTTGTCTAATCCTGGGCCACTAGAAGAAGAGCGAACCCGAGGAGTAGTACTTAGGCAGTAATTGGGACCCATAGACGAGTCCCTGAAGCATCTGATATGTTAGAAGAAGATGAAGGTATATGAGATGGGATATTCTTTGAAACAATTACATCGGTTCTGTCCTGTACAGCAGTGGTATCACTGACACAGGCAGATACATCAACATCCATAATACAGGTGGTAGAATCACTCCGCTGCTCAAGCGGAAGAGAAAGTGAATCTTTTGAAGTCACAACATCCGTGGCATCCACATTAACTTCACGCCCCTCTGATGATCCCGAAGGAAGCTTGCGAGGAGGAACTTCTGTTGAATCAAGAGATTCATCAGAGCCACGAGAACGCTTCTGGTGAAATTGAGAGGAAACTATGGATGAGTCCACAAGAGATGGTTCCCTCACAAGGTGGAACATCTATAGAGTCAAGTGCCTCAGAGGAACCACGAAGGCGTCTCTGTGGCAGTTTAGGTAACTTAAGTTTCCTTTTGGGAGAGCGTGTGGTAGCGTGAACCTCTACCACATGGACACCTTTAGCTAAGGTCTGAGAATTGTCATCAGTTGAAGGGTCACCAGAATGAGTGTCTGATAAAGTTTCCATGACAGAGAAACTATTATGTAGAGTAACCTTAGAAACGTTCTCACTAGAGCAAAAAGCAGCTGCCTCTTGAGAGGGTTGAGAGGGTGCTGCAACCAATTTAGGGCGAAGGGAGGAGGCGTATGTCTTCACACCACCATCCTTCTGTCGCCTGAAGTTGTCTGGTACAACCTATGCTAATGAATTGAGTATTAGCCAAGTGGAGGATATCCTGCTCAAGTAGGTACATCTTACATTGGCGAGAACGCAAGGGGTGAACATCTCTGCAGTAAAAGCAGTAACTCTCTGACCGACACTCAGAAGTAAGATGTGAGTCAAGAGCAGAACAATTACCACACCGGGAACGGTTGTTGCAGTTCCTCTTCCCATGACCAAACTCATAACAACAGAAACACTGTAGGGGACGCTCAACAAAAGGCTTCACCTCAAATTAGGTGGGGTTAATGTTAATGCGATCTGGGATATGCGACCCATAGAAAGTGAGGATGATCATATTTTTACTGCCTTTCATCTTCGTTACTCGTTGGACACTGTCTGGGCACATAGAGAGAATGTCCTCTTTTGAAAATTCATATAGGTCCTCATTATATATACGCCCCTTGCTATAATTAAATGTTCGATGTGGTTTAATAGATTCAAACATGCTATCAGAAGGACAGGGGAGATTGAGGAGCATCATGGCCTGTGTAAGATCTTTGGCTCTGATTAAAACGCCCTTACCATATTTCTTTATGTGGCCCATTGGTAATAATCCAACTTCTTTCTCCAGATACCGGGAAGCATGGATAAAGTTACCACGTCCCTCCCTGTAGTAAGCCACAAACCAAAAGGGTGTAGGAACCCGACGTTCCTTTGGGACATGCTCCACAGTGTCATCAAATATATTAGGGCAGTAGTCATTGTCACTGTTAACTACATTGATGGACCGCATCATCTGAGCTTTACAATGAGTATCCCCCACCGTCAGAGAATCTTTTGCCTCAAATGCTGCTTTGGCAGCAGCATTTGTATTGAAAGTAATATAGCACCGATTAGACCTACAATCACTGTCATATGTGATTCGGATTCGAAGGACTACTCCAAAGCACTTAAAAATGGAGTGGATAGCGCCATAGGAAAAGGATGCAAGTACATTCGTTAACATTAATGTGTCCAGATCGCTAACAGGGTTCTTCGACACAACACCCGACCTGCTAGGTCTACTCTTATTCGCAGCTTTCTGCATATTACCACGACCAGAGAGTGACGTCTCGAGGGCCTGGTCGACCACCGCTCGAGGAAGAGATTGGGGCTTTTCTGTATCCATATATCATTGATTTGTTGTTTTTGGCCCCAGGAGCCAAGAGCTACTACCTACCGGGCAGATGAGGGGACCGAGCGCTGGTCGCCGCGGGTGGGGTACCTCTTCCCCCACTGGGCCACTCGTTTTAATAAGCAGCCCAGGATAATTGACGAACAGCTGGGCCCAGTTCACCTCTGAAAAATACCAGACGTTTCTTCGTGGACTCGAACCCGGGCCCTTGCCACTCGCAGTCCGTCTCTCTATTCACTCTGCCATCGCCTCCCCCAATATGAATACTGGGCTTGTTGTTCCTCTTCCAGGCAAGAACCCAAACTGATATCTGGATACCCACCTTCATATCTCGTCCAATATCCTTTCCCAGACCTTCATCGTATGAGACAGCAATTTAATTCCACGATATTGCTGGAGGACGTGGAGAACTTGGAAAAGAACGGGGGACATCATTGTAACACCGACCTTCAAGCAAGAACTCGTTGCTGAGGCTTCTAAGTCCCACGGCAGTTTTAACAGCAACATCATCGAAAAAAGACATATCGAAGCTGCTAAGCAATTGAGGGCAGATCCAGACACTACAATAAGAAGAGCTGACAAGGCCGCAACATATGTCCTAATCAACACTGAAGAATATCTCCAGAAAATCGACGCCATCCTAGAAGACCAGTCAAAGTTCAAGAGAGTAACAAAGGACACAACTGAGACACTCAAGAAAGAAGTCAACCAACTGATTACAACCAACAATGCTGCCACGAACTCTGACAAACTCAACAAACTAATAGGGCAATATGGTATGGGCTATTGCTATGGTAATGCAAACACGCATAAACCTGGTAATAAGATTCGACCAATAATTTCCCAAATCCCAACACCGACCTACATCCTTGCCAAGAAACTGTGCACCCTCCTCACCCCTTACGTGCCTTCAACCTACAGCCTCAGCTCAGCAACAGATTTTCTTGATATTCTGAAGACCAACACAGCAACAGGACACCTCTCTTCCCTAGATGCCGAGTCATTATTCACGAACGTCCCTATCGACAGAATAGAGTACATTATAAATCGAGTCTACCACAACGAGTCCACCCCGAAGCTCAACATCCCTGAACGAATACTATGCGGCCTTCTCCAGTGCTTCACGAAAGAGGCCGTATTCATATGCCCTCTAGGAAATAAATATCAACAACTTGACGGCGTGGCCATGGGCTCCCCAATTGGCGTACTTCTGGCCAACTTTTTCATGGGATGTGTAGAAGAGGAAGTATTCAGCAAGACAACCAAAACCGACATCTACTGCAGATATATTGACAACATATTTGTAAAGAGCAGCAGTGAAGACGATATTGAACAGCTGAGACTCTGTCTGCTGGAGACCTCCGGCCTTACCTTCACAAGAGAAAGAAGCGTGGACGGCACCAGACCCTTCCTCGACGTGCTGGTGAAGCAAGACGGGGACTCCTTCAGCACAGACGTATACGTAAAGGCCACCAACCCTGGCCACTACCTATATGGTGGTAGTGAGTGTCATCAACTGTATAAAGACTCCACTATTGGGGCTTATATCCACAGAGCACTCACTCACTGTATCTCCTGGCAACAAATCCACGCCGAAATAGAACGATCCACCCAAGTATTGATCAACAATGGTGTCTCCACCAGCAGCATCAACCATCAAATCAACAAGATCATCAACAACTGGTACACATCAACACCAGGGGAAAGCCAGAGTGTGAATAAGATAAATATTTCATAGATCCACTTTCTCAACAGCATACAAAGAAGACGAAAGGATCATGAAACAACTTATAACACGAAATGTGAAACCGACTGACGAAGACAAACGACTCAAAATAATCATCTACTACAGGACCAAGAAAACCAGCCACCTACTACTCCGATACAGCCCCCGACAAGCCGAAAACATATTTCAATGGAAGAACGTCGTTTATAGGTTCACTTGCAATAGAGGGAACTGTGAAGCCCTCCCCTTAACCTATATCGGCATGACAACCATGAAATTGTCTCGGCGACTCAGTTACCACCTAACCTACGGAGCACCAAAGAAACACCTCTGACAAGACCATGACGTAGCCCTCACCAGAAAAATACTATAAAACAACACATAATTATTGACAGTAAGCGAAGACCAGCGACGTTTACCACCCCTCGAAGCCCTATATATAAAAGAAAATAACCCAAACCTGAACATACAAGCAGACGACCTGCGAGCTCTGCCAAGCTCACGGTGACCACCTACCGACCAATCAGGGCCAAACACGTCAGGTAGCACCAGATAAATAGCGCTACACCCGCCCAACTGACAGCTCTTCTCACCTGACACCACAGAGGAAAGAACACACCATCACACCACTGAAGAAGGGATCAGAAATCCCGAAATCGCGATCTGGTAAAAAAAAAATGCAATGGAAGGAAGAAGATATAGCTATGGAGAAGTCATCAACGACCTACCACAAGATTAGAAAACTATCCTACGCAACAAGGAGAACCTGCTTAGGAAAATACACAACGCCAATCATGCCATCACTTTCAATAAAACATGTATAAGAGAGAATCTCCTGCCTACTTATAACCTTACCGTCTCTGTTTGTCCGCTTATAATTCGAAAACAGTTACACCTACATCCAAAACTCATATATATTCTGAATCACCATCACCAGGCGAAGATATTGGTATAACGTAACATGACGTAACTTGATATAAAAATTACGTCATCTATTATAAATCCACTAAAAAATAAAACAGTTACACTCTCAAAACTATATATTCTGAATCAGCACCACCGGCAAAGGTTTTTATGACGTAACATGACGTAACTTGACGTAAAAATTATGTTAGAATGTCAAATATTCTATTTATCGGTTAAAACCCTAGGGAAGAACTCGAATGGAAAATTTCCGTTCGAGCTGCTAAAATCGGGTGCCAAAAGTACCGCTCGAACGGATTTTTTCCGTTAGAGCCGCTAAAAACGCACGCTAATTGTACAGATCGAGCTGAAGAAGGCATAATGGCTATATGGAAATTCAGTCAATCTCGGGCATTCAAGCTGAAAAGACATATATAAAGTAGAGTTTTGTTTGTGTGTCTGTGGGTGTGTGTGTCTGTCTGTCAGGCTATGGCCGTGAATACTGCTGGACGGAATGGCCTGAAACTTGGTACAAAGGTGTATTGTTACCCGAAGAAGAACATGAGCTTGGTATTGTGCTGAAACTTCGTCTTCAATGAGCAAATGAGCATAATGAGCAAAATGCTCTTAAACCTGCCTAATTGAGCCCAACTATTCCATCAAACACCCCATTACAGTTTAAGCAGCTGCGGTTCCCTGCTCGAGTCAGCTTTGCAATGACCATCAACAAAGCACAGGGTCAATTGCTTAAAACTGTAGGTCTGAGTTTGGAATCGGCATGCTTCTCCCACGGCCAACTCTATGTCGGCTGCTCAAGAGTCGGATCGCCACAATACATTTACTTCCATGAGCCAGAGGGTAAAACAACAAACATCGTTTACCCGGAAGTATTGACACCGTAATCAGAAGTAAGTATCAATACTTACCATCAGTTGTATTGTGCTAGTGCGAGCAGTCACTTACACAAGTCTGTTGTTGATGTCGTTGTTGTTGTTGTTGTGTGGCTGGCTTTTGTCTCTTTGGAGTATATTTTTAGAATAGGTTATGTGATTATTATGGTATGGAGAGTTAGCATACCTTGTGCTTTGTTTAACAAGATTTTATTAATAACCCAAGTTGTAGTACAGATTCACAAAAGGGTTAAGTTAGACTTAGGAGCTAACTTTAAAGAGAGAGATGGCTATGAGACACCTTTTGTAGCGATCGGGTATCTCTAGCATACTACCGTATAGGAGGTACAGTAGGAGCTCTCTGTGTGACTTGTGATGTCACTAACTGCTGAGACAGCTTTGGTTCCCATGCTTTGAGCTGTCTAGGTCAGCTAGTTTAAGCGATCATGTGAGGTACATGGTGTATGACTCACTAGGTATTATATGTAGATATATGTAGTTTTAACCGGTACAGTATATATCAGTTCTAGCCTCCCTCGGTATCAAGAGAACGGCAGAAGAGGTATCTACTGCCATCCAGAATGTGCTGGTACCACAACTGGTACAGCCCAACAGGAATGCCCAACAGGTAAATGTCAACGCTCCCGAAGAACACTGCACGCCTGTCAAACCAGGGGAAAAGGAGGCACCTAGAAGGGCACTGGCCCTCTCACCTCGTCCCAATCAAAGACCAGACCCGAATGAGGAAACGGTATGCTGAAGATCCTACAGTGGAACATCTGCGGACTCCGTGGCAACATCAACTCCCTAAAAGAAGCTGTTGTCAAGGAAGAGATCGATGTAGTCCTCTTCAAGAGACCCTCACTACTGACGAGACAACACCCAACTCCCAGGATTTGAACACTATACACTACCAAATAGTGATGAGCGAAGAAGTCTTACCACATACATTAAGAGAAGCATCCCTCAGGAACTCCTCGAACAGCCAACACCTTGCGGGAAAGGAGTGGAAGACCTGGCCATCAAGATCTGCACAGGATCCACAGACCTCCAAGTATACAACATAATTTTACAGAAGCCAAAGGTGGGAGCTGGATCTCTCTGAGCTCTTCAGCATACCACACTTCCTGCTGATTGTGGGTGATCTCAACACCCACCACAGCTTTCTTGGCTCAACATAACAATGATGCGGGGCGACACCTGGCCATGGTGATGGAGGAAACAGACAACATCTGTCTCCTCAACTCTGGCGTCTCCACACACCAAGCAGGAGGCAGGATTGACCTAACCTTTGTATCTAGAGACCTCGGCCACTGCTCGAAATGGTGGATCCACCCCTCCCTCACTAGTAACCACTATGCCATCAGGATAAGCCTGGAACTAAGAACCAGATCTTATGCTCCAAGACCACTCCCAGGATGGAACACCAAGAAGGCCGACTGGAGGAAGTTTGAGAGCCACCTACAAGGTTGGCACGACGAAACGAAATGGGAGGAGACCTTGATGCCAATCTCACAACATTCACTAATGCAATTAACAAGGCAGCTGAGAAATCCATCCCAAGAAGAGGACCGGTGCCAGACACCAGGACTACTGGTTCTATTGTGACGAAATTAGGGAACAAAACAGGAGAATCAACAACACAGAAAACTTCACAGGACAAACCCCACTGCTGAATCACTGCTGATACGGCACGCCAAGGAAATCTCGAGAAGAATGAAAGCAGAGAAATGATATGAGTGGTGCTCGACCATTGTCGAACACAGCAAACTGGGAGAGATATGGAGAAACATCAATATAGCTACAGGCAGGATGGCAACTCGTCTGCCTGCACGTCTCGACCCCTTCGAAGTTGCTGAAAGGCTTAATAGCAACTTTGCAGCAAGGGCAGCAACAACTAATCTCCCGATGGAAATACAGGACAGCCTACAACAGCTCCGTGACTCGAGACAAGAGAAAATAGATGAAGCAGTCCTCGAGCGAGATGAGACTGATAGACCGTTCATGCTGGATGAACTCTTAAGAGCCAGGAAGAAGAGCAAAGACACGGCCCCCGGAGATGATGGCATAACGTACTCAATTATTTCTGGACTGGGTACTGGGAGTCACGCGGCCCTCCTAACCATCACCTCCCCAACGGGAACCGCCTTGACGTGGTGGGGGGGCTTGCGTGTCTCTGAGACCTGGCGAGCTAGACTAGAGGGGGCTAAGGCCCCTGCTCTGCCCCGATTTCGGGGAGAGAGGGCTTCCCATGCTAGTAAGGTCGCCAGTGAGAGACCAGACTAAATGGTTCCCATGCATTAGGCTGCCAGTACGGGCCAACAGTGCTGCCCTCCGGAGGGACTGCCCTCTAGGGGCCGTCCTATGTTGGATGGTTGGGTGTCTGGGCCGGGAGATGTTGGGAAAGGGGGTCTCAGCACCATCGTGGGCAAACTTTCGAGCCATTGGGGCTGCTTTTTAAAACGAGTGGCCCCGTGGGGGAAGAGGTACCCCGCGACCAGCGCTCGGTCCTCTCATTTGCCCGGTAGGTAGTAGTTCTTAGTTCCTGGGGCCAAAAACACTAAACCAATGATATATGGATACAGAAAAGCCCCAATCTCTTCCTCGAGCGGTGGTCGACCAGGCCCTCGAGACGTCACTCTCTGGTCGTGGTAATATGCAGAAAGCTGCAAATAAGAGTAGACCTAGCAGGTCGGGTGTTGTGTCGAAGAACCCTGTTAGCGATTTGGACACGTTAATGTTAACAAATGTACTCGCATCCTTTACCTATCGCGCTATCCACTCCATTTTTAAGTGTTTTGGAGTAGTCCTCCGAATCCGAATCACATAAGACAGTGATTGTAGGTCTAATCGGTGCTATATTACTTTCAATACAAATGCTGCTGCCAAAGCAGCATTTGAGGCAAAAGATTCTCTGACGGTGGGGGATACTCATTGTAAAGTTCAGATGATGCGGTCCATCAATGTAGTTGACAGTAACAATAACTACTGCCCTAATATATTTGATGACTCTGCAGAGCATGTCCCAAAGGAACGTCGGGTTCCTACACCCTTTTGGTTTGTGGCTTACTACAGGGAGGGACGTGGTAACCTTATCCATGCTTCCCGGTATCTGGAGAAAGAAATTGGATTATTACTAATGGGCCACATAAAGAAATATGGTAAGGGCATTTTGATCAGAGCCAAAGATCTTACACAGGCCATGATGCTCCTCAATCTCCCCTATCCTTATGATAGCATGTTTGAATCTATTAAACCACATCGAACATTTAATTATAGCAAGAGGCGTATATATAATGAGGACCTGTATGAATTCTCAGAAGAGGACATTCTCGCTATGTGCCCAGACAGTGTCCAACGAGTAACGAAGATGAAAGGCAGTAAAAATATGATCATCCTCACTTTCTATGGGTCGCATATCTCAGATCGCATTAACATTAACCCCACCTCATTTGAAGTGAAGCCTTTTGTTGAGCGTCCCCTACAGTGTTTCTGTTGTTATGAGTTTGGTCATGGGAAGAGGAACTGCAACAACCGTTCCCGGTGTGGTAATTGTTCTGCTCTTGACTCACATCTTACTTCTGAGTGTTGGTCAGAGAGTTACTGCTTTTACTGCAGAGATGCTCACCCCTTGCGTTCTCGCCAATGTAAGATGTACCTACTTGAGCAGGATATCCTCCACTTGGCTAATACTTAATTCATTAGCATAGGTAGTGCCAGACGGCAACTCAACTTCAGGCGACAGAAGGATGGTGGTGTGAAGACATACGCCTCCTCCCTTCGCCCTAAATTGGTTGCAGCACCCTCTCAACCCTCTCAAGAGGCAGCTGCTTTTTGCTCTAGTGAGAACGTTTCTAAGGTTACTCTACATAATAGTTTCTCTGTCTTGGAAACTTTATCAGACACTCATTCTGGTGACCCTTCAACTGATGACAATTCTCAGACTTTAGCTAAAGGTGTCCATGTGGTAGAGGTTCACGCTGCCACACGCTCTCCAAAAAGGAAACTTAAGTCACCTAAACTGCCACGGAGACGCCTTCGTGGTTCCTCTGAGGCACTTGACTCTATAGATGTTCTACCTTGTGAGGCAACCATCTCTATGGACTCATCCATAGTTTCCTCTCAATTTCACCAGAGGCGTTCTCGTGGCTCTGATGAATCTCTTGATTCAACAGAAATTCCTCCTCGCAAGCTTCCTTCAGGATCATCAGAGGGGTGAAGTTAATGTGGATGCCACGGATGTTGTGACTTCAAAAGATTCACTTTCTCTTCCGCTTGAGCAGCGAAGTGATTCTACCACCTGTATTATGGATGTTGATGTATCTGCCTGTGTCAGTGATACCACTGCTGTACAGGACAGAACCAATGTAATTCTTTCAAAGAATATCCCATTTCATATACCTTCATCTTCTTGTAACATATCAGATTCTTCAGGGACTCGTCTACGGGTCCCAATTACTGCCCCAAGTACTACTCCTCAGGTTCGCTCTTCTCCTAGTGGGGCAGGATTAGACAAATCTTATTGTTTGAGTAAACCCTCAGGTCGAGGTGGTAGTGGGAAGTACCTCCGTGAGGCTTCCCAAAAATCAGTACTAAAGTAACACCGTTCAAGGTCCTTCAGTGGAATTGCCGTGGCTTGCGTGCTTCTTGAGAGGAACTGCGCGTTCTTCTCTCTAGCTTCTCTCCTGCATGTGTTTCTCTCCAAGAGACAATGCTTGGGGACTACATTCCTGCCAGTCCTCCAGCATACTCAGCATTTTATTCCAATTCATTTGAAGGGCAGGGTCATCATGGTGGCTCTGCCATCCTAGTTCGCCAAAATATTCCATGCATGAGCCTGGAGCTTGACAATCCGCTCCAGGCTGTTGCAGTTAAGATTTTTATGGACTGCCCGTACACTGTGTGCAGTCTATACCTTCCTCCCAGTGTTACAGTTGAGAGGGGTGATCTCAACCATCTTGTACGGGACCTTCCATCTCCCTTTATTTTATTGGGTTATTTTAATGGTCGTCATCCTCTGTGGGGTGACAGTTCGGTCAACCCCAGGGGTGTTTTATTGGCTTCTTTTATTGAGGATGAGGGAGTAGGGGTTTTAAATACGGGAGATGTGACACATTTTAATAGCCCTACGAACCACAGTCTCGTCTTCCTAGGTGGAAATTAGAGAAGGCTGATTAATAGTTTTTTAGAGAGCTAACTTCTTCGGTCTCTTCTGTAACCGATTTCGGTAGACCTTACGAGGCTGTAACATATTTCACTGATATGCTCCACTCTGCTGTCCTCAACTCTATCCCTAGAACTTCTGGCTACTTTCCCAAACGTCCTGTCCCTTGGTGGTCACCAGTCTGCACCACTGCTGTGCCGGAGAAGCGCGCTGCTTTCTCTCGCCTTTGTCGCAATCGTGGGGACCGAACTCTTTTAGAGGACTTCCGACGGGCAAGGGCTCGGGCTAGACGAGTCTTAAAAGAGGCCCGACGTGCATCTTGGAAGGCCTATGTGTCTTCAATTAATACTAAAACCCCACTCACCCAAGTGTTCAGAAGAGTTTGTAAGATAGCGGAGAAGTTTTCTCCTAGTTCTACACCTGTACTTAAGGTCAATGGAATTAAGATCATGGATGGTTTGACAGTGGCCAATACCATGGAGGAGGCTTTTGCAAAGGTCTCCAGCCGTGACTCTCGACCTCTGGCTGTCAGGCATGAGTTAAGAGCCAAGGAGCGTACTGTCCTGGATTTCTCAAGAAACGAGAATGAAAGTTATAACCATATATTCACCCTGAGAGACCTGCATTCTGCTCTCTCTCTCTCTACGGCAACACTTCTCCTGGGTCAGACAACATCCCATATGCAATGTTACGACACTTGGGTGAAGAGGCGATCTCATTTCTTTTAGCTTTATATAACAGAATCTGGCTGGAGGGTGTCTTCCCTTCTGGGTGGAGGGTTGCTACCATCCTTCCTTTTCTCAAGCCGGGCAAGGACTCTGGTGTTGCCCTCAATTATCGACCAATTGCCTTGACCTCCTGTCTCTGTAAACTATTTGAAAAGATGATGAATGTCAGACTGGTATACTTCTTGGAACGGGGTGATTTTCTGTCTCCGTCCCAGTCTGGCTTCCGTAAACACCGTTCCACTACAGATGCTCTTGTCAGGTTGGAAGCTGCTGCATGTGAGGCCTTTGCACGACATCAACACCTTGTCTGTGTATTCTTTGATTTAGAGAAAGCCTATGACACTACATGGCAATATGGCATCCTGCAGCAACTCCATTTATATGGCCTGCGGGGTCGCCTTCCACGCTTTCTTAAGGAGTTTCTCAGTGGTCGCAGTTTTTCTGTGAGGGTTGGTACAACCCACTCGGCATCTGTTGCACAGGAGGAAGGCGTCCCCCAGGGAAGCGTCCTCAGTGTCACATTGTTTGCAGTAGCAATTAATGCCATTGCCTCATCCCTTCCAGACGGTATATCTAACTCGATGTACGTAGACGACCTAGCAGTCTGGTTTGCTGCTTCCCGTATGTCAGTGGCGGAGCGGCGCATGCAGCTTGCTCTTGACAGGGTGTCACGTTGGACTGGTTCTCATGCGTTTCGATTTTCTCCTTCCAAGACAGTTGCTATGCACTTTTGCCGCATCCGAGGCATCCACCCGGATCCGGACTTATTCATGTATGGTCATCGGATACGTTGTGTCGAGGAGACTCGCTTTTTGGGTCTCCTTTTTGACAAACGTTTGACTTTGGTTCCCCACTTGCGTACACTTAAGGTCTCTTGCCTCAAAGCTCTTAACCTGTTGAGGGTCCTGAGCCATACATCCTCTGCCTATACCATGTTCTTATTAGGTCAAAACTCGACTATGGGTGTGAAGTATACTCTTTTGCCACCGATGCCCGTCTCAGAGTTCTAGACCCTGTTCATCATGCTGGAGTACGTCTGGCGACCGGAGCCTTCAGGTCGTCCCCAATCCCCAGTCTCCTGGTGGACGCTAATGAGCCACCTCTTGATCTCCGTTGCCAGTCCTTGATGGTTCATTGTTGGCATCGATTACATCAACTTCCTGACTCCCTACCTTGCTTGGCGGTGTCATCTGATATCATGTCTCAGTACTACATTTTACATTCTCGTGCACCATGGCCCTTTGGCTTCCGGGTCAGGAAGGCTATGGAGGAGATGGGCATAGATGACTTCCAGATTTGTCCTGTGAGGGTCCCCAGGGTGGCTCCATAGCTTCTTCAAGATGTTTTCCCCTGCACCTGCTTTACAGACAAAAAGGAATCTCTTCCTCCTCCAGTGGCTCGTTCCCTCTTTTTAGAACATGCCTTCACTCGCAAGGAGTCCCTCCCTGTGTACACTGATGGGTCAAAGTCTGATGCTGGAGTTGGCTTTGGAGTTGTCTTTCCTGACTTTTGCCGTGGAGGCAGGCTCCCTTCTGTCATGTCCTTTTTTACTGCTGAGCTCTCGGCCATTTTATATGCCCTCCAAGTGATTTTTACTCTCCCTCAGCCTTCTTTTACTAATTTTAGCGATTCCTGTAGTGCCTTGCAGGCCTTGTGCAATTTTAACTCTTCCCATCCCCTGGTGTTGGCCATTCTTGAGTGGCTTGTCCTCCTGGGTCGTCGTGGCCGGAAAGTAACTTTTTGTTGGGTCCCGGCCCATGTTGGTGTTGATGGGAATGAGCGGGCTGACGCCCTGGCTAAGGCTGCGGTCTCCAATTCCCGGCCTCCTGCCAGGCGTCATCCTGTTCCTGCAGTGGACCTTCGACTCTACATAGATGCTACCGTTCGTTCCTGCTGGCAGGACAGATGGGACGCCATCGGGGCTAACAAGCTCCGCGACATCCGCCAGCGCCTTGGTTTGTGGAGCTACAGTGGCCTGTCCCGCCGGTGGGAGACGGCTCTTGTCCATCTCCGCATTGGCCACACATTATTGACTCATGGCTTTTTAATGGAGAGGGCTCACCCTCCCTACTGTGATGATTGTCTTGTCCCTTTGACAGTACGGCATCTTATTGTCGAGTGTCCCAGCCTTGGGGACCTTCGTCGTAGGCACCTCTCCGAGTACCGGAAGGGTGACGGTTCTTACAGTCTCTCCCAGGTGCTCGGGGAGGAGGCTTGTAGTGTGGGAGGGAACACCCTCTCCTATGTGGAGGAGGCTGGCCTCCTCCAAAAGTTGTGAATTATATTATATATATGGCTTTTTAGATAGTTCAACGTTTTCTTATCTTTTATATATATATATATATATATATATATATATATATATATATATATATATATATATATATATATATATATATATATATATATATATATATATATATATATATATATATATATATATATATATATATATATATATATATATATATATATATATATATATATATATATATATATATATATTCTCTTTTAAACAAACGAGGTTGAAGGAAATGGCTTGTTCAGCATTAATGAGTTTATTATTTATATTTTCAATATTTCATACAGTTTTTCTCAAGTCTTCACTTAGATGGTGGATAAGTGAGGCAAATGTTGAGTTGTTGGGGAAGGTCGAAGTTTCGTCCAGTACATTGGACATCTTCAGGAGGAAGTGGCGATTCTGAGTGGGTGAGGGGTATTTATCTGTTTTCCGTATGTGGGGTGGGCGGGGCCACCATATCAGAGGCCTAGTGATTGGTGGATGGGGGGTAGCTTCTGATTCTGGCGCTACGTCTGAGTTGTTGGTTGGTTGTAGTGGTGGTGGGTAAGATGTTAGATGCTTGTGGTGGGTCAGTAGGTGTTGGAGGTGTGGTGGGTATCCTGACGGTGTTGGTGGTGTATCGTTTTCTGGAGGGTAGTATTTGGAGGTCTTGTGTCTGGTTGTTTATAGAGGGTTGTAGGGTTTCTATGTAGATCGCTTCTAGGTAGGAGAGTCTTCTGCTGTCTGTTTCTTTGTCTAGTATGGTGGTATTATTTACTAGTTTGTCTCGTGTCAGAGCTTGGTTGTCGTGGGTACTGTAGTGGTCTGTTATAGATCCTGATAAGGTGCATGGTGAGCCGACGAGACAGTGATGTTTGTGTTTTAGCGGCTATACAGATATGGCAAATAGGGTAATGAGTGTTTAGAGAATGACAGTGCTAAAAGGTTCTCCAGTCATATATTTATATATATTGGACGAAATATAACAGTGAAGATAGGTAGGTGTCGGCTATTAGTAAATTCATTATATAGCATCTGTTGCAGCCTGTAAAATATGTATATATATAATGTGAGAGAAATTGCATGTTAATTTCCTATACTGGCTTGTATACATATGACAAAGTATATGATTATGTATCTGTGTGCATGAATTTATATATTATGTACTGTAAATTTTAGTGTAAGTGTGTATGTGTATGTGTGTTTATTTTTCTCTTTAATGAGGGAAATGACACTCGTTTCTCCTACATTACTCAGATTTTATTATATTGTGTATGAATACATCAATGTTTATCTTTAAGGCATAATAAGACTCACTTTTCCGCTTTATTTACATTTTACTGGAGGTAGAAACAACTTGAGTGGAAGTTAGTGAAAGATATAATGGGAATAGATTGTCCTCCCACATGACTCCCTCTATCCTTCATATTACCTTTTATATTCTCTCACTACTTCCCGTTTTGTTTTGTAACTGTCTGAATGCATCCAGGTCCCCCCAAATAATGCACCATGTGCAAATGACCATAAGTCATTTATATGTTCATATTAAAAAAAAAAGTTACTGATAAAAACTTAGCCTTCCACAAAGTAGAGAAATTATGTTACCCATAACACTGACATAAAAATGGGGATTTATTTGGGTACTATCCGCTCGAAGACGGGGGGGGGGGGGTATCTTGACCACAAACACTCATTGTCGCCTGGGTATCAGAAATTACAATAAAGAAATGAGAGTAATATTATATATAACATAGACCTATCTAAACTTACCCATCCAGATGCCTTAGCAACCTCTCGTTGCCTTCTACACTAAGGTGTACCCCCTTCTGTTCCTAACTCATCCTTCCCTATAAACATACCATGAATGCGTGACTTTAGAGTCTGGCATCCTCCCTAAGCATCTGTTGACTATATATTTTATAGTGTTATACCGATCTGATGATATGCCCCGAGGCTATAAACGTGGTTCAATACTAATGTAAAGATGTACAGAGGAAGCTAAAGATATGTGGTGTGATTATGTATATAAGATGGGAGTAGATATGTGTGATCTGATCATAAAACAGTTGGGAGGTCAGGGTGGCGCTCAATCATTATCTAAAAGATTTAGTTATTTTATCCTTACTCATTTCCAAAAGGAGATAACGAGCTACAGTTTGTTGCATTGGAAAGCTTGATTATGTACCTTTCTACAATTCTAAATGATAGAAAAACTAGCACTAATATTTCATATAAAAAAAAGGAAAAACATTATGTAAAATAACATTTTTATTATATTTTTTAGTTTTGGTAACTGTGGTTTTATTAATTAACAACCTAGAAAATTACTTTTACTATACATCGATAGACTATTTATCTGGCATCATTTTGAGACCATCAGCAATGCAATAACATTCATTATTGTGGCGGGAGAGCCTCCGAAGTGACTAAAACTACCGCACGGAATTTTAGTCAGTCGACCGTATATATGTATCAATTTCTCAGCTCGCACAAGGTTTTGCAAGGGCTATCAAGCCATTTCGTATTATTCAGACATGTATGAACATATCTAAGTATGATCATTCATTTGGAACCGTCGCCCCCTGTGGTCCCCACCTAAACTGATTTAGTTGCAGCACTACGGTACGGGAATACCTGATTTTATTTCATTCATTGTATTGTGTTTGTCCTACTACTTAGTGTTAATAATAATTTTTAATTGTTTTTAATTCTTGTTTGTTTTTTCACCGATAAATATAGAATCTGGTTTGTTACAAGAGGGTTTATCAATATATATTTTTTTAATTAAATGTTCGTTTTTAATAGTCAGATTGGCCATTCCCATTTCTTCCTAATCTCCCTCTCGTAACAATATATATATATATATATATATATATATATATATATATATATATATATATATATATATATATATATATATATATATATATATATATATATATATATAAACTTTGGTGAAGAAACACTTAATGATAATTATTACATATTTTTGGGGCAAAGACTGAAGCTAACGTAAGGTAACCATCACCATTAGAAGCAATACCCCATTTCCCTTCTTCAAGGGGTGGTGACACTACCGCCCTGGTTTGTAAAGTGAAAGCAGAATACAGAAAAATGGTTCTTGCATCTACGACATAAGTCCCTTCACGTGGACTTAGTGAACGGAACCACTCCATATTAATCAATTAAAAACTGGGTTGCCAGACCGAATATACACTATATGCAGCGAATCTTTTCCACTGTTGCCTATCTTGTACAATCAATTTTGCTTTCCTTCATCCATTGTCATTGCCCGCTCTTTGTACAATCGTACCATCATTTCGTTGTGTTCCCTTTGTTCTTTGTACCTCAAAGTCACTTTTGTACTGTTTTTCCATACGCTTGTCCACATGTCCATACAATTTTGTCCACATGCCCATACCGATTTAGAACACTTTCTTCTACTCTTTGATCACATTATTGACTCAAACCACACTATCCACTGATTTCAGTCATTCTTACTTTTCACACATTCGCTTCTCTTTTTTTTTTTTTTTTTTTTTATATATATTAAAAAAGATGAGGACCAAAGGCCATGGGCCCGCTCACTTTCTTATGTTCTTTTAGAACTTTCTAGTTCTAACGAGCGCTTTCATCGTACCGGTTATTTTTTTCCCCTTGGTTACTCTATTTTCCTCTTTCTTTCAACACTTTCCTCAAGGTACTTTACTTCAAGGTACTTAACTCCATAACCACCTCCAGTTTCTCACCCTTTACTCATACATTACACATGCACTATTTCATCCTCCCTTTCCATTATTATCATCTTGCTCTTTCCCACATTTACCAGTAAACCGAAGCATTGATTCACCTCTCTAAATTCGACACTTATCTTAGATATATATCACTACTAGCCAATAACAGCGCATCATCTGCATACATAAAGTTCTCCATTGTGACATTTCCACACCTCTTACTAGTACCCTTGCTCTAATTACTTTCATCATTCCACCAATGTATATATTGAACATTTATGAGGACATGACACATCCTTGTCTCACTTCAACTGAGGTAGGGGAACAATCACTGAATTCGCCATCTTTTCTCACACAGGCCACACTACCCATAAAGAAGCTTTTTGTCCGCATTCAATAGCTCTCCCTCTTTACCATACCGTTGTGGCACATCATAATACACTTCCTTATCATCTCACTCACCAAGTTTCTCAATCTAAAAATTTCAGAACAGTTTCCTATCTTCTACTGCAAAAGAAGTTGGATGGGAGGTTTATACATTTATTTCGGAAAAGTCAACATCCAGCGACCCCCTCCTTTAAAGTTGGCCAGTCTGCAAATACCTCAAATATATGAATGATATTTATGCTCGGTTAATCCTGGTTTATGCTCCCATTTTTCTATGTAGCTATTAATACTATACCTCGGACAATTTCCAGCATATCCTCTAAAAATAGAAACGGAAAGCTTTTATAAAACTAGGAAAATAATGGAAATATATGTAAATGTGGGTAAGATGAACCAACCACTAATGGAAAAATGAACATGACTTAAGCTTAGATGGCACAGTTAGGTCAACCCCTAGGTGTCTCATATTCCTTTATCATATTATAATGAGTACAAAATGTACTCAAGCATGATGGCTGCATCGCCATTAATTAATACAACTCTAATACTCATTCCTACATAAAAAATTAATATGTAAATCAAAAAGCCTAATGAGATGATTATTCTCTGGTGCAACCAAAGACAAACCAAGTTACGACATAATCATGTTACAAGGTTATTCGAGAGAGTAGACGAGACCAGTACTAAGGAAGATAATGCAAATTCCCGAGCATCACCACGCCCACAGGCTCAGCTGTATTGTACTCACTTACAAAAGTTTTAACTTTACAAAAATTAGGAACCAAAGACTAGAACCAAAGACCTATTCGCATATATTCAGTTTCACAGTTTCCTATGTCCGACACTTTATCAGTCATGGTCAATCGATAATAATTTTGATCGATTCAAGGAGTTCGATTACTATGCTGTGATTTCTCCCTATAGTCTGGGAACTCTGAGCAACAGAAATCATGCGCGAGAATCGAGACGGAATAAATACTGGTGAAATCGAGGCATATTCCAGTGTGAGCACAACTTACCCGGGAAAAGGTCGAACTTGAAAGAGATAATATAATCTATATTGAAGGTTAGTTTCATCAAATTATATGTGAAAACAGTAGCATACAGATTCATTCACATCAGCTTTGCTGAACATATTAACAAAAGATAGTTTTCCATCGCTGGTTGAGCATGATTGCGTTGTAGTCATCACGTATTGATAATACAATGGCCGAGATATATTATAAAAGATAGTGGTACGAACATTACATTTATGGTACTTGTAACGTTAATATTGGCAGAGCTAATGGTGTACCGAAATGCATAATTTTAAACTGTAGATATTTTAGCATACTTAAATAATATTTCGAGATTGAACCATAAACATTATAATAATAATAATAGTTACCATGCTTCTGTTCAAAGACGTAGTTCGAAGTGATTAAAAAAAAAAACCTACAAATGATTCAGTTTATGGCTAATTTATAAAACAAGGTATTGTCTCTGTAAAACCTGAAATTACTTAGAAAATATTACAATTCCGTCCTACGGTAACTGTACTCCTCACACATATCTAGAGTGAGTGCTATCAATTCCCACTCCATCCATATTTTTATTTAAGTAAAACATTATAGAACTTCTGTAATTTCCCTACAAATAGGGACTTCCAAGTTCTACATTAAAAAAAAAAAAAAAAAAAAAAAAGTATGTATAAGGTTTTCCATACCTCATGTGTTTGGCACACATATCAACTGTAACAGGACTTCACCAGCATTAGGGACATCATGCCTTTAAGGCTCCTCTAGAACACTTATTTATATGAGTTAGGGTAACTCATCTTTGTAAGGGATCCCCAGAGACCCTGGCTTGTGTTGGACCTCGTCAACGTAGCTGGCACAGTATTCCAATATTTCTCTAAAAGTACTGTTGTCATGGTGTGAAAAAAAGGTGAATAGAGCAGTCCGATAAAGGAAAGGAGTGTTGTTGTTTTTTTCATTCCTTGTGGTTGACTTGAGCCAACTATCCAATTCAAGGACCGTGAGTCATCGTTTTTCTCAAAATATTTCAAACTAATTAATTGGTCGGAATGGTACTAGACATAAGTTAGTAATAGTTAATCATATAACCTAGGCATTTATTTCAATATACATTATTATATTCTTTACATACATTTTATTTGTACAGTCAGCCTCAGGAATTCGTACACAGAGCGTTGATTAAATAGGGTTGTCACGGTGAATTAAAATTTTTATTATTATAATTATTTAATTAAATAAGTAATGTAACTTACCTTACCCGGGCTTATTCGTAGACTTTCTTTGTGTTGGCTCAACGAACGTCTGCAGAGGTTAATTATCCCCTTATCATCTCAATCCCGTCAACATATATTTGTTTACGTGGGTTCTTTCGATGTATATGCAATCACAACAGTAACAACAGAATTGAAGGTGTATGAAACAACCAATTACAACTACTTTACTGTAATTATTAGAATCAGTCGTGCACCAACATAAACAATTAATAAATTATTAACACTTGCATACACTTCCACACAAGAATAACTAACTAGCTAATATCGTAATAATCAATAAATACGGCACTCGTTTTCTTTCAAGGTCTCGTAATGTTCTCGTATGTTCACGTAATGTTCTCTCGAATATTTTCTTTGATTGTTCTCCAGTCGATTTTCTTACGATAACCTAGCTTACGTTACTCACTGTGATTAATCAAATCTAAGACTGTGTTAATTAATTGTTAGGTGCTATTCCAAGACCTTCCTACTCAAGTTACTTAAATTAATATTTAAATTGCAATCTAACACTCGAGTTCGGTATATCTAAAACCAAGATTCGTTTCATAGACTCAGTGATAGATATTATGTCCTTACACCTGAAATTGTCAATGTCAATACACAACGTAACACTCGTTACTTACCATAGGTATGCGGAACTCTATGTAAGCCCTTTTAGCCCGGGCTCCACGACTGAGACCGGCTCCCTTCTTACCTTATTACCAATCAATTGTCTGTTGCAATCGATCAATGATATATAAATAACCGTGAAGCTTTAGGAATATTGGTGATCTTACCGAATTATTCAGCTTCTGGTCATCTCTTCGTCTCGAGAGACAAAGGGCGACGTAAGAAAGCAAGGACGAGCAATAGGTACAGTCACGAGCATAAGTTTCTTTACCCCCCTGGCGAGAGTTAGGTCGAAGTCGTGGTTGGATATGGACTGGACGAACAAAAATGAACCAGTTCATAATGTTGGGATGATGCTTCATGTCACGGTAGGTGTTCACTTGAATACAACAAATTTTACACCGTCATGAGATACTGACCCTCAGTGTTCGTTTGCCTGGCCCTTCTCCAACCACAACTTCGACATCATTCTCGCCATGGGGGTAAAGAAACTTATGCTCGTGACTGTACGTGTGTACCTAAAATTCAAACAGGCTACTCTAGCTGGCTAGGTGGTAGGCAGAGGCAACGGCGTGTCTACCAAACATCCTGACGCCACACCCAACTGTTCAAAGGCCTACACTTGACTAACTAAGTTTAAATCCTACACTACATATACACATTAGTTATACATGCAATTTTTAATATACGACGCATAATTAATTTTCTATGATTTCCCACTTCACGAATCATATGCAATTTAAAGAAATTAATCTTCGTGTCGGCATGATTAATTCTTTCAATAATAATACAAGCAAAGGCTACGGACGAAACCGACAGTTAAAGGACGCTGTGGTCGGTATGCTTTCAATCCCACTGCTAGTGGAAATTTCCTAAGCTGTTAAACTAGACTAGTGAACTATGTATACTTCGCCTGGCTCAAATAAGCCCTATCTCTATGCTTACGATATTATTATTATTATTATGCCACGAGTTAACGACTGACTCGTGACAAGGGTCTTTATTCTGCACATGCTGTAGGAATTGTTCTGCTGACTGATTCAGGTTTTACCTAAATAACATTATTAGAAAATTTGGCGTTGGAAAATTATTTGTACTAAATTTTCTAGTTGTCACGAACCCTTGATGTCACAGTGGGGTATACGAATTCCTAAGGCCCACTGTAGATACAAATACATAAATACAAACAATAAGTTCGTGTGAAATTATTATTGTTATTGATTTCACAAACATGCTAATTATAAATAAGTGTGTGTGTGTCTGTGTGTGTTTGTGTTCATCATCATTAAGTATATATATAGGTAGTATATAAAAGGTGTCTGTGATGTTTTTAAGCCTACACAAGCCTCCAAACTATACCATGCGACAATCCCTGGTACCAAGGGAGAATAAGGCTGCATTCAAGAATATATCCGTGATGTATACGATTCTTCAAGACTCACTCGAGAGGCTTCGTAAGTTCCCCAGCTACATCCTCACCCGTTTTGCTACAGATGTTGACCCGAAACTTGCCAAAGGGTACTCTGCCCGTCGTTTTCTCCAAGATGGTTCCCCCATTAGCCGTATTGTTGTTGTCTGGAGTCAACCCGATCCACCTCCAAATGAGATTTCCTTTGATTTCCTCCCCTGTCTTCCACTGTGTGAGGTGAGGAAACTTCATAATGACCAGCCTTGGTGCTACAGGTGCTGGGGAGTTGGGCATATCTCCCGGTACTGTTCTGCCAGGCCGAAGTGTGAATGGTGTGCCGCCGACCATGATTCCAAGACGTGTCCTGTCAGGGGTGAACCATCACGTCCTGCTGCCTCCACCTCCTGAGGATACGTCTCGATGGAAGTGTCCACGATGCCTTCAGCCAAGGGTTAACATGTGGCATGGATGTACTCAACGTCAGATCCAGGCTCGTGCCTCTACTACTGCACTGCCTCCACCACCGCCACCAGCACCTCCCCAGTCTGCTCCTCCCATCAGCCCTGCCTCGCCTCCGCACCTGGCCCTCCGCAAGTCTGTTAATACCCTCATGGCACGATGTACGGCCCTCGAGAATCGCTTCTCCACCCTTGAAGCCAGGATTGATGGGCTGGTTGCCGCTCAGGCTGCTAATAACTCCAAACTCTCCACCTTGGTCGAGGCTCAGCAAGCCATCATCTCAACTGTCACTGCCCTTACTGAAAAGATGAATACTGTTGCATATCGCCTTGAAAAGCTTTTCGAGTCAGTCCCTTCTCCTGGTCCATCTTCTTCTCCAGGTCGCTCATCTGCCCCTACTCCCCGGACTTCTACATCCAAATACAGAGTTCGCTAGTGATTGCCAGCTGGATGTCATCTCCTGGAATGTATGTGGTATCACCAGTTATGCTAAGCTCACTTAACTCAAGGCCTACAATTTTCGTCATCATCCCAGTGTTATTTTTCTCCAGGAAGCATTTCCAGGACGGCCTCTCGCTGCTGGGCAAGCTCCTCCTCTCTCAGGTTATGTGCCATATGTTCATCTGGTAAGGATTGATTGATTGATTAATTTTGATGCAACTATGCATCTGGCGGCGCAACAGCTAAGGTCATATACCGCCCAACATAAAATTGTCATCTACATAATTAATAAAACATCAACACCCGAAAGGGATTGGCACAGTGATTAAAAGACACACAAACTAAATAGCACATTATTACTAAAAGAACAGTCGACATAAAATCATCTAAAAAACCATAAATATCATAAAATCATATTTTGTGGAGAAGGCCAGCCTACTCCACATAGGAGAGGGTGTTCCCTCCCACACTACAAGCCTCCTCCCCGAGCACCTGGGAGAGACTGTAAGAACTGTCACCCACCTGGTACTCGGAGAGGTGCCTACGACGAAGGTCCCCAAGGCTGGGACACTCGACAATAAGATGTCGTACTGTCAAAGGGATCAGACAATCATCACAGTAGGGAGGGTGAGCCCTCTCCATTAAAAAGAGCCCTCTCCATTAAAAAGCCATGAGTCAATAATGTGTGGCCAATGCGGAGACGGCGGGACAGACCACTGTAGCTCCACAAACCAAGGCACTGGTGGAATGTCGCAGAGCTTGTTAGCCCTGACAGCGTCCCATCTGTCCTGCCAGCAGGAACAAACGGTAGCATCTATGCAGGGTCGAAGGTCCACTGCAGGAACAGGATGACGACTGGCAGAAGGCCGAGAATTGGAGACCGCAGCCTTAGCCAGGGCGTCAGCCCGCTCATTCCCATCGACACCCACATGGGCGGGGACCCAACAAAAACTGACTTTGCGGCCACGACGACCCAGGAGGACAAGCCACACAAGAATGTCCAACACCAGGAAATGGGAAGAGTTAAAATTACACAAGGCCTGCAAGGCACTACAGGAATCGCTAAACATAGTAAATGAAGGCTGAGGGAGAGTAAAAATCACTTGGAGGGCATATAAAATGGCCGAGAGCTCAGCAGTAAAAAAGGACATGACAGAAGGGAGCCTGCCGCCACGGCAAAAGTCAGGAAAGACAACTCCAAAGCCAACTCCAGCATCAGACTTTGATCCATCAGTGTACACAAGGATGGACTCCCTGTGAGTGAAGGCATGTTCTAAAAAGAGGGAACGAGCCACTGAAGGAGGAAGAGATTCCTTCTTGTCTGTAAAGCAGGTGCAGGGTAAAACTTCAGGAAGAAGCCATGGAGCCACCCTGGGGACCCTCACAGGACAAATCTGGAAATCATCAATGCCCATCTCCTCCATAGCCTTCCTGACCCGTAAGCCAAAGGGCCATGGTGTACGACAATGTAAAAGGTAGTACTGAGACATGATATCAGATGACACCGCCAAGCAAGGTAGGGAGTCAGGAAGTCGATGTAATCGATACCAACAACGAACCATCAAGGACTGACGACGGAGATCAAGAGGTGGCTCATTAGCGTCCACCAGGAGACTGGGGATTGGGGACGACCTGTAGGCTCCGGTCGCCAGACGTATTCCAGCATGATGAACAGGGTCTAAAACTCTGAGACGGGCATCGGTGGCAGAAGAGTACACCTCACACCCATAGTCGAGTTTTGACCTAATAAGAACATGGTATAGGCGGAGGAGGGTGACCCGATCAGCCCCCCAGGACGTATGGCCCAGGACCCTCAACAGGTTAAGAGCCTTGAGGCAAGAGACCTTAAGTGTACGTAAGTGGGGAACCCAAGTCAAACGTTTGTTAAAAAAAGACCCAAAAAGCGAGTTTCCTCGACACAACGTATCCGATGACCATACATGAATAAGTCTGGATCGGGGTGGACACCTCGGATGTGGCGGAAGTGCATAGCAACTGTCTTGGAAGGAGAAAATTGAAACCCATGAGAACCAGTCCAACGTGACACCCTGTCAAGGGCAAGCTGCATGCGCCGCTCCGCCACTGACATATGGGAAGCAGCAAACCAGACTGCTAGGTCGTCAACATATATCGAGTTGGCTATACCGTCTGGAAGGGATGAGACAATGGCATTAAATCACCCAGTTTCAATAAGTATACTAGTCTGACATTCACCATCTTCTCAAATAGTTTACAGAGACAGGAGGTCCTTGCCCGGCTTGAGGAAAGGAAGGATGGTAGCAACCCTCCACCCAGAAGGGAAGACACCCTCCAGCCAGATTCTGTTATATAAGCTAAAAGAAATGAGATCACCTCCTCACCCAAGTGTCGCAACATTGCATATGAGATGTTGTCTAGCCCAGGAGATGTGTCGCCGTAGAGAGAGAGAGCAGAATGCAAGTCTCTGAGGGTGAATATATGGTTATAACTTTCATTCTCGTTTCTTGAGAAATCCAGGACAGTGCATTCCTATGCTCTTAACTCATGCCTGACAGCCAGAGGACGAGAGTCACGGCTGGAGACTCTTGCAAAAGCCTCCACCATGGTATTGGCTACTGTCAAACCATCCATGATCTTAATTCCATTGACCTTAAGTACAGGTGGAGAACTAGGAGAAAACTTCCCTGCCATCTTACGGACTCTCCTGAACAATTGTGTGAGTGGAGTTTTAGTATTAATTGAAGACACATAGGCCTTCCAAGATGCACGTCGTGCCTCTTTTAAGACTCGTCTAGCCCGAGCTCTTGCCCGTCGGAAGTCCTTTAAAAGAGTTGTGTCACTACGATTGCGACTAAAGCGAGAGAAAGCAGCGTGACCACCAAGGGACAGGACGTTTGGGAAAGTAGCCAGAAGCTCTAGGGATAGAGTTGAGAGCAGCAGAGTGGAGCATATCAGTAAAATATGTTATAGCCTCGTCAGAGCTACAAAAATCGGCTACAGAAGTTACCGAAGAAGTTAGCTCTCTAAAAAACTGCCAGACAGCCTTCTCTAATTTCCAACTAGGAAGATGACACTGTGGTTCGTACCTGTTACCTTCTAAAAGTATAGGGAAATGGTCACTGCCATATAAGTCAGGCAACACTCTCCAAGTAAAATCCAACAGAGCACTGGGTGAGCAAAGGGAAATGTCAATGTCGGTAAAAGTCCCAGAAGGGCTATTAAAATGTGCCACATCTCCCGTATTTAAAACCCCTAATCACTCATCCTCAATAAAAGAAGCCAATAAAACGGTTGAGATCACCCCTCTCAACTGTAACACTGTGAGGAAGGTAAAGACTGCACACAGTGTACGGGCGGTCCATAAATACCTTAACAGCAACAGCCTGGAGCGGAGTGTCAAGCTCCAGGCTCCTGCATGGAATATCTCGGCGAACTAGGATGGCAGAGCCACCATAGTGACCCTGCCCTTCAAATGAATTGGAATAAAATGCAGAGTATGCTGGAGGTCTGGCAGGAATGTAGTCCCCAAGCATTGTCTCTTGGAGAGAAACACATGCAGGAGAGAAGCTAGAGAGAAGAATGCGCAGTTCCTCCCAAGAAGCACGCAAGCCACGGCAATTCCACTGAAGGACCTTGAACAGTGTTACTTTAGTACTGATTTTTGGGAAGCCTAACAGAGGTACTTCCCACTACCATCTCGACCTGAGGGTTTACTCAAACGACAAGATTTGTCTAATCCTGGGCCACTAGAAGAAGAGCAAACCCGAGGAGTAGTACTTGGGGCAGTAATTGGGACCCGTAGACGAGTTCCTGAAGCATCTGATATGTTAGAAGAAGATGAAGGTATATGAGCTGGGATACTCTTTGAAACAATTACATTGGTATTTTCCTGTACAGCAGTGGTATCACTGACACAGGCAGATACATCAACATCTATAATACAGGTGGTAGAATCACTCCGCTGCTCAAGCGGAAGAGAAAGTGAATCTTTTGAAGTCACAACATCCGTGGCATCCACATTAACTTCACGCCCCTCTGATGATCCTGAAGGAAGCTTGCGAGGAGGAACTTCTGTTGAATCAAGAGATTCATCAGAGTCACGAGAACGCTTCTGGTGAAATTGAGAGGAAACTATGGATGTGTCCACAGAGTTGGTTGCCTTACTAGGAGGAACATCTATAGAGTCAAGTGCCTCAGAGGAACCACGAAGGCGTCTCTGTGGCAGTTTAGGTGACTTAAGTTTCCCTTTTGGAGAGCATGTGGCAGCGTGAACCACTACCACATGACACCTTTAGCTAAAGTCTGAGAATTGTCATCAGTTGAAGGGTCACCAGAATGAGTGTCTGATAAAGTTTCCAAGACAGAGAAACTATAATGTAGAGTAACCTTAGAAACGCTCTCACTAGAGCAAAAAGCAGCTGCCTCTTGAGAGGGTTTAGAGGGTGCTGCAACCAATTTAGGATGAAGGGAGGAGGCGTATTTCTTCACACCACCATCCTTCTGTCGCCTGAAGTTGAGTTGCCGTCTGGCACTACCTATGCTGATGAATTGAGTATTAGCCAAGTGGAGAAGATCCTGCTCAAGTAGGTACATCTTACATTGGCGAGAACGCAAGGGGTGAGCATCTCTGCAGTAAAAGCAGTAACTCTCTGACCGACACTCAGAAGTAAGATGTGAGTCAAGAGCAGAACAATTACCACACCGGGAACGGTTGTTGCAGTTCCTCCTCCCATGACCAAACTCATAACAACAGAAACACTGTAGGGGACGCTCAACAAAATGCTTCACCTCAAAAGAGGTGGGGTTAATGTTAATGCGATCTGGGATATGCAAGGCATAGAAAGTGAGGATGATCATATTTTTACTGCCTTTCATCTTCGTTACTCGTTGGACACTGTCTGGGCACATAGCGAGAATGTCCTCTTCTGAGAATTCATACAGGTCCTCATTATATATCCGCCCCTTGCTATAATTAAGTGATCGATGTGGTTTAATAGATTCAAACATGCTATCAGAAAGACAGGGGAGATTGAGGAGCATCATGGCCTGTGTAAGATCTTTGGCTCTGAATAAAATGCCCTTACCATATTTCTTTATGTGGCCCATTGGTAATAATCCAATTTCTTTCTCCAGATACCGGAAAGCATGGATAAGATTACCACGTCCCTCCCTGTAGGAAGCCACAAACCAAAGGGGTGTAGGAACCCGACGTTCCTTTGGGACATGCTCTACAGAGTCATCAAATATATTAGGGCAGTAGTCATTGTCACTGTCAACTACAATGGTGGACCACATCATCTGAACTTTACAATGAGTATCCCCCACCGTCAGAGAATCTTTTTCATCAAATGCTGCTTTGGCAGCAGCATTTGTATTGTAAGTAATATAGCACCGATTAGACCTACAATCACTGTCATATGTGATTCGGATTCGAAGAACTACTCCAAAACACTTAAAAATGGAGTGGATAGTGCCATAGGAAAGCGATGCAAGTACATTCATTGACATTAACGTGTCAAAATCGCTAACAGGGTTCTTCGACACAACACCCGACCTGCTAGGTCTAGTCTTATTTGCAGCTTTCTGCTTACTACCACGACCAGAGAGTGACGTCTCGAGGGCCTGGTCGACCACTGCTCGAAGAAGAGATTGGGGTTTTCTTTATCCATATATCATTAATTTATTGTTGTTGGCCCCAGGAGCCAAGAGCTACTACCTACCGGGCAGATGAGGGGACTGAGCGCTGGTCGCCGTGGGCGGGGTACCTCTTCCCCCACGGGGCCACTCGTTTTAAAAAGCAGTCCCAATGGCTCGAAAGTTTGCCCACGACGGTGCTGAGACCCCCTTTCCCAACATCTCCAGGCCCAGACACCCAACCATCCTACATAGGACGGGCCCTAGATGGCAGTCCCTCCGGAGGGCAGCACTGTTGGCCCCTACTGGCAGCCTAATGCATGGGAACCATTTAGTCTGGTCTCTCACTGGCGATCTTACTAGCATGGGAAGCCCTCTCTCCCTGAAATCGGGGCAGAGCAGAGGCCGGAGCCCCCTCTAGTCTAGCTCGCCAGGTCTCAGAGACACGCAAGCCCCCTCACCACATCAAGGCGGTTCCCGTTGGGGGGCATCTGGTAAGGAATTGTCTCCTGACTTACATACATAGCTCCGTGCCACATCGCCTTCTCCGTACCTCTTCTGATCCTGACATGACCTTTCAGCTATTTGAGGTTCTACCTGGGGATGGAGTACTCCAATTATGTAATGTCTATTCTGCCCCAGCTAGACTCACTCTTGAGGCTCTGCCTTCTGCAACAGTGTGTGTTATGGTGTATATGGGATATTTTAATGCTCGACATTCTGATTTGGGTGATGGTTCTGCCTCTATTAATCGTAATGGTGTTTGTCTCCTTTCATACATCCGCAAGCATCATCTGACACGCTGGGACACTGGCGGTGCCACTCATTACCAGAGAGGTACTCTGGATTACATCCTCTCGTCTGGCCTGATAGCATCTCAGGTCCAGTGCTCCTCCGTGCCAGATTTATTCGTCCTGGAAATGGAGAGTCGATTGTACATAGTGAACCTTTAACAGCCTTTATTGTTCACATTACTCTGTGATCAAACGCAGGTCAGACGGCATGCGATCCTCAATGTTGCAAAAAAAAAAAAAAAAGTTATTTACAGGAACAAACTTGAATTGTGTCGAGGAGTAACTAACCTTCAGTGGTGAATTTTACTAAAAATGTCTATTTGGTTACTGTGGGGACCATAAGTTTCGGCTGGCATTGGTTGTTTAAGAATTTACAGGTAACTTTGCCAAACAGTTCGACACTAAATCCATTATCTAAGAAACTCTATAGAAAAATAATAGGACAAACTAAAGGCCTGGTGTAGTAGGGTCTCATAGGGTGATTTCTAAAGTTTAAACTTCAGTAGCTAAGGAAGTGTGTCTAGAAGAGAAAGTGTGATGCTGAAGCAGAACAGCTTCCAACAATAACACGTTAGGTAAAATTATTAAAATTACTGTACTGATTTAAAAGATAATAAGAAAAGAAGTCACAGCTCAAATAACCCTTCATACTCTCGGTTAAGAGTATTAAGGAGTATTTCAGGTTTATGCAAATCCATTCAAAACTAAATTGTGTATCAAGTTTCAAAATTACAGTACAAAGAGCGGCATTTAGTTATAAGCCATTCCAAGACGTTGATGAATACTGGCGTTGTAGAAATAGGACGATACAAAGATGTTGAAGCAGTACCTACTAGACAATAAGAGTAACCTAAAACCTACAACCTGGATAGATACTAACAACCCACAGCAATATTCTTAAACAACGAGACGAAAAACCTATGCAGGTCACAAGCAATTTCCTCAGTTAAGTTGACTTAAGTACAATTGACTAAGGATTTGAAATCATGCCAAAGACAATTACATTTCCTAATCACTCTACATATTTGAAAAACATTTTAAAAAATAAGACTGTAGAAGGCACACTATTTAAATACGCAAAGTGCTCTTGCAAAAATATCCTGCACATAAATAATGCGAATTTAATTAGCTTTAATCTCTCCGCAAAGGCCCTAGGAACTACATAACAATTGGGTTCGACTATGTCTGCAGAAATGATATGCAGGCGGTTTGTTATCAAAGGCATGCTTACATTCGTCATTTATGCGACATATTTATAAAACGCTAGAGCTACTGCTCTGATGTTAGTAAACCAGTGATATGCAAATATATTAGTAAAGCTTTTTCCGACTTGTCTTCAGGACATACACATGTAATGGAGATGGTGGTGACCCTGTATGCTCTCTTAATCGTTCTATACCTTTGTAAAAAGACATCCAGCCACTAACAACTATCGTACCACATAATATATGCATGATGGAATAAACCAATTTTCATTAGAAACCATTAATAAGACTTACTTACTCCTTTGCTAATTTTGTTATGAAAAAAAAATAAATAAATAAAACTTGCATGTGGACCCTAAGGTCTTATTCCGTATGACTAATCGTCCTACTTCCTGTACTGAAGACCATTATTACACCATGTGAAAAAAGGGAACACATGCATGGGTTATACCTGTACAATGCGTTTGCTAAATAACAGTTGTTCTTGGAATCATAATCGCATCCAGGTAATTTTGTGACATCAGTTCAGGTGTGCTGCACACAGCATCTCTATCTCTGCACTTTTCCGTCACCGAAGATGTATCAGTGAGAAGAAACTTATTAAATATCGGCCAAATCTCCTCAGATACATCAACTTATGATGTATCTGTCCAACGGACCCTGTCCAGCGTGCCCATATCCATCAGACAGAGCTTGCCTGATAGGAGTAAACCGACCAGATATCATATTAAGCAAAATGCATTCTTTTGTACCTTTGTGATAGCAAATGATGGATGTTAACCATTGAGTCAAGCCTAAATCTTACCTAAGAACAGTTGATGTACTGTACAGTAATTATCCTTTCTCCCGTCATCATTTTATACAACTCTTCCATAAAAAAATTTATATCAGGAATATAGGATGAATGCCTTTGTTCGCAATTGGATAATATACCAACACGCAACTCGTGGGAGTGTTCAACGTTAGGTAGATTTTCATTAAATAATGGCAGATATTCTGTTTTCAATAACACATCGATAATTATCAAGATTAATATTAAAGACTTTTATTACTCCATGAATAATTCTATCTATTGGTAATTTCCTTTTGTTTTCTACGTTTTCATGACTTATTTGCATCTCCTTTGTATGTCTTTTGACTAAAAAGGATATTTTGCATAGCATCTGAACAGAATCATCGATCATGAAGCGACTACACAGGTCTCAGCCAACGACTGAGGACGAGAGGATGTTGTTTGTGTTGCTTTGGCGACGTGGATTGACAGCACGAGATATTTCTCAGAAATCTGGGGCAAGCGTCACGACAGTGTGCAGGTGGCTACGGCGATGGAGACATGAGGGCAACGTCAGTACAAGATCTCGTTCTCGAGGACCACGTCATCTCCAACTTAAAAATTACAGTCTGTTGCAGCGCAACTCTTTATACGAATTTGACTCAAACAGACATAATGCTAACATGATTAGCTGGATTATTGGATCACAATCGGGTTTTAAGGATTTCCACAGGTCAAGAGAAGTGTCTAATTTAGAAGGTTTAAAATCAGCAAACTACTATTCTAATCCATGCCCGATGTTGATGACCAGAGAATGTATTCCTTGTGTTGGTGGTGTTATCCCTGCCATTAATACAAAGTGTAATTATAGATATCACATTCTTGATTGAAACACTTAGCAGTATATATTGTCCAACAATTTTCCAAGCCCCCTATGTCCCTGTTCACCTAGCAGTAAGTAGGTACCCGGCTGTAAGAGCAAGAGTTGCAACTTAATAGGCTGGAGGAACGATCAAACACTTCAAAATCAACCCCAAACACCCCCACATCACCCCCAATTCTCTCTCGGATAGGTGAGAGAAGTTATTACAACGTATGAAGCAATAAATCCTTACCGATCACCGGATTAAAACAGATCCGTAGGCATGAATCCATCATGTTTACGGATGTCTGGTCCTTTCTTTTAAGTGATACTACCCTTGTTTATCACGTCTGACCTCAATGGACATGGATTTCAGCATCATATTGGGGTACATTTTTGTTATTTATAACTTTTCATAGTCACTCATGGATATCCTTCATCCTTCTTTGGCAACTGCTTTTGTTATTATCCTGGAAAAGTCGTTTCAGCTACATTAGCTTCCGTTGCATCAATTAGGAATGAATAATTATTCCAATTTACCTAACTTTATAAACTCTGCTGTCTTTTCCCTCACTGTTGGAATGTCATGGTGTTTACTGCTCACTAACGTATCTCCCTCCACATCTCATCATTTTATGATTGTTGGACATCGGCCTACTTTAGTATGCAAATATTGCTATAGAGATTTAAATATAATTTGTTCTTAGTTTTATCATAAGAATTTTTGCAGTACGAGCTCATTATCATCTTTCGAAGCACATTTCTACAAGTGTTTCTCCTCTGTTACTCCTTATGCCTTTTCCAAGGTTGTTTATGATCATGAAGGCGTATTGATAGTAGTGTGTGAATAGTAGTTATAATGTGTGACAGGTGGTTAAGAGATGTGTGCAGGGTAATGATAATACGCCAAAAATAGGCTAGATATGTTGCTGGTATGTAGTAAAGATATATCGGTGACGAGAGTGATCCACCAAAGTCTAACCTATCTTTGTAGAAGATAACTAGTTAATGCTGAAAATAGGGTAAGGTTTAGAAGCTATTTAAAAACACATGTATAAGTAATAGTATGGGAAAAGATAGATGAAGGTAGAGATTTGCATATGAAAGACTGAGACACAGGTTACACTCTGGCAATAGGCAGTTAGATAGAAAAAGGGTAAGATCTAGAAGTTTGGTGAGGGGAGTAAACGTCTATTGAGAGTTTTGAAAACCAATTTCCAGTGTAATAGCGATTAAAGATAGTAATATAACTTTGTGGCAAAAGGACTGGTCCTTCCCCTCCTTCCCACTCCCTATCCCGCATGACTTACATCAGCCTAAAAATATTAAACTTCACTTCTTTGGGAGAACATGGAAAGTAAGATTTATGCTACTGAGGTCCAAAACCATGAGGAATATTACTGTGACGTGGTGTGCATAACAAGGAGGCGGAGGCTGGGATACACTACAAACCTGGATTTATAAACCGTGTGAACCCCTGTGAAAGGTTGCAGCATTCGTTGAATAAGAATGAAGGAATTTAGAAAATTTGCTATGTATGTTGATGTCATATTATCTAACAACTGTTTGTTAGTAAATACTGGTGGATCTTTCATTGATAATCCTCAGACAAACACATTCCAAGCACACCTGGGACGTGCTGTAACTCATATAAAGTTATTTCAGCATAAAATACAATATATATATATATATATATATATATATATATATATATATATATATATATATATATATATATATATATATATATATATATATATATATATATATATATATATATATATTAAAAGAGGGAGAGTGGGGGGGAAACGGGAGTGGCCAATCTTACTATAAAAAATGAATACTTAATTTTACAACATATATTAATAAACCCTCTTGCAACAAACCAGATTCTATATTAATCGGTGTAAAACCAAACACGAAGTAAAAACAATCAACAATTATTATTAACACAAGCACAATACAATGAATTATATTTAATCAGATATTCCTGTACTGTACCTCAAAGAATATATCACTCACTCAACTCTTGGTAATGCACAATAAAAATAATAGAATTTCTTGCAAATGGCCAGCTCAGGTGGTAATGCCCGACGCAGCAATAATAATAATAATAATAATAATACTTCACCTATTTACTCAATCGTTATAGTTCTGGGGCCGTATGTTCAAAACTTTGGTCCCGGTCGTAGCTCGCCAGCTGGGGACTAAGTCATCACAATGGCTGCCGCCAGCGATGTTCAAAACATATTGGGTACCATGTTGTGACGTCAGAGGGACTAACTCTGGTCGTAAATCTGCCGAAATTTATACCCACTACCGAGCAGTCTTAACACTCTAATCCCCGGTCATAGCGTGCCACAACCCAGCTTCATCAGTGATAATTACCCTTCAAAACACGACTTAAGATCATTTTTAATAATATATTCTAGAATGTAGCGGTAGTTTAATGTGGCAAGAGTTATATGACAGTCTCTGATACATGATTTGTGCTTTGATTAACAAAATCTAAGTGCAAACACTGAAGCTTCCATGGAATTGTAGACGTGCGACATAAGATTATCTCAAGAATCTGTAAAATCCTTCATAATTATATGATGCAACATTTTTGCAGAAATTGCAGTAGGAGTTGTTGTACTCTTAACCCTTGTTAGTGTCTGTAAAAATGTTCTAAGTTTAGGGTAGTTAGGTTAGGCCGTTGTCACACTATGCGGACTCGTCGGAGCCGCAAATTCTGTACCGTGTCTCACCCGCACAGTGGTATTGAGCACAATTTGTATTAATATAAGTACATTCTGGAAAAAAGGTTTTGGAACCACCCCTACATTAATTTTAACATGGGTAAGCGATGTAGGGTACTCTGCCGACTGGACAGCTGGTGCCTTGTGTCATCCGGGACATGATGGACGCATATCGTCTTTGCTCCAACAGTGACAACTTTTTTATATCAAAAGTTTAGCTAATTTTAAATTAAATTTTGAGTGTTCAAGAACTCTTACTATTTGACTATCTATTATTAAACATAAGGAAATGCGTTTGAGTATTTTAGAATAAAAATAACAGTGAAATACCCAGAAAATATAGCACTGAGTGAAAAAACGTCATCTCCACTTGCCTGCGCATTCATTAGCCCCTGAGAAACAGTGGCCTAGGCAGCAGGGTTGCCAACTCTCACGAGTGAAAAAATACCAAATCCGCCCATATACAATACCAAATTATACATTTCAATACCAAATTATATAAATATATATATATATATATATATATATATATATATATATATATATATATATATATATATATATATATATATATATATTCTCTTTCAAATAAACGAGGTTGAAGGAAATGGCTTGTTCTGCATTAATAAGTTTATTATTTATATTTTCAATATCTCTTACAGTTTTTCTCAAGTCTTCACTTAGATGGTGGATAAGTGAGGCAAATGTTGAGTTGTTGGGGGAGGTCCACGTTTCGTCCAGTACATTGGACATCTTCAGGAGGAAGTGGCGATTCTGAGTGGGTGAGGGGTATTTATCTGTTTTCCGTATGTAGGGTGGGCGGGGCCACCATATCAGAAGCCTAGTGATTGGTTGATGGGGGGTAGCGTCTGATTCTTGAGCTACGTCTGAGTTGTTGGTTGGTTGTAGTGGTGGTGGGTAAGATGTTAGATTCTGGTGGTGGGTCAGTAGGTGTTGGAGGTGTGGTGGGTATCCTGACGGTGTTGGTGGTGTATCGTTTTCTGGAGGGCAGTATTTGGAGGTCTTGTGTCTGGTTGTTTATAGAGGGTTGTAGGGTTTCTATGTAGATCGCTTCTAGGTAGGATAGTCTTCTGCTGTCTGTTTCTTTGTCTAGTATGGTGGTATTATTTACTAGTTTGTCTCGTGTCAGAGCTTGGTTGTCGTGGGTACGGTAGTGGTCTTTTATAGACCCTGACTGGAGGTGCATGGTGAGCCGACGAGACAGTGATGTTTGTGTTTTTCCAACATAGTGGTGAAGCTCATAGTCCACACTGTTACAGGTGTGTTGGTAAATCACGTGGTCACTGTTCATCTGGCTTTTGGAGGTAGTAGGTCGGTTGTGTAGGGTGAGGTTCGAGGTTTTTGGAGACTTGTAGTAAATTACTAGTTTAATCTCGCTGTCTGGGTCGGTGGGGTGGACATTCTTCTTTAGTATGTCTCTTAGTATGGTCTTGTAGTCGGTGGATATGTAATTGCGGTAGTAAAGTTTGATATCACTGTTGGGTTTGGTTGGAAGGTTCACTTCGTACCATTTTTCTAGCTGGAGTTTGATGGTGTTGGAGACGTCCGCTTACCGCTTATCTTTTCTTTCTCATATTTTTAACCTTCTCATTCGTTCTTAAAAAGTTTTAATGACATAGGCCTTTCTCCCTTATCACTTATAGTACAATTATATGATTCGAAAAACTGCGGCTGAGATTATGTTGTTGATCGCATTTTGGTTCTCAATATGAAGAGGTTGATTGATTAATTGATATTAGGCGCCGCAACAGCGAGGTCATATAGCGCCAGAAAACGGTGATAGAGAGGTGAGACAGCAAGCAGGAAGGAAATAGAAAGAAAAGAGGGATAGTTGAAGAACTAAAAGCTAGTGGCTGGGGCCGAAGGGGCGCCAAAACCCTTAAAGTATTGCCCACATCATTACAGGCAATACCCCCCTACGGGGCAAGCACGAGGGATAAAAGGAATACAGGGATAGCTGTCTAATATCCAAAGGATAATATATATTCAGTAGTCTATCCCACTACGATGGTGAACAAAAGACAGTGCCTTTATTTAAAGGATATAATGTAATAGATATTCTAATTATATTTGTTTGTTATTACTTTTCAACTAATCACCTTCATTTTTCTTACCCTCTTCCCCCTAACCCTCGCCTCAAATCATCACATTTCTTCTCTCCTATATCCACCTACGTTAATGCAGTATGCACTTCTTTAAACCAGGGTTCTTCAAATTACGGGTCCCGAAATTCTCCAAACTGGGTCGCAGGCTCACATAAATAAATATATAAATAAAATAGAATAATAATGTTTGTGACAATAAAATAAATATGAAGTTCATACATGAATCCACCTAACATATTTTTACAATCGAATATTCATATATTTAATTATATTATCAATAAAACAAAATCATTGCACAAATATTAGCCTTCTTGATAGAGAATGAGAGAGAGAGAGAGAGAGAGGGAGGAGTAGGTGAAGCAGTGTTTATAATTCTGGTTAGAATGCCTTTTAATCATAAATATTACGTTTCAGTTTCTGGCCTTGTATTTTCTTAGGTTGATAATTCTGATCATTTGTAATAGATCTTTCTGTATGGGTCGCGAGAATGATGCCATAGTAAAAACTGGGTCACGACTGAAAAAGTTTGAAGAACCCTGCTTTATACTATTGGTGATTCGATACCGTTCACAGTGTATGTTTCATTCATTCCTCCTGACACACGTCTTCTCTACCTGATCATTTGTTACCCTCCTATATAGCTCCGCCCACATTTCTCTCCTCCTCTCCCACTAACACCCCCCCTCCCTCCACCTGCAAATGTTACCAGATCAGACGAGGCCCAAACCAAGTCGTTGGTGGATGGGGTGTGGACCCTTGATCTGTCCGGAGCTGTACATACATAAAACTGTCTGTGTTTTGCCATGATATGAGGCATGGCATGATGAGACGCGGTGAGGCGACACCGCAGGGTGTGACACCTCTCATTTGTTTGTATGTGTTACCGCCATTCTGCGGTGGCACCGCAGCTACAGAGCCGCATAGTGTGATAACGGCCTTACATAGATTTGGTTAAGTATTCTCAATAATAAGTTTTTTTTTTTTTCAAGATCTTCCTGATCCTCTCTGGTACTGCAAGCCCTTTGCCCTCTTTTTCTAAACCTTTTATTTGAAGTGCTTGAACTTTAATTTTAAGTAAGAGACGCCCCGCTGCACTCTACTAACAGCATTGACAGCATCAGTTACATACTGCTATGTTGCCGCCTTCATTCTTACAGCTGTCGAGGCACGATCAAACGTAAATTTACCAAATATTACATCTTTCTTTTCTGCAACACTTGTCACCATCGCCAGCAACTCTGCATTTGTGAAGTTAGGCGCCAAGGTCTCTTACTTCTTGGTACACCTTCTATTTTCTTCTATTTCATGTCACCGATGTAGACTGTGACAGGTGAAGGCGTGTAGTTGTACTTTGAAAAGTGACGGCGAGTGTGTTTGTCTAGAAACAACCTCCTTCATTCTCATTGGCTGTCGTTTTCATTACAGAGATGTTCATTGGTTGCTTTCATATAAGCTAGCGAGCTGCCTGCCACCTACCGCTTCATTCATGAACCATGGGTCTAGCACTTAGATTTTTCTTTGGACTGACCACGGATCGTTTGAATATCGGTGGAGGTGGTCAGTCGTAGGGTGGGACTACCTTAAGACGGGACTAGCTCAGTTACGACCGACCGCGGGACTCATATATGACCAGTTTTGAACATCCGGCCTGGGCCAGCTGGACCTATATATAGTTGCCAATGATCACAATATATCCACCAAAGCCCTTTAATTCCATCTCAAATTCATTTCCCCAGTGACACTACATAACATACACATAAGTATATACAATATACCAAACTACACTTATACAAAACTAGCAAATGTAACAAAAGAATACAAAATAGTAAATTGAATAAAAATACCATATAACTAGTGGGGTTGGCAATAGGGATGCTCACACATTCTTTCGTGTTGCTATATGCTGGTCAAATTTAATCTGTCGCTTGAAAATGTTGTGCAATGATTAACTTAGGATTGTTCATACATTAATTTACACTAGATAATTAGTGTTTTGGTTCATTACCTTTCATTATGATATTATATAATAATTATACCCATTATGTAATTTGACACAAGACATAACAAATAAATTACATATATTTTATATATATAGGCATTATTACGCAAGTACAAATGTGTTAGTTTCGGGAGTTGTATGAACTATATGGAGAAAATAAGCTTTAAATATTAAACAGTATATTTTGATTAATGCATAAAATGAAGTGGGCAATGTTGTAAAATCCTAGTTTTGCATTTATAAGCATTTGAAAAACTACAGACATGCATAGAAAATGTAAAGGTTTACTAAAACCGTGCCAGACATATAATGAACCAACACAACATATGTCTGTGTACGCGGCACTCACTGTGTACCGCTGCTCTGCTGTGGGATATTGGAAAACTGAACTACACTGTACGGTAGAGTGACAACAAATTCTTTCGACTCCATCACCCATAAAAAACTGTCTTCCCTCCGTACCCTAGTCATCAACTTCCACAGCATCATAAACAAAAGAGCCGCCTTTCACCAAACCCTCCAGACCTATGACCCCGACATTATTATAGGGACAGAGACCTGGCTCACACCTGACATCCAGGACAGTGAAATCTTCCCGACGGACAGTCCCTATAATATGACCCTACACAGGAAGGACAGAATAGACGATAAACATGGTGGAGTCCTAATTGCGACAAAGCCAGGACTAGTTGCGACCCCAGCCACCGAACTGAACGCGGACTCTGAAATTATATGGACTAAAATACATATACAGGGCTGCAGGACACTCATTATAGGATCCTTTTATCGTCCCCCAAATTCAAACTTAGAATACCTGCAGACCCTTGACGATTGTTTATCTAAAATTGACCCCTCCAAAAATATATGGTTGGCTGGTGACTTTAACCTTCCCGACATAAACTGGACAGCACAGGCGACACTGGACAATCCCACCCATGAAGGCGACTTACTATTACAGACTGATAGGAAACTCTTACATGAAAATTTCATTGACATCATTAACACCCACTCACTTACCCAAACAGTACTCGAACCAACACGCACACAAGTCAGTGTAGAAAGACATAATCCTAACATAAGGCACGGGGTCACATCCAACATACTAGACTTATTTCTCACAAACAACATTTCCTTAATTACACGGACACGAGTACTACCTGGTCTTAGTGACCATGAGATGGTACTCATTGACGCAAACATCAAGCCAACAACACAAAAACAATTACCCAGGACAATTTACATGTACAACAGAGCTGACATGGATGGCATTACCCAAGACTTAGTTGAATTTTGTGACTCGTTCCTTGACTCAGACCCAATGGCCAGCTCTGTGGAAACAAACTGGACCAGACTTCGTGACTTTATACGTGACACAATGGACAAGCACATACCCACGAAAACCATCACACATAACCGGTCATTACCATGGTACAATAGACAATTAAAGAGACTACACAGAAACAAGGTAAAGGCATACAACAGAGCAAAACGATACAACGATACAGAACACTGGTTAGAATACAAAAACATACAGAAAACACTACAGAAAGAAACTAAACAAGCAGAAACTAAATACACATCCACTTTCCTCGCAGACAACACACAAAACCACAAAAAATTCTTCAGTTTTTTTAAAGCACGCAAACAAGACTCGACCGGTATTACAACATTACTACACAACAATTCCTTGGTTACACACCCACAAGACAAAGCCAACGCCCTTAACACACAATTCCAGTCCGTTTTTACCCATGAACATGAACACTTACCAGACATGCCAACACCATCACACCCACCTATCCCTCCCATTCATATAAACACCCAAGGAATTGAGAAACTCTTATCTGAGGTAGACATACACAAAGCGACTGGACCAGACAATATACCCTGCAGGATATTGAGGACTAACGCTAGCGTTCTTGCCCCTGCCCTGCAGGTTATATTCTCACAGACTTTACAGACCGGTGAACTCCCTCAAGACTGGCTTTTGGCAAATGTGACCCCAATCTTTAAATCCGGAGACAGAACCCTTCCCATTAATTATAGACCTATTTCACTTACCTCAGTCCCCTGCAAAATTTTAGAACACATTATTCATAGACACATAATGGACCACTTTGATAGGCAAAATATACTGACTGACAATCAACACGGTTTTCGGCCTAAACGCTCGTGTGAGACGCAGCTATTGGTAACTACTCATGACATCTTGCAGTCCCTCAATGACACAAAAATCAGACAGGTTGACGCCATAGTATTAGACTTTGCCAAAGCCTTCGACAAAGTCCCTCACCAAAGACTACTACACAAATTAGAATTCTATGGTATACAGGGACAACTTCTTCACTGGATTAGAACGTTCTTGACTACCAGAAAGCAACGTGTAGTTCTTGACGGTAGTCAGTCTCCATCTGTTCCTGTGACCTCTGGGGTACCCCAGGGCACTGTCCTGGGTCCCCTTCTCTTCCTTTCATACATTAATGACCTCCCACTTTCACTTTCCTCTACCACTAGACTCTTTGCAGACGATAGTTTAGTTTACAGACCAATTAAAGATAGGAATGACTGCCTTCGACTACAGGACGACCTAACTGCACTTGAAGACTGGGAAGTCAAGTGGCAGATGACATTTAGACCAGACAAATGCCATCACATCCGTTTTACCCGTGCCCATAATGTCATTCCATATACATACCAATTACACAACACCAACCTCAACACAGTCACTTCCCACAAATACTTGGGCGTCCACATCTCAGCGGACATGAGGTTGAACACACACATAGGTAGCATCAGGTCTAAAGCTAGTAGGGTCCTGGGGTTCTTGCGCAGGAACCTCAGCAGGTGTAACACAAACACCAAAATTATTGCATACAACACTTTCGTTCGGCCACATTTAGATTATTGCGACACCGTCTGGAACCCACACACTTACAATAATATCAATAAATTAGAGTCCATACAAAACAAGACTGCAAGATGGGCCAGACGTGATTACAGACACACTACATCAGTCACTTTGCTTAAACAAGACACAAAACTAGACCCATTAGTAACACGAAGACAGATACACAGACAACAGATGATATACAAAATCACAAACAAGTTAGTTGACATAGACAAAGACACATATCTACACCCTACAAGTATACGATCCACTAGAGGCAGCCACAACTTAAAATACCATACATACCAGACAAGCACTGATATATTTAGGCACTCATTCTTTCCCCGCAGCATCCAAGAGTGGAATCATCTCCCATCTCACGTAGTTAATAGCCCCACTCTTGACACGTTTAGAAATAGGATCACCAATCATTACCTCCCCAATCCTAATCCTCAACCCACAGTCCCTGACCCAATCCACCCTTATCCTAACCCTCTTCCTAATCCTGCCCTGGATCCCTAAATCCC